>ML784429.1:484729-529938 GCA_009831015.1 Picea engelmannii
ACGCCATGCATTGGGTCAATTTTCCTCTGTTATATTCAAAGTGAAAATGGCTACAACTAAAATCAAAACAAAATTGAAAACTCAAAAATCTCCTCCTAACTTGCATCTATCTAACTTGCAATTATCTAATTTGCAGCCAACCTCATTTGGGCATACAAAACCTCTATTTATCTCAGAGGACTTTTAGGGTTTTCCCCTGGCTACTTGTCTACATCAAAACCTAACCTATGGCTATCTTAGTCCAGTCGCATTCCAGAGCCGGAGTGGAAACTCCCACTTCGCTCGCGATCACTCAAGCTTGCCTCAAAAGATTTTTCCAGCGCTAAGTTAAGGCGGATTTCAAAATATCGGCTGCAACTACCAACGTTGAGGTCTTGTACAGATTCCCAGACGCTGATAGGTCTTGCTCCGCGTGCTTGTCAGCGATGCTCCTGCATCATACTCCCCCCTTGACAAAAATTCATGGACTCCTGTCCATGAGCTCCTGCACTAACCTTCCATGCTTCTGGACATCAGCTTCATTTTCCCAACTAGCATCTTCTATTGGGTGTCCCTTCCACTTGACCAGATATTCAAAATACATCTTCCTCCTGGTCTTTTTCCCGATCCTCTGATCAACGATCTTCTCCATCTGTAGTTTCTCTGCTACAGGCACTTGTTTTTCATACTGGACCTCCTCTTGATCTTCTGATCCCTCTGTGTCATCTTTCCTGTAAGGATACAGGTCTGAAACATTGAATATGGGCGATATGCCCACATTATCTGGCAACTCAATCTCATAGGCGTTTGCATCAAACTTCCTCAAGATCTTACATGGTCCTATCTTTTTCATTTTTAACTTGTTATATGTTCCCCTAGGGAACCTTTCTTTCCTGAGATGTGCCAGAACCTGATCTCCTACTTCAAATTGAAGTTCTCTACGATGTTGATCAGCTCTGCGCTTGTACTCCCGGTTAGGACTCTGCAACTGTCCTCTAATCTGACTATGGAGCTTCTGCATTTCTGCAGCAAAATCTTCTTCTCCAGCGCTCCTGGTCTCACTCTGTTCCAAGTCTCTCAACTCAGACACTCCCCTGGGTTGCATTCCATACAATATTTGGAATGGACTCTTTCCAGTACTCCTGTTTGGTGAGTCATTGTATGCAAATTCTGCTTGTGGCAGAATCTAATCCCACTGGTTATAGTGTTCAGTAACCAGACTACTCAACAAGTTTCCCAAACTTTTGTTTACCACCTCAGTCTGTCCATCTGTCTGAGGGTGATAAGCTGAGCTGAAGGACAAGTCTGTCCCCAACTTCTTCCACAGTGTTCTCCAAAAGTGACCAACAAATTTTGTGTCTCTGTCCAAGACAATGCTTCTGGGTAGGTTGTGAAGTCTTACAACTTCCTTGAAAAATAGATTTGCAACATGTGTTGCATCACTGGTCTTCTGGCCTGGAATAAAGAGTGCCATCTTTGAAAATCTATCCACCACCATAAATATGGAATCGAATCCTCTTTGTGTTCTTGGTAGTCCCAACACAAAATCCATGCTTATTGCATCCCAAGGCCTCTCTGGTATTGGCAATGGTTGATACAATCCGGTGTTCTGTCTTTTTCCTTTTGCATGTTGGCAGATTCTACATCTGTTCACAAACTTTATCACTTATGTTCTCATACCTGGCCAATAGTATGAACTGCTCAACTGTGCAAATGTTTTATCATCGCCGAAATGCCCAGCCAATCCTCCACTATGTTTTTCCTTCAGAAGGTTATCCCTCATTGAGCATTTTGGTATGCACAACTAATTTTCCTTGAACAACAATCCCTCTTGAATCATGTACTCTGTCCACTGGCTTCTGTCTCTCAGCACAGGATTTGCACATGCTTCATATGCTTTCTTGAAATCTGCATCATCACAATACATGTCCTTAAGGTGTTCAAACCCCAAGGTCTTCACCTGAAATTCCTGCAGAATCAAACATCTCTTGCTTAATGGATCAACAACCTTGTTAGCATTCCCAGCAATATGTTTTATGACAAAAGTAAAATTCTTCATAAACTCAACCCACTTCGCATGCCTCTGATTCAATTTTTCCTGTCTAGTTATGAATTGTAAAGCCTAGTTATCGCTATACAAGACAAATTCTTGTGGGGCAAGGTAGTGTCTCCACTTCTTCAAGGCTTGAATTATGGCATAAAACTCCTTATCATACGTGGAGTATTTTCTCTTGGTCTCATTCAGCTTCTCACTGAAATAGGCAACAGGTCTATTATCCTGGCTCAAAACTGTTGCAATTGCAACTCCACTTGCATCACATCTCACTTGAAATGTCTTTTCAAAATTCGACAAGACCAGAATTGGTCGTTCTATTATTTTCTCCTTCAGTGTATTGAAGCTCCTCTCGGCTTCCTCTATCCATTTAAAAGACTTGTGCTTCTTCTTTACTGTATCCATCATTGGCTCACAAATTCCACTGAAGTCTCTGATGAACTTCCTATAGAAGCTTGCTAATCCATGGAAGCTCCTTACCTCAAACATACTCTTCGGTGACGACCATTTTTTGATTACTTTCACCTTCTCTGGATCCATCTTCAGTTCATTTGAAGAGATCACAAAACCCAAGTAAATGAGTTATGTCTTCATAAAAGAGGACTTCTTCAAATTTATCAACAGCTTCTCCTGCTGTAGTCTCCTCATCACTAGCGTTAGGTGCCTCAAATGCTCCTCTTTAGTCCTGCTAAAGATCAGTATATCATCCAGATATACAACCACAAACTTGCCAATGAAATCTTTCAGTATCTCATTCATTAGCCTCATAAAAGTACTCGGAGTGTTTGTTAAGCCAAATGGCATAACAAGCCACTCATACAAACCTTCAGTTGTCTTAAAGGTTGTCTTCCACTCATCACCTTCCCTCATTCTAATCTGGTGATATCCACTTTTCAAATCTATCTTAGAAAAGAATTTGCTCCACTTAAACAGTCCATTAAATCATCCATCCTTGGTAAAGGAAATCTATACCTGATGGTGATCTTGTTAATGGCTCTTGAGTCTGTACACATTCTCCATCCTCCATCCTTATTTGGACTCAACACAGTTGGTACTGCGCATGGACTCAATTTCTCTCTGACCAAACCCTTGTCTAACAGTTCCTAGACTTGGTTCTTCACTTCCTCATTCTCTCGAGGTGTCAATCTGTATGTTGCTTTGTTCGACAGGCTTGCTCCTGGTATCAAGTCAATATGGTGGCTGACACTTCTGATGGGCGGCAATGAGTTAGGCAGCTCATCCACCGCTATGTCAGCAAAATTATCCAACAATACCTGAACTTCTTCAGGCAAATCATCCATTGAAGTACTGGTAAGAATAACTCTGGGTTTCCTCACCACAGCAAACTGCATCTCCTGTTCTTTCTTGACTTCCTTCAAGAGTTCATTCCCACTCATGAGAAGTATGCTTGTGTTGGCTTCCTCCTTCACTTTCTTCTCCTCTATTGGCAGCAACATGTGTGTTCTACCATTCTTCTCCAAGGTGTATGTATTCTTCCTCCCATCATGAATGACATTCCTGTCAAACTGCAATGGTCTTCCCAAAAAAATATGGCATACATCCATGGGAATTACATCACACATAATTTCATCTCTATATCCTCCTATCTTAAATTCAACCAAGCATTGTTTAGTAACCATTACCTGGTGTCCTTTCTGCAACCATGAGACTTTGTATGGCTTCGGATGTGCAGTTGTCTCTAGTTCCAATTTCTCCACCATCTCTGTGGATACTAAGTTGTCAGTGCTCCCAGGACCCACTGTCAATTATCACCTTGCATACTCTGTCTTTAGTCTTGCACGATGTTCTGAAGAGACTATTCCTCTGCACTGGCCTTTCAACTTTTGCCTTTGGTTTTAAGAGAACCTTCCTCAACATCAGGGATCTTCCATCCTCTGCTCCTTTTGCTTCAACATCTCTTCTCTATGCTTCTGAAATGTGAGCTTCACCTCCTCCTTTCTTTTTCTCGGGGCATTCCCAAGACATGTGCCCTGTCTTTCCGCGGGCATAGGATCTTACTTCTCCTCCTCTTCTTCCTCTTCCTCTAGAAGAATTTTTTCCACCACCCTAGTTTCCTCAGGAACTTCCTCCTCTTTCCGAGTGATTATGTGGTTTCTCAATCTCGTCATTAGACTTATGTGCCTTGTCATGGGTAACTCCCTTGCTTTTGTTTGGGGCTGGGCTTTTACCTCTTCCTCGCTGGATTTGTTTTTTGGCCAACTTCTCCTCTGCTTTCAGTGCAAACTGATAAGCATCCTCCATTGTCTTTACCAACATCATGCTGAGCTCATCCTGTATTTCATATCTCAGGCCATTCATATATCTGGCAACTTTTTCTTCATCTCTCTCTCTTTGTCCAATTCTGATGTTCAACCTATAGAACTCCTCTGTGTACTCCTTAACTGTCATCCCCTTCTGTCTCAGGTTCTGCATCTTCCTGAACAGATTGATCTGATAATTTTTGGGCATGAACTTAGCCTTCAACTTGGCTACCATTTTGTCCCAATTCTTTATCTTTTGTTTGCCTTGGCTCCTCCTCTCAGCCTGCAGTTCATCCCACCACAGTGTTGCATGTCCTTTGAGCCTGGTGATAGCCTGCTTCACCTTTCTCTCTTCATCGACATCTTCATAGTCGAAATTTCGTCCATGGATCTTATCCAATGCAGCAACTCTTCAACATCTAAATTGTCTTCATACATTGGGACCTCTATCTTGGCTCTGCCTCCCAATCTAACAACTGCTCTAAGCAAGCGTTCTTCAGCGACATCCTCTCCTGCAGCTTCTTCGACTTCTACTGCTTCACTCTCTGCATCGTGATGTCTCCAGCATCAGGTGCTCGTCTCTTCGCTACCTCCATCACCTCTAATCTTGCACGAAGTTCTCGCATCTCCCTTTCTACAGCTCGATTGGCTAAAGGTGCTTCCGCTCGTCTCCTCGGTGGCATTGTGTTGACTGTCTATCACACATAGAGTACAACTTTGAGTTCTTCTGTCTCCTCTCCTTTGCCTGCTGTCTACAAGCAAAACTTCTGCTCTGATACCACTTTGCAGTCCCCCCTTCTCTCCTAAGGGTTGCACGACCTCCCGGTTTAGGATCGATGAAGAAACTTAGTCGGATCGACTCAGTGGGCCTCTGCTAGACCCAAACCCACTTACACAGGTCCTTTCCACAAATATGCAGGTCGTATGAGACCTGCAGGTTCCCTCCTGAGCCCTGTTCAACTTCCACGTGAATCGGGTGCTAGCTCTCCTATGGCTAGCTCCTTACGTTACATGACCACGACTGTGACCACTCACCTAACCAAAGGCGTGTCGTGATTCTGCTTATCGGGTGTTTGCATATAAGCCAACCCCGATTCTCCGATTTTCAAAATCCCGACGTGGGGCCTAGCACATGCTAGCTCCTCCCTTGTCCTTCGACGATGTGACCCTTTGCCTTGACCGTGGGCCAATCTCGTGAGCGCGTCGCGATTTCGTGTATCGGGAACTCCCGATGTGGTTCACCTCTGTTCTCCCGAGGTCCGAACTCCCAATGCCTCGGATCTGACAATCCAGATCCCTCCTCCGATCAACAGCTGTGATCAAAACGCGATTTCGCGAGTCGCGAGTTCTAATAACTCTGCCTTTGACTTCCCTGAGTCACAAGTCAGCGAAACATTGATCTCTTGTCGTGTGTCCCCCTTGATGGACGGTTCCGATGATTTCGGGATCTTGTAACCCCACTCCTCCTGTGTACTTTCAAAGCTTATCGTTAGTGCACTTTACCTTGATCGGGCGGCTACGATTATTTTGCGCTCAAACCAAACGGCTGAGATCTTTCCCCCTCTGCGCTTTCTTCAGACTTAGAAGATTTTCGAAGGATTCAAAGGTTTCGGCCTTGATCCTTCCTGCGAGTCCGTTTCTTGGATCTCGTCCACACTTATAAAAAGTGTTATCCCTTCTGAGCCTGGTCTCATGAAGACTTCGACTTCCCGCGCACTCCTTGCGTTTCAAGGATTTCGATAACTCAGATCCAAAGGATTTCTCGAAGAGAAATTCCTCTCGCCCTCCTGTCATTCTCCTTTCCTGGTTCTTCGACTTCTACAAAGTCCCTTCGACACTTAGTCGAATCTCGAATCTGTGCACTCCTTGCACCAGATCTTTACACAAGGTTCGAATTCTTGCGGACGACTGTGCACGCCTTGCACCAGTCTCTTTGCACTCCTTGCAAAGGGAAAGTTTCGTGCTATCTCTTTTGAGCTTCAGAATCGAAATAGATCTCGTTAACGCACTCCTTGCGTTCTGTGTGCACACCTTGCACCACTTCAACAGAAGAGAAACAATTGAAACTTATCCTAACATTCACAGTTCATTCTACTCATAACGAAATTCATTCATTCATTCATGAAAGCATAATAATAGAGAATTGCAAACAATGTCCACACCATGCATTGGGTCAATTTTCCTCTGTTATATTCAAAGTGAAAATGGCTACAACTGAAATCAAAACAAAACTGAAAACTCATAAATCTCCTCCTAACTTGCAATTATCTAATCTGCAGCCAGCCTCACTTGGGCATACAAAACCTCTATTTATCTCAGAGGGCTCTTAGGGTTTTCCCCTGGCTACTTGTCTCCATCAAAACCTAACTTATGGCTATCTTAGTCCAGTCGCATTCCAGAGCCGGAGTGGAAACTCCCACTTCGCTCGCGATCACTCAAGCGTGCCTCAAAAGATTTTTCCGACGCTGAGTTAAGGCGGATTTCAAAATATCGGCTGCAACTACCAGCGTTGAGGTCTCGTACATATTCCCAGATGCTGATAGGTCTTGCTCCGCGTGCTTGCCAGCGATGCTCCTGCATCACCTGTGCTCTATAAATACTCTGTGGATTTGACAGTGGGATACCAGGGATATAACCAGCAAAGAGTATGCAGCTATCCAAGGAGGAGACCAATCATTGGAGGGTTTTTTGGGACGGCTTGATAGCAGAGACAGTCTGGAACAACAAATACTTGCAGTGTCTCTCAAAATGATTTCCAAAAACCCTCAATAATGACAAGCATTTGAAAAGGCCTTGACTCGGCTGACTTGACTGGTTTGGTGCTGAACCCTTGACTCGGCCGGTTCAGCACCAAACCGGTAGGCCGAGTCGCTGGAAGGGCCGAATCGGACCAGTTTGGGGTTGGCTCGGTCAACTCCGCTGAGTCCGAGTCCGAGCAGACCGAGTTTTAAAACACTGCTGGACACATATGCTGTAGTTCAACTGTTCATTAACATAAGAGTGGAATGGCTAATGATAGCTCATAGGATCGAAATGCTTTAATGTATTTTTAACTTTTAAAATTCATGCTTTTGTATCTATGAGACCTCTACTTCCATATTTAAGTCATACTGGATTTTTTTTTACGTACTTTGTCTGTACGAATTGTTTTTGTACTCAAATCTTGCTACTATGGTCAAAACTGACCAGTTCCAGTTCAGACCAGTTTTGGGGATTTCCGGTCTGGTCCAAACCCAAAACCAGTTTTGGACTGGTTCTTAACAGAAACAGCCAGTTCTTAACAAAAAAAACACACTCCTATTTAGAATTGTATTAAACTGGTAATCTTAATTCTTAAAGTCAATGTTGTAAAATAAGTAAAGGTAAATGTTAACATTAACTTAAATTTTAACATTAAAATTTATAATGGGACCCCCATTTCAGGTTGTTTGGTGATCGAATCAGACCCAGAAGATACATATCAGGTTGCCTTTCAACTTTCAGCAAACTTAACAGTTTTTCCAGCCTTCTAGCATATATTCAAAACAGGACAATGTACCCATTCCTCCTGCACCCCTTGAGTTGGAAATTGCGGGATTCTATGATTGAAACCTAAAAGGGGAATAGATTCTTCAATGGTGCCAACTGATCGAAACTTATATGATGCCAAATAGTGAAAACTGATTTAAAACAATAAATAGTATCAGGCACTGAAGCCATTCATCAAGGGAAAGCAAACTTCAGATTCCTAGACTTGGTCGAGTCAGACTAATGAGATGGACATCAGATGAGCTATGTAGTCATTTGATTATAATATGATGATTTTTGGAGTCTAGAGGCCATTTAAAGCATCAATATTTGTGTATTTCTCTCATAGCTTTAATTATATGTATCTCAGAATTTATATCTTGATGTAATGTTGCCTTCATTTTTTTCTGAGAAATGCATCATATATCACTTCATTGGACAAAACTTTAATCTTCAGTTTCAACCACAGCCAGCCTTACTGTAACATTACTTATATTTGTATTATTGGCTATTTTTGGCTAAGGCCGACCTAGACAATTTAGGCTCAAAACCCCTCTTAGGGAAGGCACCCTACACCTTGAGTGGTGTGGAGTTGTGTACATACACACCAGCTTCTCATTTGTAATATTCACTCAAGTGACTCATCCATTCTTTATAAAAGTGATTTAACCTGTGGGCACCATAACTATTGCACTCTCTTGTGCTTGGTTTCTTTTCTCTTTAGCGCACTCTCTTGTGCTTGGTTTTTTTTCTCTTTAGTGCACTCTCTTTTGCTTGGCTATTTTTCTCCTTCTAGTGCACTTGTGCTTTCTCTCTCTAGTGCACTTGTGCTTGGTTATTATTGCAGAATTTAGGTTTGTTCTTGGTTCCATTTGATACCCTCGCTCTTGTGAATCTCAACATGGTATCGGAGTGGGTGTGAAACCTTACTCAATTCAACTGCTGATCCAAAGACTTTGGCTAGTGGCAGCACTCAAAGTTTCTTTGTGACTATGGAACTAGCATTTTCTTGGATCATCTCTCTTTCTAGGGTTTTCTAGTGTTTTTTCCTAGAATTTAAACACGACTTCAAATACTAGCACCTCTTTTCTAGGGTTTCCTAGGTTTTTTCCTGGGGCTTACACCCTCCTTCAAGGCCAGCACCTCTTTTCCTTGGGTTTTACCTCTTGGGTATATAAAGGCAAAAATATAAACACTCCATTCTTTCATACAAAGGCTTCTTCTTTCACTACTATTAATCCTAATGGGCTCAAAATAGATGTTTCCCCAATTAAATAAGGCCAATTATCATATTTGAGCATATCAAATAATTGCCCTTCTTCATAGCAAGGGTTTATGAATGTACCCAGAGAAACCCCTACCACCAATGACAACTATGACCTCATATTTTTAAATAAGGATGAAGCCCTCGGGATAATCATCCTATATGTTGAGCCTGGTCTAATTCATCAAACCAAGGACAACAAAGGTGTAAAGGAAATCTTGGACACCTTCAAATCACTCTTTGGCATAGTGAATAGCACTCAGGTCAACAAACTCGAGACTAAGCTTTCACATCTCAAGATGGGTGTCTTTGACAATGTTGAGGAGTATATGGAAAGGTTTAAGAACCTGAATGCTGACATCAATACATCAAGAGGAAAAGAAAAAATTGATTCAAAATATGTATGGTCGATGACCTTTGGTATGATCCCAAGGGGGGAATATATGGGGTTAAACATATATGATATGACCCCAAAGGGCATATATGGGGTTAAATGTACATGCAAATGTGTAAATGTATATGTAAGAGGGTCGGCCTAATAATAAAGGGGCCACATGTGCAATGAGTGAATAGATATATATATATAGATCATGACACATGTAGTCGTTATTGAGAACATGTGATTTGGATGTCCAAATGTTAGGATCCAAATGCTTAAGATATCATAATAAACCAGAAGTACACACCATGCACACCAATGTGAGCATGGAGCAAAACTCCAAGATAGATAAGAGAGATAAGTTACACAATAACTCCTTAAAGAATAAGAGAACCTCCTCTAAATACCCCAATACATTCATGCATCCAAATCACATGTCCTCATTAATGATTACATGATCTATCTTTATACCTATTCACTCATTGCACATGTGGCCCCTTTATTATTAGGCCAACCCATTTACATATACATTTACATGTTATCGTACATTTAACCCCATATATGCCTCCCCTTGGGATCATATCATATGCATTTAACCCCATATATGCGCCCCTTGGGGTCATACCAACCTTCCACAGATTGAACCACCTAGTGGTGTCTATGAAGGGTGTTTGCTAGGAAAACACCATCAAGAATCATTTTCTAAGGATAGAGCAATATGAGCTTCTAATGTCTTGAGTTGATTCATAGTGATATTTGTGGGCCTCTGGCAACCCATTCCCTTGGGGGACCTAAGTACTTCCTCAACTTCATTAATGACATTTCCCACCTTCTTTGGATATATACCATTAAATCCAAGGATGAAGTGTTTGGAAAATTCAAAGAATTTAAATCGTTAAGTGCAAAATTAAAGCAAGAGAAAGTTTAAGTGTATCAACACTGATAGCGGAGGAGAATAGACTAGTAATGCTTTTCAATTATTTCTCATTTCTCATGGCATTTCTTGGTAGCGAACCATTCCCTACACTCCACAATAAAATGAAGTGGTTGAATGGAAGAATATGGCTATTATAGAGATGGCTTGGTGCATGCTTCACTCCAAGCAAATGAAGCTCACATTATGGGGGGGCGCAATGCTTTGTGCAACCCACATCATCGATTGGGAACCTACTCATGTTGTTTAAAGTATGACTCCCTATGAGAAATGTTATGGAAACAAACCCTCATTTTTTCATTTGAAAATTTTTGGATCAAATGCATGGGCCCATATTCCTAATGGAGCAGAACATATCAACATTGCCAAATCAATACTACACTATGGTGGGCTACAAGGAAGCTTTTCACGAATATATTCTTTATCGTCCTTCCACTCACTAGGTGATTGATTGTTGTTAGATTTGGGGAAAAGAACAGAAGATATACCTCTTTAAAAAAATTTGTTAGCTAGATCAACAAGAAAACATTAAATCTAAACAGATCTGAACTTATAAAATATTTTGAGTATGCAAGGCAGTTAGATCTGAACTATAAAAACATTTATGAGTATGCAGGACAATTAGATCTGAATTGTAAAGACATATCTGAGTATGCACAACAGTTAAATTTGAATTAAACAATAATTATGAGTATGCAAATCAAAAGATCTGAACCTATAGATCTAGGAACAGTAGATCTGAATATAATAGTTCTGAACCTAAACAATCAATAGATCTGAACCATATGGATCTAGGAACAGTAGATCTAAACCTAAACAATATTTCTGAGTACTGCAAATCACTGGATCTGAACCATATGCAATATTTCTGAGTATTGCAAATCAATAGATCTAAACCATAAGAATATTTTTGAGTATGTAGAACAATAGATCTGAACCTAAACAATAATAAATAATAGATCTGAGCATAAATAAATCAATCTGAAGTGAACTGCATACCTCTGAAGATAACTTCAATGTAATGAAGAGAAACTTGACACACTTGAGGAATGTTATACCACTGATGCTATGCTTAGATAAATCTACGACTCATGGATCAACTTCGATGGGTTAGATCTCTATCAATAAGAATGTAAGACAGTTATGCCACCATAGAGAAACCCCACACAAAAGACAACAAACCCCAATCTAAAAATTCTGGAAGCAAACCCTTATTCCAGTCACACACAATGAGCAATCTGTAAGAAGAAAAGGTGTGACAACAAAGGAGGGAGAGGCTGGAAGTTCCAAATCATAACAAAAAGTGGACGGCTGCCTAAGGTAATGATCCAGTAACCCAGCAAGGAGGTTGCGACCCTAAAGGGTTCTAGTTATGTGCAAAGAAAAGGGACGACAACCTCAAGAGGGAGTTTCACCACTTAGGAGAGGGCCGGCTGCAGTAAATAGGCAGAGAGAGGAGAGGGCAACAGCATAGACACTTGGCAGTAGTGATTAGATCAACCCTCAACACACAGCAACCTCAACTCAGCTTGTATCTGGCAGCAGCAAAGAGTAACCCACAACTCATCAACACAAAAGGGACCTGGCAGCAGCAATAAAAGGAGGCCGAATCTGAACTGTCAAAGGAAGGCCGCAGCACATAGAAGAACCTCGGAGCAATCCGCCACACTAGAAGAGAAGAGAGTGAGTGAGTGAAAGAAAAGTGAGGGAAAGGGTTTCTATTTATAGTTTTAGGTTAGGGCTTAGGGTTATAAAAATATAATTAATATAATGACATATTAATTAATATAAATATTAATTTAATATGTCACATTTGAATATTAATTAATATTTTTATTGTAATCTTATTAAGCCTTAAAAAACAAAAATACAAACCCCACTCAAACCCAAACTCAAAAACCAAAGGGTGAAGAACAATCAAGGGGTTAGGAAGGGCAGAGAGGTTTTCTCAGTGGCAACACATGTCCATATAATTCTCAAGGTGACCAATTAATTTTATCATCACTGCATACGGGTTACATCACACAATGTGGTTATGCCCATCTTCATAGTCTCTCCTAGGTCCTATGGACCATCCTGGGAGAGAGGAAGAAGATCACACACCAACACATCTTGGTATTACACCAAGATCTACCTGGTCAAAGACCAGGTTGCCCCAGAACACATCTGTGGTCTTATCCACCAAGGTATAAGACCAAGGATCAACCCATGCTTTAGGCATGTGTACCCTAGAACACATCTAGGGGGCCTAGACATATCTAGGGACTTATATCAACCACCAAGGAGCACATCCAAGGATCAATCCAAGCTCAGGGCAAGGATTCCCTAGAACACATCCAGGGGCCCTAGAATACATCTAGGGTCTTTACTGCTTGGTCCGAGACCAAGAACCCCAATCATCTACTGAGGGCCCTCACAAGGGTCTTTCTGCTTGGTCTCAGACCAAGAACCCCAGTCATCTACTGGGGGCCCTCACAAGGGTCTTTTGCCATGGCTCTAACTGCTTGGTCCCAGACCAAGAACCCCAGGAGTGTACTAGGGGCCCTAGTCTACAACTAGGGTCTTCTGCCATCCTCCAGAAGAATGGCTCTTACAGCTACATTAAATTCAACAATTGTAGAGATGTTATCTTTGATGAAGTTCCTACTCATAGTCTGCCAGGATTTTTTGCACTACTTTCAAATGATTCTCAACAAGTTTCACTAGATCCTTCTCCTTCACATTATGATGTTGGTCCTCTCTTTACCTCTAAGAGTGCTTCCTCAAGCACTTCTCCTACAACAACTAGGAAAATAGTTGGGATTGATGAGAGCCTTATTGATGACTCATTCAACTCCCAACTCACAAAAGTTTATTTTCATATACAAGATGTTCCTTCCAACACTCCATTAAATAAGTAAATTTGTGATTGCACTCCTCCAAAAGCTCAATGATAGCATTCCACCACTAAATGAAAACGATGACGATTTCTTCAATGATCCATCTGCTCTAGCTACTCTTCCTTCAACTAGGTCAAGGCTTATGCCTAAGAGGGCCATATCCTCACTTGTAGATGTCATTGATTTTCTTGCAAGCCTATCGGGGCATAATCAAGAGCCTACTCCATCAGCCCCCTTCTCACTACTGTTGACTTGAAACTTCATCCACCACTGACACTTTGATGCAGGGTCAATGTTACCAAAGATCCCAGGGAGCGATATGGAGTTCAAGGGGGACGATGTGTAGTGATTTCTCTACATGGCCCATGTTCAACATTAAGGGGGGATATTGTGATGTAATGTATTCTCTTTGTGGCCCCTTGTCCAAATTAAGACAAGATGTTGAAATTATGGGTTTAATCTTCACTTTTGGCAACAACCATCCTTATTGTAACATTACTTATATTTGTATTATTGGTTATTTTTGGCTAAGTCCAACCTAGTAGGCTTACAACCCCTCTTGGGGAAAGCATCCTACCCCTAGAGTTGTGTATATATACACCAACTCCTCATTTGTACGATACACTCAAGTGATTCATTCATTCTTTATGAAAGTGATCTAGCCTATGGGCACCRTAATGACTATTGTGCTCTCATGTGCTTGGGTTCTGTTCTCTTTAATGCACTCTCTTGTGCTTGGCTCTTTTTCTCTTTCTAGCACACTTGTGTTTTCTCTCTCTAGCGCACTTGTGCTTGGTTATCATTTGCAGAATTTGGGTTTGTTCTTGGTTCCATTCAATCATCTCTCTCTTGTGAATCTCAACATATATCGTGTTGATTATTTTGATACAGGTCCTTAATCGAGAGAGAGAGAGAGAGAGTATTGCATACTGAACCAAATATAGTTTTACAAAGATGGTGGGCCCTAACAACATGAGTCTTGTAGAATTACATGAGATAAACCTTGTAAGCCGACACAACAGGACCAATGCAAGTCTACAAGGTACTAAGATGAACATAAGGATACATAAACACTTAAATGTATAATGGCTTACATACAATGTGTTAAGCAGTCATGCAAGTCCATTCTAGCATATGTTCACATGCACACTAATATTTACTCATGTTAAATAACTGAGATGATACAATACTTGTATATAAATACTTGGGTTGATTTTAGGGCCTACAGGATTGTCAGGGCCATGTTGTGTATGCTTTTTAGACCCTTTGGTCCATCAAGCTCATGTTGTGCAAGCCATAAATTATATCCTATATGGACACATCATGAACTTTAAGTATTTTATAATTTTAGAGAGATTAATAAGCATATGAAATCCACAATTCTATAATATCTATTATATTTTAAAATTGAAGTGGGACCATATGTGTGTACATACAAGCATCTAAATCCACGACAATGGCCTTTTGAAACCTAGCCTTATGGGATTTAAGGTGCAAAGGACCTACATGTCATGACAACTCTGGGCTTGTAAAGCACAAGGATCAACCCAAGGATACAAGGAACCTTAAATAAATAATGACATACATATTATATAATATTATAATAATAATAATAATATAATTTAAGGTTACAACCTAGCTAGATGTCGAATTGATGTATGACACCCCAATATATTGTATTGTATCAAAGAACGAAAGCACCGCAATGTGTGTACGTGTGAAATCGCTATATTTTCATAACATATATAGTCAATATAGTCCTACCTTTCTTTCTTCCAAGCTAAGCCACATAGCCCACATTACTTCTCACAATGTTGCAAGTGTCATTTGATGCACAAACTTGGAGTGGATTTTTAAAATGCCAAGTCTTAAATAAAAATTACTACTAATAAACTCTAACTAAATTCAGCTCTAGGTATACATTCTTAATTTGATGTGTTTAGTCCAAAAATATGAATTTTGTGGGAAATGATTAAAAATATCATTAAATTCATTTAGTTCTTGAAGAAAATATTTAGAAGTCTGAATTATTTTCATGTAGAATGTTGCTCAATTTATCTAGTCAATTTGTCTTTATAGCTGGCCCATTCTCTACGGATAAATATAAAGTGAGATATTATGTAGCCCTATATCATGTCGTGTCAATGACTTGGAGTTGATTTTAAAAAAGCCAACTCCTAGATAAATGTACAACTAATAAAATTTGATTAAATCCATGAGCTCTAGGACATGGTACAGTTAGACATTCTTAATTTCATGTATTTTAGTCCAAAAAATATAAATTTTGTGGAAAATGATTAAAAATATTATTAAATTCATTTAGTTCTTATAGCAAATATTTAAAAGTAAGAATCATTTCTTTGTATTGCTCAACTCATCTAGCAATTCGTTTTTATAGCTGATAAATTTTCTAGAGACAAATATAAAGTGAGAAATTAAGAAGCCCAATATCGTGTTGTGTCAATTACTTGACACACTTGTGTGGGTATATGTATGAGTAGGAGCTTAAGATGTATACATTCTCTAACTATTATTGTCCTTGTCAGAATTACTTCCCATCCCCTCTAATTCATTGACCTGTGTTAGCCTTTATTGGCCCACTCCCTGCCATAGAACCTCTGCAAGCCCTTTATGGCTCAATTACAGCCTAAGGACAGATCAATTCATCAAAACTCCACTATGGTTATTCACAACAAGTATGTCATTGGCGATCAAAATAATAATGGTTCCCCAAAGAGACCATAGAAATACTTCTCCTAGGTATTCCACAAGGTAATGAAAATATTCCTAAAGAAATCCCCAAGGATATTTTTGTTTAAGAAAATGAGGTTATTTGTGATAAGTAAAAGCAACACAAACTTCTAGGGTATTTTGGTGATTGTGTACCTCTAAAGACGATGATAATGGCTTGGATGAAGGAGGTCTGAGCGCCACATGGTTGGCATTACCAGAGTACCCACAGCATTACCAAAGGTATTTTCCTGTTTTCATTACGTAAAGAGTGCTACATGTGATGCCATTGCTTCCCATGGTGCTTAGGTTTGTCATAATAGCCTTGTTTTTCTTGTTGGTTCAATGATTTTTCAATTGACTAGAGTGCTCAACTTTGTTGCTATATTGTGTTGAATTTCCAATGCTTCTCCTGTAGTTTTGGTCATTACTAAAGAAGATTTCCAAGTCCCTAGGCAACTTCATTTGTCACAAAATTAAAAGCTTCTTCAATTGTCCGTCTCAAAAGAGGATTTGCCTTTGATCTGTAATCAATCAACCTATGGCCAACTCCTATCACCAACATAGATATTGTTTATTAATTATTTCTTGTTATGCTCTATTTTGCTTATTACCATTGCATGATTATCTTATGATTGTATTTTATTATCTTCATGTTGTTGTGTATTCAAATAGAAAATTCAATGCAGTAAACTCATACAACCATATACACCACAAAACACGGTTATTTACCCTCGAAACCCAATGTGGGAAACCCAACAACAAAAGGAGGCTTTGCTCGACTCCAAGAATTCTCAAAAAGATGCAAACTACAAAAGGGCTCAACAAGAGCTCTTCTTCCATGTCAATGTCTCAAAGGCTAAAGGAGAGATCACTACCTTCCATTTGCTCTCAAGGATTCACACCCTTCTTCCAAACACTCAACCAGGCTTTGGACTGGTGTGCCTCTCAGATTTACGAACCAAGCAAAATCGACAATGACTTGATCTTGTTTCTTCTAAGGGAGGACTCACCATCCAATTTGTAGGCGATCTCTTCCTATGGAGTCCAACAACAAGTCTATCCTCTCCTTGTACTGTAGAATCTTGGCTCTAGCAATGGCTTTCAATTCTGGATAGACTTCTCCCCCTATGTGCATAGACTCAATCAATCAAATGGTTGTCTCCATTTTATATCCACTACAAAATGGGAAACTTTCCAAATCGGCCTTCAACACTCACGAACCACTATTCACAATCACAAAATGTCAAACCTTCATTAGTTCGACATGGCTCCGCTACACTTCATGAGTGCTTGAGCTCTGTCTCTTTGTGCATGGAATATCGATGATAATGGAAGGTCAATTGTCTTCTTTTCTTCATAGTATTGTTCAATCGAAACGTAAGTCTTCTTTCCTTCACAGTATTGTCCGATCAAAATTTCCAAAGAACCAAAATTCAAAACAGTAGGAATCAATCCCTCTAACATCGAAACCCATCTTCCTTATTTTAATAAGATTTTCTCTCCCTCCTTTTGAAAGGTCGAAACCCCCTAAGAATCAGTTATACTCATTCTCTTAGAATGACAAACACCCCAAGAATCAATTACAAGTGTCTTCATGGACACTAGGCTCAAACTGTTTATTCAAAGGCCATTTGGGCCCTTTTCTGATTGTCACGAGTCAGTTGTTCATTGGCTGTGGAGTTCCTCCATGGCAACCCCTTTCCATTTGGTGTCCTTTTCTTATTGTTGTGTATCACTGTATGATTGGTCGTTGAATGGGCCATAGGAGAGAGGCTTGGGCACTCCCTTCGATCCAAGTAAAGACTTTTAATTAGGGTAGAGGGCTAAGTGATGAGACAATCTACCCCCCTTTGCATGCACCATGCTCCACCTTGCCTTGCTTCTACCTTGCATTAGGTCTCACCATCTCCTTTGGGACAAAGGGCGAAGACAAATACCTCTCCCAATTTTCTACCAAGCTCCACCTTGCACTAGTTCCTACTTCCTTTTAGTTGGGAAAAGGGTAGAGAGAAGAGGTATAACACTTTCCTTTTACATGCTTTAACTCTACATCGTATTACCTTACCTTGTTGCATCCTTTGGGGGAGAGGGCAGAGGGAAGAGGTAACTCCTTTGCAATACTGAATGCCCCCACCTTGCCTTTCCCTTAGTTGATCTCCCTTTGGAGCGCGAGGTAGTGGTTATTGTATACCTCCCTTTTCTATACCCCAAACTTTGCTTTGCCTCTACTTATCTATCACTTAGACCAAACATTACCTTAATGAGGACACGACAAAGACTTTAACACAAGCTTGCAAGCTTGTCAGTTAAACCTACAACTTTGGGCAAATCAAAGAACATGTCTTATGCCCTCTTCTCACCATGAAGATTTTAACATGCCTATGAGAGGTTCTCAATCAAATCTTCACCAAGGCGAAATGTGATTTCACCCAATTGAAATGGAAAAGAGATTTTACTAACCAAAAGCTATTCCAAATATCAAAATGGTGTAAACCAACTATTGGCTCAACTTAGCTCCCAATCTCTTCTTCTTTTGTCCACTACTTAAACTTAGCTCAGTTCATCATAGATTCCAAATTCTGCTTCAAGGATCCATTTCAAAGCAACCTTAAAATATATTTATCTAAGGATCTAAAAGAGTTTTCCCTACTTTGGGTTGGGGATAGGATGTCCAAACAAAAAATCCAATATATTAACCTACCTAATACTTGCTTTATATGTCAAATCCTAGACCATCAAATTCCTGACTACCCATTAATGGATAAGCCTGACCCACCCTAATCTCCAACCAACCAAGCACCTCAAGCATCTCAAGCTCAATCGACTACTCAAGCCACTAATAAATCAAATGAAGGATGGGTTCAAGTGATTTGCAAGAACTCTCAGGCCAATAGGCCTATTGTATCACAAAAGGCCCATTCCAACAAGCCCATGACTTTTGTTGCATTGACTCCCAACCAATGTTATCGAAATCAAACCGGAATCAATTGGTTTCGACGTCGTATTGGTCTGATCAGTTGTTTCAAACCAGTTAAGGTCGTTTCCAAACCGAATCGGCATGTTCCATACGATGCGGCTAGGGACCACTGAAAAACAAATTTAAAAAAAAAAAACACAATAAATTAAGAAAAGGCTAAGCAAAATACCTAACCCCAACGCCCTACTAAAGCTATTTTAAAAAAAGTAATAATAAATTTTAGTGTTGCAAACATCGGCATCGACAAAATATCGTCGAGGGTCTGAAAACGAAAATATCGGCAACATCGGGGAAAATATCGGAAAATGTTGTAAGAATGAAAAACAATGCTGCAAGAATGAAAATATCGGAAAATATCGTCGACCCTGATTTTGAAGATAATATCACCAACATCGAGATATTATCGAGATGTTGGTAACACTGATAATAATAATTAAAGTGAAGCACAAAACCTAACCTTAGTAATTAGTGGTAATATTAAATTCTTCAAGTAAAAATTGACATTCTCTTTTATCTTTCCTTTTCTATCCTTTTACTTAAATTTTTAATATTACCATTAATTGTTTCAAGATGTGTGAGAGTGGTTCCAACCTCATTGGACTTCATATGGAGAAAGTAGAATTTCAGATCCCATTCAAAATCTAGCAGACTTCACAGTTTTTGGGATTTCAAGATTGGTAGGATTGCAACATTTATGTCGGATTCCATCATGTATGAGGGCATGAAACTAGCATTTAATAAAGAGCACCAAGCCCTCTATGTACCTTGATGTTGGTGGCATTGATTGTTGAACTCTCCTATCATGACCCTAGTGAAAATGTACCCTTCACTCAAGCAAAATCATTGATTAGGCATGTTAATCTTTTTCTATCTTATTTTAATGATTAGAGAGTGATATTGATGATGAGAATCCTAATACAGGAAATGATTTTAATGATATGTTGTTATTTGTTGTAGCATGATTTTTTTGGACTCTAGAGGCCATTTATACCTCTTTGTTGACGTATTTTGGTTTATAGATGGATTGCAATCGGTGCCATTTTGGTTATATGCACCCTTACTTGCTATATACATGAGAAATTTTGCATATTTGTGTTTAATAGTTTGGATTCATATGGATGCACATAAATACATATATGTTTTTATCAAAATTTGAATATTTTATGTATTTTTTGGTCGACCAACTTTTTGGTCCTGTTTTTTTCCCTTTTTTCCAATTCTGGTCCAGTTCACATTTTTGGGGTCAATAGATTCGATGACCAATCCGGTTCACATTTTTGGGGTCAACCAATTCGATCACTAGTCTGGTTCTGATAACACTACTCCCAGCAAGCCTACGACCTCAAACATTGTGAAGGAGATAGTGTATCCCTTCCAATACACCACCACCTCTCTACAATTCCAAGGAGTCTTCATACCCAAAGGATATCCAAAGAAAACCTAAAATTCACACCATCCAACATTATTTTAAAATTCACACCATCCAAAATTATTTCATGAATGCCCTTAAAGCCGCATCAACCTCAAACTCTTTCAACGTGTTCGTTGGATTGAATAATGTCAATTTGGATAATATGGACTCCATCATTACCCCTACTCAATGAAGGCGGTGTCATGGAATGCCAAGGTGCCTTATAAACCCTATAGAAAAATCCATGGTTGTAAGATTGGGACCTTATTTCAAAATCTTGGGATCTTTTGTCTACAAGAAGTCAAAATTACTTGTTTTATTTTGAATAGTGCTATGAACTACATTTTGACAAATGTGATCCTCTTCACCTCTACTCATTAAGATGGTGGGGCGAGCCTACAACCCTAGCATCGTGTCACTTGGTTGTTGTCATGAATGATTGGGAAAATGATCCCACTTAGAGCTTAGTTTCGATTATGTTGAATTTGGATGGTCGCATGTTGGGTCTAGCTAACATATCTGGGGCTATGCTAAAGAGAGAGCCTAGTTTTGGAGATGGATAGTCAATGACCTCTTGGATTGAAAGCCCACTAACTTGTTTATGAAGATTTCAACATGGTTGATGCCCAAGAGGGAAAAGAAGGCATGCTTCCTAGAATGCCCTTAAAGCCATGATAGGGTCATATGACCATGGTAAATTCAAAAGAAAGGAGTCCTCTGAGTTGTGGTTTACCTAGTCTAACTTTTATAAGAGCTACGAAAGAATCCTTAAGAGACTTGATAGGGACATGTTATCTTAACAAAATACCTTCATCTTTCACTATGGAGGAACTTTTCTTGTCCAAGTCATGGGAGAGGCTACATTCTTAAACCATCATTGTATCTAATTCTCTATATCCTAGGGCGCAAGAAAAATGCATATGTCTAAAGCTCGATATATCATGAATGTCGCAAATCTGAAGAACCAAAGTTGTTTGAAGTGTATAAGGAGAGTATGGAACCTTGTTCCAAGATGCAAAGGGAAGGACAATGGGATTGTCTAGTGGGAAGATGTCATTGCTTGTACTTCCCCCATCTTGAGAGCCTATGGGAAACAAATTGTCTCAATCCAATGTAAACAACATACACCAATTAAGGAGGAATCAAAACAAGTTAGCCAACGAATCCAATTTAGTGCCTTTAATGAGGAACTTCAATCCAAGGCTACCAAGCTCTAACACCATCTGAAAATTGATAAGACTTGAAGAGCTCGGGGAGCCTAGTCACAAGAAAGACTTCATTGGCTAAAAACCAGTACTTGGCCCACAAAAGATTATTTTTTAAAGAATTGACTTCTACAAAAGCCTTGTTATCGATACCTCATTGGATGGTTAACCAAGCAAGACAAAATAAGTTTATTAATGTCCAACAAATAATCACAAATAGGTCAATGGGATTTCTAAGTACATCAATATCGGCACAAAGTGGGAGCACAAGGCCACTCCTATAAAACCAAGAGAAAGTGGATCTAATCTATAATATCTAAGAGAAAAATACAAAGCTAGGATGCAGAAATAAAGTGTGAGCACTACTAAGACTCGTAACCCTAGAGAAACACCTTGTATGAGGGTACAAGGAAAGGAACATACTGCCCACTAGAGTTGTTGTCTGAAATTGAGGAGGGAAGACTTCTTGCTTCAACAACCTCAACATGTGTATCTCTCTTAACATCAGAAGGGGAATTTATCTCCCATTATAGAATGGTTTTTCAATCACAAGACTTCACCAAGGAATATCTGGTGGCCATTTAAAATTTGTCTACATGTGGGCCCTTGCAAGCTCTATGAAACCCAGATAAGGATGTGTGAGCAATGATCAACTATGGATGAGTTTATAGCTACCTTGTCAAATATCATTGAGGATAAGTCATCTAGATTATATAATTTTTAGTGTGAATTTTATAAGGTAACGTAAGAATTTGTTATGCCACACCTACTACAAGTATATATAGAAGCAATGAAAAAACAATTACTTGGGGCTTGTATAAACAAAGGCATCATATACATCATCCCCAAGCTTGGGGACTTGGAGCTTATAACCTGTTGGAGACTGATTAGCCACCTTAATGTTTCTTCCAAGATTTGGGCTAGAGTTTTGGCCATGCGAATCAAACACATTCTACCTATTGATTGGAATAGATAGACTTCATCATGGATGAGCTTCATTAGGGGGTGATTTATTCTAGACAATATCACTATAGTGTGGAAGGAATGGAGTGGGCCAAATGCTAAGGCCTCAATACACTATCCAATAAAATTGATTTTAAGAAGGCTTATGATAGAGTTGTGTAGTGCTTCATTTTGGCCATGCTTAAGGCACTAGGAATTGGTCCCCTCTTCCTTAGCACTGTAGAAACTCTCTTCTCAAAGGCAATCGCTTGTTTATCCATCAACAAATGCAAATTTGATGAAGTGGGGCTCTTTTAGTCTATCCATCAAGGTTGCATGTTAGCCCCTAGTACCTACACTATATGTGATGGCAATCAAGGCTCTGGGCTACCTAATATTTCATAGGGTGGGTCAAAGACTAATCAAAGGAATCCTCCTCCCCAAACAGGGAGTTGGGCAACTTAAGAATGGGCACTTTGTCGACAATTCCTTTCTCAACAATATTGAGGAACGAGAGTTGATCAACTAACACTATGGAGTGTCTCCATATTCTCTGCATGGCATCTAGGTGTAGAGTCCAATGGGCCAAAATCTAATATTGGAGACGAAGTCCTTTTGACCTCCCAGGATGGCCTACTGACAAATGGTTGTCATAGATTCAGCGAAGCATATTTTCAAGTTCCTTAGAATCTCGTTGACCTTCTATGCATCCCTTAAGGAAATATAAGAGATGGTGATTAAGAGAGTTGATAAAAAGATTGAGAAATGTTTGACCAAGCCACCAACCTTGGTTATCGAATTTTAGATCTGCACTAATTTGTTGGTTGCCCCCTGTGTCTACTATTCCTCCTATTGCGTCCCTTCGACCAACGCTTATTAGCACTTGGAAAATCTCTCCATAGTTTTCTCTAGGAAAACAATGAAGGTGGCAAGGGCTTTCACAAAGTCAATTGGAATCTCTATTGCACTCCCAATGATTGGGAGGGATGGAGATTATCAAAAATGATACTCAAGCTAAAGCCTTCTGCGCTAAGTGGGTGATAAGAGCATTGGAAGGAAATGAGGCCTAGAAAGTGCTTTAAAACTGCACATACCAAGAAGCCCCTCTAGGCAAGAAGTATCGGTTGGGCCTTAACCTACAAACTTTTATTGTCACCACAATTATGGTTAAAGTTAAAAGGACTTTTGTTGCTCCATTTATAAAGAAGGTTAAAGAGTTTGTTAAATCGTTCTTGAACTAGAAAGGTCGAGGATTCAAATTCAACCTATCCTCTGTGGTAGTCTCCTATCCTCTTACATGAGGATAAAACTTTGGTTGAGTTAGCTTGGTTCTCAACCCTTGAATTTTTCAAAAGAGGAGCTAATATTGTCTGAGACTTGTTAGACTCTCAAATAAGAGAGCGAATCCTTAGCCTGAATTGGAGTGATTCAAGCTTGCCAACCCCAATAGGTTGGTTTTTGAATGGGTGAAAGAGCTTATCTGAGGTTCCCTTCTAATGAAAATAGGCATGCATTCACTAGCAGCTTGGTAGAAGGACTAGAATCAAAATAGAGCTAGGGATTTTATTAAGTATAGACCCACTAATGGTTGCAAGTGGCTCTGTCGGAAACCTATATTAGATGTTTGCTTAAACAAGTTGTGGAGACTGAAGTCTAAGTAAATAACTTAGCTTTTCACACTACACAACGTTTGTAAACCTCTAGTTGAGCCTACAAAGGCCTTTTTTGTCTCCCTTATTTTGGGTGGGCTTGCGAATGGTCAGTGATGGATCCATCTTGGAATACCCCAACCTAACTGCCCATTCCATATCTTTTGGTTATATAATTTGATATGTTAGCCTAGAACTGATTCTTTTTTTTGTGGCCAACTCCTCGCTGCCCCGTTTCGTAGAAGGTAGACCACTTAGGGGACAAGTTACCCTTGACCTTCAAGTTTCAAGAAGCAACATCACCTTAGAATGAAATCTTATTTCTTAATGAAAGAAAATGAATGCCTCTATTTTTAATAAAGTCTAAACTAAGAAACCATTTTCTTGGGTTGATATCTCACTAATTCATGCTAATCTCTCACTCCAAATAACTATAAAGGTCCAGGAAGTGGAGTTGGAGGTGGCTCATCCGCACTCTTTGTTGGAGTATTGTGGCAAGGCTCCTTGGACCATGACCATGAAGACTCTTGCAACCTGTTCCCATGAAACTCATCCCCATGATGAGTGCCCATGTCACAAAGCGGGCCAAGCAATTCAAGAAAGACGGGAATGGCACCATAGTTGGCCTTGCACCCTTCCTCCATGGCCCTTGAATGATAAATTCCAAACTCATGCCCTTATCTTGGAAATGATAAACATCCTCAGAATGATGGTTGGGGCACCACTATACCTAACCCAAAGCCAACAAATAATGGATGGGGATTGCCCTAAATGACAAGGATGACCCTCCTCTAAATACAAGTTTGATCCCAATGGTAGCTTAAATGGTTATTTTGGACACTTGCTATCTCTTCGTTTTTTCCTTGATGGGAAGAGTTTATGCCTTTTTTTGTCTATACTCGAAGTAGAATTTTTTTTAGCAAAGTGATTCCATTGTTATATGGCCATGGGACAATTTCAATGGGACTTGTGATCTTGGGTAGTTTTGACTACATTTCAAGACTTTTAAAGCCAACTCTTGTGTAGGTTGTTCTGGCTCCCACTTTATGTGTGTGTGTGTGTGTGTGTCCATCGGGCTATGCTCTAGCAACAACTTTGAGCAGTTGTTGTGACAATGACATAGGTTCAAAACCTGGTAGGCATGGTCCTTCCCTACACGGGTTTGCCAAATGTGGTTATTGAATATATTGAATTTGTTGGTGTAGTCTTTGGGTAGATTATTGTATGACGCTAGCAAGGTTCCAACAAACCCTATTCTTTGTTGAAGTGTTTAAGGATGGGTAGAGCTTCTTTTCGGATTTATCATCCATAAAAAGGCAGGATCCCATTTAAAAATATGTGTGTGTGTGTGTTATATCTGTGACTCACATGGGAAGATATGCTACAAAGTTGTTATAGCCTTCAAGTATATGACACAACCTCTTCTAGACCTATTGTCCAAGGCTGAAAACGCCTCTTACATTTTTAAGTCCGTGAGTTGGCTCAATCGGTTGAACCATCTACACAAGACATCTTGTCGATGGGGAGGCCAGAGGTCATAGATTCAGATACAATCAAGTCCTACTAATGGCTATTGTGGTTTCTAATTGAGTCGGCTCCCATCTGGATTTTTCCGAGGAAAAGGGGGGATCCCACGAGGTTTTCCATGGAAAAATATATGTGTGTGTGTAATTACACAAGCCTAGATCCATATTAATCCTAGATCTTTCAAGCAAGGAGAGGGATTAAATCCCTCGAGGTGCACTTAAAAAGTTTGCATGCCATGGGATTTGATAGAATTGAGTTTAAAATGGATGTATGCTGATTATATAAGTAGATATATTTTCCCAATTTTATAATGATAAATCCACCTTAAATATATATTGATATTATTTTTTTGGTAATATTGTAGGCTGGCATGCCACGTCAGCATTACACTTACTCACACACCCGGGACAATTCTCTCCCACACTGGATTGTGCAATGCGCCTCTCGGTCCAACAAATTTTTGCATCGGTTTGATATTAAAAAAAAATATAAATATATAGAAGTCTAAAGAAAAAGTCAAAGACTGGTGGTAGTAGTTGATATACCTGGGCTAATGTGAGAGGGCCGGCCGTATTAGAGTGCATGAGTTCATCGTAGTGCTGCTTAATTCTCCTCTGCATCACGCTGCCTCTGCCGGAGGAGGTGAATGGATAGGAGCAGCTCCCCTCATGGCAATCCCCACCCTTCCACTTGCCGCACGTGCACCCTAACTCCCCCTCTTCTTCTTCTTCTCCGCCTCTCCCCGTCACAAACTCCCCGTTCGCCGCCACTTTTTTCTTCCTCCTCCTCCTCCGCCGTCTCCTTTTCTTCTCCGCCCTGCCGTCTTCCCAATTAGATTCGCATCCCGCTCCATGTAGCGCCGCCACGTCATCGCCAGACATCTTGGCCTCCGCCTCCAGGCCACCGTAATTCCCCTCCTCCGCCTCCACCTGCAGGCCACCGTAATTCCCCTCCGCCTCCGCGTCCGGGACGTTATTTTCGATGCCGCTAACGGTCACATGGCTGGGAACCGTATCGTCCTTGTGGGGAACCTCCGGGTGCCCTGGAGCCCCAGCTTCTTCCTCCTCCTCTTCTTCTTCTTCGACGCCCGAACGGTCACATGGGCACCCCTTCGCAGTGGACTGGAGCGACGAAGCCAGATTTGTCAGCGCCGTGAAATTGGCGGCGTCGGCCTCCAACTGAAGCCGGAAGCTCGTGGTTCGTCCCGAGGACATGAGGATCTCCAGAACCAGCCTCCGCTGCGTATTACTATTCGGCTTCCCGATTTCGCCAGATGTGGAGAGCGTCAAATCCTTGGGCGTGGGATGGTTCTTCTTCGCCAAAAGTAGCAGAAGAAGAAGAAGCAGGGCCGCCAAACAGATTAAGCCCGCTGGCAATACCCACCACGTTTCGACTTCCGCTGCCATTGCAGTCTCTCGAAAGAGTTCTGCTCAATCCCGCACCTCGTATATATATAAGCACGCACACAGAGGCCATGTCTTCGATATCTTAAAGGTATGTTAAATTTTGGTTTTATTTTGTGCTGTTTTAATATACAGGAACGGCCGGGGATTCATCGGGAAAAACGCCATCCATCTCTTGGGCCCTCCCCTCCTCACATCTGACCGTGAACCATGTGACGGGCGGCGTTGTTTCTCCGGTCTCGTAATTCAAGTTTCCCCTCAACTGGATAACGATGGCCGTTAGTGGAAGAGGAAATTGGGAATCGTCCAGGGAATCTCTTTTTACATGACAAAACGAGTGACAGTGGGGGCGTCTTGGTACAATGGTATGTCGTGCAATCTTATTATTCATTGGATTGTTATGGACTTAGTCATAAATTATTCTATTCCCCATTGTACTACACAACTGGTTGACATAAAGTTTGAAGAAGAAATGTTTGTGAAAATTAGAATATGTGATTTTAATTTTATTAATGTCACAAATATCATATACATCTCACTTATTCATCTCACATATACCCATCAAATAGGGTTTTCACATCTCCATCATATAAGTTGCAAGGATAGATGAGGGAGGCATATGAGGATTTCGTACATTGAGCAAATATAATAACTAGTATATCTTTTTAATAGGTGAATGGGAATGTTGAAGTGATTCAGGGAAGAGAACACATGATGAAGTAAGAATAATCTTGTGGTATCTCCACTACAAAGTCACGATTAAAGTGATCTAGTAGCTAGTGGAGGATTCTTTTTAGCAAGGATTTTGTGGCAGATAGACACTAAAAGAGTCATTTGTGTGGTTGAAGATAATAATTACAATATCATAGAAAGTGTTGGAGACAATAATTATAATGTCGTAGGAAGGAGGATTGTAAAGTAGGAATAGAAGCTCAATGCAGTGAGCTAATCTTGTGGTAAAGGGGTCCTCTTATCTAATAAGAAACAACCATAAATTTCACACATGAGAAAAATCATACTATGATCCAAGTTTCGTGCATGGTGAAACGATACCCTTAAGGGTTTTTCCCAATTCTAGATATATCCAAATCATCAAAAAATCAATTGAAGTTATGGATTGATGGGATCTCCAACTTATTGTATGACTAGATTCTCCAACGATTGCTACAAAATTAGATGACTTCCCAGCTTGTCATCAAGATTGTTAGAATTTCAAGGGTAAACTAGAAACGGAGATATATTTTCAATCTAATTTACTATGTAGTTTTGAATCAGCAAAATATAAACAAATTCTGATTTAAACCAATAACAGAAGTTATACAATGAATCTGAACATTACCAAACAAATATGAACTATATATGAACTTAACTTGAACAAGGAACATATCTCATTATTAGCAAGACAGAGACAGAACTAAATATTACTTTAGCCAAAAACAAGAATAGGTTTACTTGATTAGCATATTGTTATCCTCATTTTGTATGCTCATAAAAGTTGTAGGACTCATGGATCAAACCCTAAGGGGTAGATCTCATCAAGGACTTGTGGACGAATTTTGCCAAGAAAGACTTAGGTTAAAATATCAGAAAACCAACAATCAGCCAATAGATATTAATTTGGAATAAATACACCATTGTCCAAGAGAAAAGGACACTTACAGTCTTAAAAGAAAAAATTGTCCAGCAACAACTAGAGGTAGGACAACAAAGGTAAAGTAGGTGTATTAGTTGTTAGATAAAGGTAGCAAACAGAAAACAAAGGGAAGGCAACGGTTGTGATAGAAAGCACCAAGGGAAGGAAAAGGCGGTAGCATCTAAATCATAATCAACAACCCCAAAACAACAAAGTTACTCAGTAGCAAGCTAGTGCGGCACCCAAAAAGAAATGGCAATCAAAAGAAGAGAGGAAGAGGGGATGCAACACCTTTATGCCGGGAAAAAGAGAGATCAAGGAGGGTCGAACCCTCAAGCAGCAAGACCAAGGTAGTCGCACCCTTCCAACAACAAGAGAAAACTCCAAGAGTGATAGTCGTACCCTCTACCAGCAAGAGAAAGCTCCAAGAGGGATAGTCGTACCCTCTAAACAACAAGATGAGAAAAACAAAGAGGTTGTACCCTAGCCAAACTAAAACAAGAAGAGAGTCACAGCAAAATTTTAGACCAAGAATAATATTGGAGGAATAATCACAAGTGTGTGAATGAGAGAGGGGTGAGGTTCCTTTTATAGTTTAGGAAGGGGTTAGGGTTAATTAATTTAACCCTACCTTTTAGGTTTAATTAAAAACCTAATAATTAAAATTACTAATAATTAATATTTTAATTATAAAAATATTAATTATAAAGTCAATCAAGTCAAAGTGACTATAAAAGACCAACACCATATTAAACAAGAAAAGGGATGTAGCTCAAGCAAGGGGAGGCAACAAGACAAACATAAAGGGGTCTTCTTCAATGGCAAATTGTCCACATAAGTCTCATGATTAATTTATAAGCTTTTATCATCCCAGCATAAGAGGAAAAATTAATGATGTGGTCATGTCCATCTTCGTAGTTGCTCCTAGGTCTCATGGACCATCCCGGGAGAGAAGAAGAAGATCACACATCATCATGTCTTGGTACTTAACCAAGAACCTACTTGGTCCCAGACTAGGATACCCCAGAACACATCTGGGGGCCCTAGATTACATCTAGGGTCTTATCCACCAAGGTACAGTACCAAGGATTAATCCAAACGTTAAGCAAGGATTCCCTGGAATGCATCCAGGGGCCCTAGAACACATCTAGGGACTTATATCATCAACCACCAAGGAACACATCCAAGGATCAATCCAAGCACCGAGCAAGGATTCCTTTGAACACATCCAGGGGCCCTAGAATACATCTAGAGACTTATATCATCAACCACCAAGGAACACATCCAAGGATCAATCCAAGCATCAAGCAAGGATTCCCTGGAACACATCCAAGGGCCCTATAACACATCTAGGGACTTACTACTTAGTCCTTGACCAAGAACCCCAACAATATACTGGGGGCCCTCACTAAGGTCTTTTGTCATGGCTCTAACTGCTTGGTCCCAGACCAAGAACCCCAGGAGTGTGTCGGGGGCCCTAGATCTCAGCTAGGGTCTTTGCCATCCTCTGGAGAATGGATCTTGCAACTGCATTAATTTTAACACTCCCTCTCAGCAAGAGCTGCATTCTCGACAACACCAAGCTTGTCTTGAAAGTACACAAACTTTGCCAATGACAGGGGCTTTGTCAAAATATATGATGTTTGTTTTGTCGTCGGAATCATACTGAATATTGAGACTATTCTTCTGCACTATGTCGTGAACATAGTGATATCTCATCTCAATGTGTTTCGATTTGACATGAAACACATGAATCTCGGAGAGATTTATACAGCTATGGTTTTCACAGTGAATTACTATGGGTTCCAGCTCAATACTAAACAAATATGAGAGTATCTTTTTGAGGCACACTGCTTCTCTACTGGCAGTACTTGTACCAATTTATTCTTCCTTTACAGTGATATGGGCTATGGAGCCCTGCTTCCCGCTGGACCAGGAGATCATAGTTGAACCCAAACTGAAACAATATCCAGAAGTACTCTTCCGGTCCACTGTACTGCTCATCCAATCTGAATCTATATAGCCATGAATCATTTCATTTCCACTAGAAGTGTATCTGAGCCCATAGGATATAGTCCCTCGGATATGTATGAGAATATGCTTAGTAGAAACCATATGAATGTGTTTTGGTTCACACATGAATTGATTGAGGGCATTCACTGTGTAACAAATGTCCAGTTTAATGTGCACTAGATACATCGAGGACCCAATCTAAATCTGCACAACCTTCATGATATGAACCATATCGGAGTCCATATTCCACTGTACCCTTCAAGTACCTCAACATGTGTCTTGCCGCAATCAAGTGAACACATCTCGACTCAACCATATACTGACTCAATGGAAAAACATATATTTGGCCTTGTGTTCGTCAAGAACATCAATGAACAAGGTGGCGTCGACTATCTCTGAAAGTGACTCGATAACTTCTCCCTCTGGAAGTAGTATCGTCTTCCTTTCTGGGAGTGCCTCTACATACATTGTAGTTGAGGTCATGCTTGCTCCTGCTGCATCTCATGGCCCAACTCACATACTAGGACTACTACACCTACTCCCTCTGAGTCTCATAATATATCTGCCTCCATGCATGGGCAAACTCGATTCCTCTGTGCCTCCAAGATCCTTTGACTCTGATCTAGTGTCATATCTCTTTAAGATATACTTGATGTCGGTGCCAAGTTTTAATATGAAAATTGAGTCAAACTTTGCTAGGTTATGCTTTTTGTCATGTGACCACACTATCCACTAACCAAGTCTTCTCTTCGGAAAATAGCAGGATACATACAGTGAATGACATGTATAACCTAATTGAGCTCCCATACCAAGGACAATGGCTCAATTACAATTTCATGACTCCCAACAAAACAAATAAAATCTGTTGGGTTCTCAAATCAAGGGAGAAATACCCCAACTACCAAGATAACTTGTTGTTACTCCTCAACCAGGAAAACAACCCAACCTAAAAATGACTCAAATGAGAACTTGTTGGACTCTTGTACTGGAGATAATGGTCCAACATACTGCTAAGTTCCCAAACCGTTGCAAGTGACCTAGCTTACATCAATTAAAACAAGTATATGCTGAGAACACAACGTCCTTGGTTATATAACCAAAATATAATTGAAATTCTAACAGTACTCATTTAAGACACCAATCCATAAATACGAAAGGAAGATAATCACAACTCTTCCTGTTGTCTTCAGTGATTAAACGCAAATGATACATACCCAAACTTACCTTGGGCTTTGCAGGAAACTACCGTATGTAGCTTCCAAGGACATCTTCTAAGTATGCAGATGTTTGACATGTATCTGTTGTTCAAGTAACTCCATATCCTAAAGAGACCATACCGATGTCCTTATTTGAGCATGTTGTAACACTTGTTTGTTGTATATGCTTTGACCCCTTTTTATAGGGGTTTAGTTCTTTGACCAGAGTTACTTGCCATTCTTCAAAATGATCACTCTGGACCTTTTGAAGACAAAATATATCTGCATTTCAGCCAATTTTCTCGCATCAAGTTCTATAGGAGATATTGCCATGAGAGAGCCTAAGTAGGACAAACTGCATATTAGGGGTGTATGGCTACACAATATAATGGAGGGGATCTGACTCCTCTGGTAGTTGTGCCCTTGTAATTTCAATTTAGAATATATTGAGAAGCCTGCTTGGAGTGCCAAAGATTTGCTAGAGGAATCTTGAACAAGGAATCTGCAACAGAAAACCATCTACCAAATTATTTGTCACATCCATAGTACTGAGAGACCATTAACTTAAGAGGCTTGCTTCAAGTAAAGGTCTTCAATTTGTTCTAAATTAGTTTAACTTGATCCTCTTCTTTGAAGGATTTTATTAAGTGCTTCATCATAAATGAAAAAGGGGACAACTCCACTTGATCAATGCTTTCTTTAGGTTCAGAAAACTGATAACATTGCACTCTTTAATCAAGAAAGCGATCAACACACCTTCAAATCACTTCTTCATTCACATAACAACAACCACTGCAATCTTCATACGGTCTTACTATATTCAATCTAAGTATTCTGAGTTTGTTGAAGATATGGAGGCTAGACATTCATAGAATTTGGTTCCTTTGCAAAATTGGTAGACTCAACAACATTCTATTGTTCTACTATCAAAATCAAGAAGGCAGTGATCCTCTTCACCCCAGTCATGTGCCATGGTCCAAGTTTATTTGCATTACAGCAAGGTCCTCTTCTAGAGCAGCTCATGGTGACTCTTTCTTCTTCCACACAGATAGATATCAATTCAAGTTCAGGTACAGATTGAGATGTTGGGGCCTTCGACATTTCTTCAAACTTAACAAAAAAATCATCATCCATATTTAAAGCATGGTCTCAAGACAATGCTCAACCTGCCTCAAAAATTGCTTGACAGACCTCAGCCTTAAACATGTATCAAGCAGACCATTACATCCTCTGAAAATAGGTCAGGTCTAAATTATGTCTCCTTTTCACTTCAGATCCATCCTTAACCACACAGATCTTGCTTTAGATATGTACTTGAATTACCTTAGTCTTTGAGTGATTTTGTGTTTGAAGTTAGGATAGGTCTGCAATTTTCTTTGACATATAGTGGTTGTGGTTAGGACTGGGGTAGTTTTGAGAAGGATTAGGTCTCCTTGTTTCTATAGATATGCCTCTATTATACACCTGTCCAGAATGTCATCCTCAATCTGGTTTGGATAGCTACCACAAGGACTTCCCTTCTCCTGCCTCAAGAGTGGATTAGATCTGCAATTGGATTTCCCACAACAGGGTTGGAAATTGTTGTTGGTAATGTCCATAAATAGGGCTTGGACTAGCTCCTACAATCAGCCCAGACATGCTTTTCAATAGCCTCGGATTTGTCTCAAAGTTGTGGCTGCCTCAACCTTAGAACAAGCCGAGTTCTAGTGCCTTAGCTGAGTAATGATGGAGTCATACTAAAAACAAGCTTGTTGTTGATATGCAAAATAGGCCCTTAGATGTGGATCTACGCAGGCTCAAAAGTTTTCCACAATTGAGCTCTTTTCACGCCTTAAGCTCTGAAACCATGTTAGAATTTCAAGGGTAAACTAGAAACAAAGATATATTTCCAATTTTATTTACTATGTAGTTTTGAATCAACAAAATATAAACAAATTCTGATGTAAACCAATAACAAAAGTTATATAATGACTCTGAACATTACCAAACAAATATGAACTATATCTAAACTTAACTTGAACAAGGAATAACCCTGATTATTAGCAAAACAAGGACATAACTAAATATTACTTTAGCAAAAAAAAAGAACATATTTACCTGATTAGCATATTGTTATCCTCATTTTGTATGCTCAGAAAAGTTGTAGGAATCATGGATCAAACCCTAAGGGGTAGATCTCATCAAGGACTTGTGGACGAATTTTGCCAACAAAGACTTAGGGTAAAATATCAAAAAACTAGCAATCAACCAATAGATATTAGTCTGAAATAAATACACCAATGTCCAAGAGAAAATGACACTTATAGTCTTAAAAGAAAAAATTGTCTAGCAACAACTAGAGGCAGGACATCAAAGGTAAAGTAGGTGTACCAGCTGTTAGATAAAGGCAACAAACTGAAGACAAAGGGAAGACAACGACTGTGATAGAAAGCACCAAGGGAAGGAAAAGGCGGCAACATCAAAATCACAATCAACAACCCCAAAACGACGGTCACTCAACAACAGGCTAGTACGACACCCAAAAAGAAATGGCAACTGAAAGAAGAGAGGAAGAGGGGTTGCAACACCTTTATGCCAGGAAAAAGAGAGATCAAGGAGGGCCAAACCCTCAATTAGCAAGACCAAGGTAGCCGCACCCTTCTAACAACAAGAGAAAACTCCAAGAGTGATAGTCGTACCCTCTACCAGCAAGAGAAAGCTCCAAGAGGGATTGCTGTACCCTCTACCAACAAGAGAAAGCTCCAAGAGGGATAGTCATACCCTCTACCAGTAAGAGAAAGCTCCAAGAGGGATATTTGTGCCCTCTACCAGCAAGAGAAATCTCCAAGAGGGATAGTCGTACCCTCTACTAGCAAGAGAAATCTCCAAGAGGGATAGTCGTACCCTCTAAACAACAAGAGGAGAAAAACAAAGAGGTCATACGCTAGCCAAACTGAAACAAGAAGAGAGTCGCAACAAAATTTCAGACCAAGAATAATATTGGAGGAATAATCATAAGTGTGTGAATGAGAGAGGGGTGAGGTTCCTTTTATAGTTTAGGAAGGGGTTAGGGTTAATTAATTTAACCCTACCTTTTAGGTTTAATTAAAAACCTAATAATTAAAATTAATAATAATCAATATTTTAATTTTAAAAATATTAATTATAAAGTCAATCAAGTCAAAGTGACTATAAAATACCAACACCATATTAAACAAGAAGAGGGATGTGGCTCAAGCAAGGGGAGGCAACAAGACAAAGTCAAAGGGGTATTCTTCAATGGAAAACTATCCACATAAGTCTTGAGTAATTTATAAGCTTTTATCATCCCAACATAAGAGGAAAAATCAATGATGTGGTCATGTCCATCTTCGTAGCTACACCTAGGTCTCATGGACCATCTCAGGAGAGAAGAAGAAAATCACACATCATCACGTCTTTGTACTTAACCAAGAACCTACCTGGTCCCAGACTAGGATACCCCATAACACATCTGGGGGCCCTAGATTACATCTAGGGTCTTAGCCACCAAGGAACACATCCAAGGATCAATCCAAGCACCGAGCACGGATTCCATGGAAAACATCCAAGGGCCCTAAAACACATCTAAGGACTTATATCATCAACCACCAAGGAACACATCCAAGGATCAATCCAAGCACCGAGCAAGGATTCCCTGGAACACATCCAAAGGCCCTAAAACACATCTAGGGACTTATTGCTTGGTTCTTGACCAAGAACCCCAACAATATACTGGGGGTCCTCATTAGGGTCTTTTGCCATGGCTCTAACTTCTTGGTCCTAGACCAAGAACCCCAAGAGTGTACTGGGGGCCCTAGATCTCAACTAGGGTCTTTGCCATCCTCTAGAGAATGACTCTTGCAGCTACATTAATTTTAACAAAGATAATATGGAATGGTTTTCGATGGCAAAAGTTAGACCATGTATAAGTGCTTTGACCTCCCTCCTATTTATGTCAAGCTTACACATACATCCACTTTCAACCACTAAGCCTACCCCATCCAACATGAAATGCATGGGAAAAATGAAATATCAAGTTACAAAGAAAGTAGTGGAAATTTGCAAGTATTGTTGCAAATTGATAAGGAAGGAATACAAACAACAACAATTCAGAGGACAACCTTTTCTAGAGCTACCCCGCCTTGACAATTCTAGCCTAATTAAATAAAATTATTTTACAATCAAAGTTTTGGATTTGTATGCTTATCGTGACTTTTGAATACATTATTGAAAAAAATGTATGGACAAAACAATTCATGTAAAAACAAAAACAACCCTCGAAATGGGCACAATGAAAAAAAGTATTAATGAAACACTTAGAGACAAATGCTTGAAACATGGAAACAATTTAATTTTTTTTCTTTATATATATATATATATATATATATATACCTCTCATGACCCCGTTAGTGGAAGAGGAAATTAGGAATTGTCCAGGGAATCTCTTTTTACATGACAAAACGAGTGACGGTGGGGGCGCCTTGGTACAATGATATGTTGTACAATGTTATTATTCATTGATTTGTTATGGACTTAGTCATAAATTATTCTATTCATGAGTGTAATACACAACTAGTTGACATAAAGGTTGAAGAAGAAATGTTTGTGAAAATTAGAATATGTGATTTTAATTTTATTAATGTCACAAATATCATATAGATCTCACTTATTGATCTCACATATACCCATCAAATAGGGTTTTCACATCCCCATCATATAAGCTACATGGATGACTGAGGGATACATATGTAAATTGAGTAAATATAATAACTAGCTACATATACCCATCAAATAGTGTTTTCACATCCCCATCATATAAGCTACGGGGTTTTCACATCCCCATCATATAAGTTGCATGGATGATTGAGGGAGGCATATGTAAATCGAGTAAATATAATAACTAGTATATCTTTTTAATGGGTGAATGGGAATGTTGAAGTGATTTAGGGAAGAGAACACATGATGAAACAAGAATAATCATGTGGTATCTCCCTACAAAGTCACGATTAAAGTGGGATATTTTCATCAAGTAGCTAGTGGAGGATTCTTTTTAGCAAGGATTTTGTGGTAGATAGACACTAAAAGAGTCATTCATGTGGTTGGATATAATAATTATAATATCATAGGAAGTGTTGAAGACACTAATTATAATGTCATAGGAAGGAGGATTGTAAAGTAGGAATAGAAGCTCAATGTAGTGAACTAATCTTGTTGTAAAGGGGTCCTCTTATGTAATAAGAAACAAGCATAAATTTCACACATGAGCAAAATCGTACTATGATCCAAGTTTCGTGCATGGTGAAACGATACCCTTAAGGGTTTTTCCCAATTCTAAATATATCCAAATAATAATAAAAAAGCAATTGAAATTATGGATTGATGGGATCTCCAACTTCTTGTATCACTATATTCTTCAACAATTGCTACAAAATTAGATGACTTCTCAGCTTGTCATCAAGATAATATGAGACGATTTTCGATGACAAAAGCTAGACCATGTATAAGTGCTTTGACCTCCCTCATATTTATTTCAAGCTTGCAGATACATCCACTTTCAACCACTAAACATGCCCCATCCAACTTGAAATGCATGAGCACAATGAAATCTCAAATTACAAAAAAATAGTGGAAATTTACAAGTGTTGTTGCAAATTGACATGGAAAGAATACAAACACCAACACTTTAGAGGACAACCTTTTCTAGAACTACCTCGCCTTAACAATTCTAGCCTAATTAAATAAAATTACTTTACAATCAAAGTTTTGGATTTATATGCTTATCGCGACTTTTGAATACATTAGAAAAAAATGTATGGATTAAACAATTCATGTAAAAACAAAAACAACACTCGAAAATGGGCACAATGAAAAAATGTATTGATAAAACACTTAGAAACAAATGCTTGAAACATGGAAACAATTTTAAGTTTTTTATAATTATACCTCTCATGAGCCCATGGCTAAATCTGAAAGGTTTGGAAGGAAAATCATCGTTGCAATTAAAGATTGGATTTGGTGTAGAGTTCAAACAAAATTTGCATATTGTTTTGGGGATTTGAATATTTGCAATGGCCATTGAATTGATAATTATTTTGTGTTGATTTGGAAAGGAAGGTTCTTGCCTAAAAGGTCTCAAAACCATGCACATATATTTTTTATTAAAATTGTTTTATATATTATTAATTATTTTTTAATTTTAAAGGATCTTTTTTATTAAAATTGTTTTATATATTTAAGTATATAGGGGCTTCCGCAGTGCAAGATATTAATGACTTACACTACGCAGTTAATCCCGAAAATAATATCTAATGTTTTATATATTATTAATTATTTTTTAAATCTAAAGGATCTTTTTTATTAAAATTGTTTTATATATTATTRATTATTTTTTAATTCTAAAAGATCATATATGTATCTTTTCATAATTATCCGTAGAAAATCTTTTCATGATAAAGTTATTTTATATATTATTATTATTTTTTAAGAAGACCATGTATATARCTTTTCATAATTATCCATCTATAAATCTTTTCATAATAGAGTTATTTTATATATTCTTAATTAATTTTGTTTAGTTTATTTTAAAATTACTCTCAACTATTAAATATATCAATTTATTTTTAGTTTTTTGCATTTATAGTTCTGCAATTTGAGAAAGGTGGAAGATGCAAGGGAAGAAAGCAATGAGAGAAATGGAGATCTGGAAGAGAGGTAGGTAGCCACTTGAGGAAGGGAGGGATTCAATCCCGGAAGGAGGGAAGGAAATGCAAAGCCCACATACTGCATCATGCATCCTAAGCAGGAAATCATTGATGAGTTACAAAATATCAAAGGGGAAAATGGAGGAAAGCAGTGGGTCAAGTCTAACATCCACTATAGAGATGAAGTATCGTGCCGAAAAGAAACAAACGATACTTATTCCAACTTAAATGGGACAATCTACCCAAAAATATCTTGCGACAATGCATGTAATTCAAGAAAATTGACATAGTATCTATGGATTTATCTTTTCATTGTTTATACTATAACTTTTCTTTACACTTGTAAGATGCAAACAAAAGTTCGATGGATGGCTCAATAATGTGAGAAAGGTGGAAGATGCAAAGGAAGAGGGTAGCCATAGAAATGGTGATTTGCAAGAGAGGTAGGGAAATATTTGAGGGAGGGATGGATTTGATCTCAGGAGGGAAGGAAATGCAAAGCCCAAGTACTGCATCATGCATCCCAAGCAAGAAAATCATTGATGAGTCATGCAATATCAAAAGGGAAAATGGAGGGAAGTGACAAATCAAGTGTGATATCCACTACATAGATGAAGTCCCATGTCTGAAAGAAATGGACAATACAGATAATGAGTGTTCACTTTTCAGAGCAAACCATTGGTGATTGGAGAAGGAAGTACAAAGTCAAAGTAAACACATGGATGGTTGTTTATTAAAACAAGTGGTATTAGATGACAAGTATTGTTCAAAAACTTTCCCTTATTACATGACTTTGGCATAATAAATATTATCAATCATGTTTCAATTATTTAATATGTTATTTTTTTTATTTCTAATGAGAAGAGATCCTTGTGTTCTTAATTAATGACTAAATCTTGACAAATAAGTTTTGATAAAAAATTGTATCACCAAGTGAAAGTTACACTTTGATAGCACACAAGTGTAAAGAAAAATTAAGTGAGCAGCTAAAGGTATATGCCGCGTCCCCACAGTGTGCCTAGATGAATCTTGTGATCGTGCACCTCTTGAGGGCGTGCGACACCATGATGTTTCTCACTTGGTTGCTTGGCAACACCAATGATACTTCGTCCGGACTACGCCTCTTCACCTAGAGCATACCCATACTCCATTCTAGGCTATGGGAGAGTCACACTCCTAATCTAGTGCAACTATGTTGCATACTTAGACAATTTGTTAATGGTCTTAACACTTAGTCATTTAAGCATACATCCATGAAACAAAGATAACACTTGTGAAACAAACAAGAGACACACATATATAGTGCAAGCGACAGAAATTGTGCCTAACACCTAGCTAAGTCTTATTATTGAAAAATTGTTACAATATGAGCACTATGGGCTTGGTTTACAACTTGGGCAGAGTCCCACGACTCGCCTCACCTCACCAAGTCACTCATACACAAATCCGTCACACCAAGACTCATCCAGCATAACATCTTTTGCAACTTCTTGGAGCACCCCAAATGTGCATCCACCATGGACTCATTGTCTCTTCTCTAATGCAAGACTTCACATAGACCTAGGGTTTTTTCTCCTAGCATGCCTCATCCAGACTTGCGACAAGACTTCCCCCAAACTCAACCCAAAAGAAGGTCACCCCATCTATGTCCATAGAATCACTTCAAGGTAGCACAAGTCCTCACATGTGGAGCGACTTGGCTCCTTGAGGGAGCTCACCCCTCTTCATCCAAGTCCGCCTCAGAATCATAGAGTTAATCTTGCTCTCCTTGTTCTTCAAATCTTCCTTCCTTGGTTGTGCGCCCCTTTTCTCTTATATGGATTCCAAAGGTCACCATCGCGAACTGTCACACCCGTTGGGTGTGTCACGCCCCTTAGCAGACCAACACACCCAAATGAATCATCGTTCCCCTTTGTGGATCCGGTGCGGCCAAACGAACATGTGCACCCATCAACCGACGCGTCCCTTGGGACCGACACACCCCAACCTTGGTGTGCTCCTCATGCCGACATGCCCCAACCTCTTTGGTGTGCCCCTTCTCTTGCTTTTCCTCATGGTTGGGAAAACCCCTTGGTGCGTTTGCATTCCCAAGGCACCCACTTGCCCAACTAGTGCAACACTTGGGTGTTGGAGCAACCTCAAGTTCCATCTCCTTGAGTATTTCGGTCAAGGTGTATGCGCCCTTCTTGCCAAGGACCTTACATCCTCCCCCACCTCAAGTCATTTTCGTCCCCAACAACATCCACAAAATCTGCGATCTCCAAGTCTTTGGCCGAATTCGTGCCCCCATCGCAACTAATTTTGCTAGAAACCCCAAGTTTTGTGCCAATTGGAAACCCCAAATTATGCCAAAGTGGAAACCCCAAGTTTCCAACTCGCATTGCAATCATCTGCAACGTGTGCAACCATCCACACTTCCCTCTACCCAAAGTTGTGTGCAACCAAAATGTCCACTACGATGAAAAGACATCTCTTCCCCAACTCTGTCTGCAATTTCCAAGTTGTCATTTTCCTGCTACGATGATCACTCTCTGTTCTGTTGTTGTTGCCTCAATTGCTACTGCAACCTCATTCAAAACTTCAAAAATGTCTAAGTGTTGAAATCTTGTGAACTTGTTGTTGCATCCATACTTCAACCAACTCTATCATTTCTCTACACAACGCTAGCCTCAAGTCCTGCATTGGTTGGGTAGCTAGTCCAACCGTCACCTCCAGTTCTTGAAATGTGCATCTCCATGCCCAAACTTTGTCTTTTTTTTTCGCATCTCTGTCACTCCGTCTAACTCCAAAGACTAAGGCAAGTGTCCACCCTTGCCTCACTAATGTTGTCATCATTCGATCTTCTTCAAGGAGATCCTCCACAATGTCTAAGTTTTTCACTTCAAACCTATTGGTGCATCTGTACTTTGACTTCATTCCACAATTCAATCCATCCGCAAAATAATCTCAGACCAAGGCAAGGTCGCCCCTCACCTTGTTGCACTATGAAGTCACCCCAAAACAAAGTCATTCGCGACAACTTGACTCCACTGCCCACCTCATGGCCCAGTTAGCCAATATACTACACAAAGTCTGCATCGCATCCAAGTCTGCGAAGAGACAAGGGGACTCACTATGCATCTGCACGTCTAACCAACTCTTCCCTTGTGACTCAAACTACGATCAAGTCCACAAGTCTCCTTGGCCGAATTCTCTCCATCTTCATCTACATCTTCGAATATGAAATGTCCCATTTGCACAAAGAACTACACATCCAAAGTTCCTTTGCCCCACTACTTCATCACTCGACCATACTGTTGCATCTACTTCTCTATGCCTTTGAATGGTTCTACTTCACCCTCAACCATGCTACCAAAAGCAAGAGAAATACCATTCCCAAATAATCTCTTCATGGTATAATATGTTTGTCCGCATAATCCTCCAAACCCAGGCAATTCCTCAACTCACCTCCTTTCGTCAAGTCACCTCTCCACAACTCAACATTTGCGATGAGTGTGGAAAATACACCCACACTCCTCAAAATGTCTCAACGAATTGTCCAACGTGCTCCAAGTAGAATGAGTCACCTCAAATAACTTCCATGCCTTAGGCACATTCGAACCAATATTTTTGCCAGCCTCGTCCAATGACCCCACTGGATCTATGAGTCATCGCAGAATCATCCACAAGTCACTAAGATGTGCTCTACCTCATCCAATGTCCCATACCAAAGGTGAGAAAACACCACCCAAGTCACTTGGTCTGTGTTCTTCCCATTTAGGTTGACTGCCAACAATTCTTGGTCAACTTCTTCGTTGACTCCATCCATCTCCTAGAATGAAACTACCTTGCACCTCCTGCAAGTGTCCAAACTCTAGCACTATCGTCGTGACTGTCAAGTCATCGCATGACTTCAACAATTTTGGCTAAGGCACCAAGCACCAAGGTGCCTCACCCATCCTCTCAACCTCGACACATACAAACTTCATTGCCCACTTCACCACAGTGACCTGTCCAATGCACCTCATCAAAGAGTTAGGAAATGTCCTCAAGCCACCTCCATGGTTGTATCCCAATCTTCCTAAGTCCACCAAAAGAATCGTCTAAGCAAGTAACTCCAAGATCTTCGCACATTGTTCCAATCAAGGTGTCCAACTACTACATGACTTCTTCGAATATGCACCACTTGAGCCACCCTCAAGTTTGTTGGTTTTCACCACGGAAACGAATTACACTTGAACCACAAAGTCATTTGACTTCCCTTAAAAGAACTCACTGCAACACTTAGGAAATGCAAGAACTCAAAACCAACCATACATTTTCAATGACATCCTTGGTTGCACCCATGTTCTAATTCTGGTGTCTTGGACCTTCACTTTCCCAAGCCATCAACTCTCTACATGAACTCCCCTCTATCACCATCCGCAACTACACAAACCTACATAGCACCTTTGTTGCGATACAAGGTTGAGTCCATCCATCCACTTCATAAATTTGTCTAAGTCCCAAAAATCTCATGCAATTGGCCGAACTCATCTCCAATGCCTTGCCATCTCTTCACCTTGATTGCTTCCACTTCAAGGCACCATGCACCCATCGCCCAATTGCTAATTCATATTGTTGTTAACTAACTTGTGTAACTTTGCGAAGAGTCACCTTGTTCAAAGGTTTTGGTTGCCCACTCGTCCAACATACCCAACTCAACTCAATTGTTGTTCTCAATGATGCATGACACAAAGATGTATTGATATAAATGTGCCCAACCGACTCCCCACAACAGAGTTGTTCTAGGCCGCCCCAAGTCATCCAACACACCCAAGTGCTTCAACTTGTTGCAACCCAAAACTACTCCCCTTTGTGATCACTTTTGTGGTTAGATGCGACAATTCGTGCAACAAATCCTATGTTCATCTGCCTTGCCCAAGTGCTCGGTTCACCCAACAAACTTTGCCCCTGGTCTCTTCAAGGTGTCCACAACAGGTCTGGCCCTTACTTCCATCATGAATCAAACCAACCAAGTCTGTGCCAATACTGCCTTTGCGAAAGGTCGGTCGACCTTACTGAACCTTCACCAATTCTATGCCCAAACTACCTCTACGATCAACTCTACGACAAGTTCTACGATGAAATCTGCAATCACCCACTCTTTCCAAGTTCTTCATTTCACCATAAACTCTGCTCTTGGCCTATACAAGGTGTGCACCCAGATCATCCTTCCACCACACCATCAATTGGGACCTCTATCGTAAGTTTGATGAAAAGTCTCTGCGATGAACCAATTCACTCCACTGAACCACTCTTGCCCCTCTTCGTCCAAGTCTACCTCAAAATCATAGATTTGATCTTGCTCTCCTTGTTCTTCAAATATTCCTTCCTTGGTTGTGTTCCCTTTTTCTCTTATATGGATTCCAAAGGTCACCATCGTGAACCATCACTTCCCTTCACGGACCAATGGGCCCAAATGAATCTTCGCACCCCTTCGTGGACCCGATGCATCCAAATGAACATGTGCACCCATCAACCGACATGTCCCTTGGGACCAACGCACCCCAACCTTGGTGCGTTCATCATGTCAGGATGCCCTAACCTCTTTGGTGCACCCCTTCGCTTGCTTTGCCTCATAGTTGGGAAAGCCTCTTGGCGTGTTCGCATGCCCAAGGCACCCACTTTCCCAACTAGAGCAACACTTGGGTGTCAGAGCAACCCCAAGTTCTGTCTTCTTGAGGACTTGGGTGAAGGTGTTCATGCCCTTCTATTTGAAAACCTTACAAGATATCTCTCATATAAAATGTTTCTCATTCTATCAATACATAATAAAATTTGTATACATTTTAAACGATAAATACACAATAACATTTCTATGCATTTTAAACAATAAAAATTGGGTGGTAAGGACAATTGCGACACACATAATGTTGATATATATAAATCTTATCAATGAATCAAAATGAATGCCATACAAGATCAACAAATAATTGTTCATCACAATGGTAGCACTGGGTAAACTACCATAGATCTTTAAAAACAAAATATGTTGGGATCCTCCCTAAGGGTATAATGGGGAGCTGAATGGCCCATAGTAGAGTAATAATAGTGGAGGTATAGTTCGTATAAAAGAGTTTGTATAGTGTGAATCCAAATGGAGCACCACATACAAAAGATAGAATAATCCTATGAAGTAATTCAAAGGATGGAAATCTGGAGTAATATTGAAGATGAGTATACAAACGACATATGTTATGGTGGGTATGATTTAGAGAAGGCTTGTGAGAAATGGTATGTGGATAGTTGTAATTTCTGGGAAAGCAACTACTTTTGACTTCTATTTGATGAATCTACTCCACCTTATGTGGAGAACATTGTTGCAAGAGGCCAAGAGCCAATTATGACTACCAATTTTCACCTTTCCTATTCTCCAATAGTAGTTGTGTGCCTTTTAGATCAATACCCGACCTTTGCACTGATGTAGACATTTTTTTGGATATGGTTAGATCTATATATTTGGGTCCACATGACCATGTTAGAAATTTGGAGCACCATTCTCATCTAGGTATTGAGCTTGGGTATATTTAGTGGGGAGTTAG
>ML784429.1:530968-541113 GCA_009831015.1 Picea engelmannii
GCTCATAATCAATGAGAGATGGATCTCATCCATGGATGCCCTACTTGGGATTTTCATTCCACTCTAGTTCAAATATGGCGAAAGGTACAATGGGAAATATGTCAAACCAAGGTACTGCAAGAGCCCGAGGTAGAGCCCAACTACTATGTTTCTCTTGGTGTTCATGAACAACACCTCATTCATGGTACAAAGTGCCCTAGATAAAAAATATAACAACTAGCACATGGGTGCACTTCCATCTCCACCTTGCTTGTCTGCACCTAAATTTGCAAACACGAAACGACACATATTACTAAGTTATCAAGGAAAGTAAAAGAAGTGCATTTTTGTGCATTGTTTGACATAGATTCATATGTGATACAAAATATCCACTTTAATCATCCACCATGTTGCGTGAAACTTGGAAACCCACAAGTGTTTGTCTTATGAAAGGGTCGATTTCCAAGAAATGGGATAAATGAATAGCTATCTACAAAATATAGAGATCCAATCCCAAGTAGATAAAGGTTCTTAATGGTTTATTTCTTTCCAAATAAGGGGCATTTAGGTCAAGTCATCCCCAAGGATTTCGATCATTACCCAATGGATAAGACATATTATACCAAAGACCATCCAAAACTAACCTTAATGGGCTCCAAAGGGGATTTCCATATGGCCTTCATTATTTACATCATAGTTTTTTCTTGGGATTAAGTCTCTATAGTTATTTAAAGTTACATCCAGTGTGAGCTTGGCAGTGAACCACCAAAAACCATTGACCAATATATATTTGTAAATCCGTTACTTTGGTTCCACCTCCAATTATGTCATCAAGCCTATGACCCTTGCAAGTTGAGCTTAAGGAAAATATTATCTAGAATGAGGCACTGAATTAATTCAATGTTAAGCATGTCGGGGTTAGTTAGATTGAACTCATCGTATAAGGTTGTTAATGCTTCAAATATCTTGCATGAGCATCATAGGTATCCCTGACAATGCTAATGTCTTCCTTAAAAGCTTCTTGGTGGAAAAATAGGTCGATTCATATCCATGTTTTCTTTCAAATATGACTACCGATGACCACCAAAGGTTGTGATCATTAAAATAGGCCTGACTACAGAGACTCACTTTTTCCAAACTAATTTGTGTTTATTGGCCTTTAAGTCCTTCCAAATACTCTTGCCAAAAAATGTCCCTTTAATGAAAACTAAAGTAGGGGTAATCAAGTTAGTTTAAAATTTCATATTACTCCATACTTTTATGCATTAGGGGGGGCCCAAAAGTTATTCACTTCCTTAGTGGAAATTTTCAAGTTTTTTGTCCCCTTATAACCATGATGACCTAGTTGGTGCATAAGGTATGCACCTACATGCATTACTTGTTGTCACAATTGAAATATAGTCCCTTTGCTCTTCTCTCATCTATTTTTTGAGGTGTCAACCTTGTTGGTTGAGTGAAGTTGGGAGAGGGAACATGGTGCTCTCTATAGCTATTAGTGGTCTCCCTTCTAGTAGCCATATTTTTGTTTTCCACTTTCCTTGCCATACTAAAAGCTTGCTCTAGGGATTTAGGTTTGAAGATATGCACCACATGTTGAATGTTCTCCTTTAAAGTGCCCATAAAGAGATCTAATGAAGTCTCCTTAGGAATGTTCTTTACCCCGAGACTGCTCGTTTGGAATTGTTGAATGTGCTTTGTAATTGAACCTTTTTACCAAAGATTTATCAGTTTACTAAAGAACGTATTTCTCCTAATATCCCCATAAAGTGATATCAATTCATCCATAAAAATGGACCAAGAGATAATATAATTCTTTTTTCTTTCACAAATCCATTGATAATAAACAAATTGATCATCTTCTAAATACAAGGATGCAATAGGTACCTTTTGTAAGCTTTCCACTTGGTGTAGACCAAAGTATTGCTCCCTCTGAAATATCCATGTTATAGGATCTTTACCATCAAACTTCCTCATATCAATCTTTGGAGTGAAGTAGTTCATTGGTGTTGACTTGAAGCCTTGATGATGTGGATCTTGAAGTGATGGATAATCGTGATTATGGGACTCAATCTTTATTTCCTCTGCTTTTCATGATTGCCTTGAATTTTTATATCTCCTACAAAGATTCTCTAATCTAGAGCTGATCTGTAAACTGTCATGGATATTCCCTTGGCACAGTTCGTCTCAATAGATCTAATAAAATATTGAAAATCTTTACTACTAAGATTATTTTTCCTTTAGATCTCCAAAATATTTAGTTATTGATTTTTTGCTTATGCATGAAATAGTTAAAATGCAAAAAATAGAGAACATTAAAATACAATCACACCATCCACAAATAAACATAAGATATGACATGGGAAACCCAATACGGGAGAAAACCCATCTAGAAGGTGAGGTTTCTCTGCTCTCTTTTCTCTGGTATAGAAATGATGCAAGTACAAAGAAAGAGGCACTCTCTGTGGAGTTTCCTTTGACATGTGGCATGTACTACTAAAAAATATTTCCTCCTCTATTATGTTCACAAAATACCACTCTCTGATGTTCTGCTCAGCTGTGGAACAAGATACAATGCAAAAGAATGGAGCCCCTTCTCCTCATAGTGGCCCAATATTTAACATAGCTTGATAGCCATCTAGGGGTAGTTTTTTTTACTTCCTCAACCCTCAATTTTGATAGGGTTTTGGACCTTCTAGAATATTCTTGAAATTACATACATGGTTATCCCAATATGCGTGAGTAATGGGGGTTGACGTTGGATCATCTCGTACCATGGTGGTCAACATGGTAGGTCAACTTGCGATAGGCATAACTTTTGCATACGAGCTTCGATTGGTGCGATGTTTACACCGTTGGAAAGGTATCAATGTGTAGAATAGCATGATGCGGTCCTTGCCATTTTGGGAAACTTTTAATCCCAAAAAATGCAGTTTGATGCCTCAAAATGGCCTTGAAAGGTTATGGACCCCAATTTTCCAAATTGGGACCTGCCACTAAAATGGCCCTGCAAATTGATTCCTCCAATTTTTTCCACTCTAAAAGCATCGAGATAGATGACAAATAATATAATGATCCAATTCTAATCAAGAACATGTAGTATCATGGAAGACATGGAATTTTTCAATTATAACATCTTCTTTTTCATATGCTCCTGATTTTCATCCATTTTCGTTTCCATCTCTTTCCTATTTTCATCCATCTTATTTTCCATCTCTTTCCTATTTTCATCCTTCTTATTTTCCATTTCCTTTTTAAGGTATTCTCGAGAATGTGATAAACCAACTGGTTTCAACATACTAGCACTCATTTTATCAACTTGCTTCTTTAATTGGGTTAGCTTGTTTTCTAAGCCTTCACCTTCTTCGGATGCCATGTTTGAGTTTTTATGAGGAGTACCAGTAGTATTTCTTGTATAACCATTTTCCACGTGAGCAAATAATAATAATACTCCTATTTTTTCTCTTTATCACAAATTTTGAATCACCAAAAAAAGATCTTTCAATCAAAAGTTATTCCAATTATAAGTTATGTATCTTTCAAACTCTAATTTTGAGTATGTTTGGATGGTTGGCCTTTGTCTTGATATATATTTAAAATTTGAACCCTTATGAGTATGAAATTATAGCCTGTAGTACTCTGATATGGATTCTTAAACTTCTGAAAATTTCATAGTCTGAACCTTCACTGATAAAAAGTTATAGCAAAAATACCAAAATGTCTTGTTTAAGACTAATTTCAGGATTAACAAACAACCCCAACTTCGACGATATATATCTCACAAATTATAATGATTCAAAATATATAAAAAAATCCACATGTAACTCACTATGTTTCCTCAGGATTCTGAAAATTTCAGAGTCTGAAACCTCATAGTAAAAAAATTACAATGAAAATTCCAAGATGACTCTTTTAAAATTGATTTCAGGATTAGTCACAAGCCTTGTCTTTCATGGACCATTTCTCCAAAATTATACCGAACCAGAACCTAAAATTTTGACCACCTATAATATGACATTCATCTTTAGTATCCACAAAATTCCATTGTCTGAAACTTACAAGAAAAAGAGTTATAGCGAAAATTCCAAGATGATTTGTTTAAAAATGTTTCAGGGTGAGTCACAAACCATATTATTCCATAGGCTATATCTCTGAAATTATAAGGAACCATAACTTGAAATTTTTACCACCCGTACCTTGATATTTCACCTCGGTCTCCTCAAAATTTCATGGATTGAAATGTCACAAAAAAAATTATAGTGAAAATTCTAAGGTGTCTCAGTTCAAGGAGTGAAATCCTGGGATTGTAATCTTTGATACCAAATGTTATGATCCAACACCTTGAGAATGATAAAAAAAAATCAATGAATAATAGTCCACCTCGAGGGGAAAACCTTCTTTTATAATATATTCAATGTACAATATCATATATGATGATCCTAAGATTATGTCTCCTTGGTATATATATAGGAGACAAAGGCTTCAATGAAGGGTTCTAGCCTACATACAAATATAACACTAGAAATATAATAATTCAATATCTAGAACTTAATAGAGGTTTTATACTTAACATGGGTATTACAAAACGAGCTAGATCACTAAATGATGAAACCCTAAATAAGGTTGAGTCACATAACTAAGCTTAAAGAAAGATACTCACAATAACACCATATGATATTATCAATTAATAACTGGTGCACTTATTACAAAGAAGTTTACCTCCTTATATATCATTGTTCATTAAGCAAATCATTTCCACTTATGAATGTGGGATAGATTGATTTACACAAAAAATGAACATTAACATATTCTAAAGTCATAAAATGACTTTATTACATAGTAAACCTTATATCTCTAATATCCCCCCATAAGGCGTACAATGTTGAAGCAAATTGAAATGAAATACATATATTGAATGTAAAACACATAAACTAAGCACTAAACATCGGTAACATCCTTTAGAAGCTTCTTCTTTGAACACAATTCCTGGACCACTTTGAGATCCATCAAGTTGCCTCATAACTGTCGTAACGATGTAGCTGCTGAGTTGAATTCCCGAGTTCTCGTATTCCACCTCCTAGAACTCTTGAATCACGAATCTCCCGTAGTCAATCACTGGACAACAATCCACATGCATGTTGTGTAACCTCACTGGTAGACTTGCAATCCACATGCATGTCTCTCCAACTAATGAGGGATCTTTCCCTGGACCACAACTTCTTAACTTACTGGGCAACAATCCATTTTGAGTTGTTAATTGATCTCTTCCTGTCTTCAAAGTGCGGGCTTCCTAAAATGCATAAAATCCCTTTTCTTCAGTAGATCCTTCACCACTATCGACATCTGGTGGATCTTCAATCATGGATACACTCGCTATATGTTGTTTATCTTTGAACTTTCCCTTAAGAACACCATTGGCTTGTTGTCTACAATTCCAAGCTGCATGATCCATCTTCTCGCAATAGTAGCATTCTATTTCCTCTTTTTATTTTGTTGATCTATTGCGGTTTTTTCTTGCATAAAATGCAATTTATGATTAGCTATTACCTTCAATGGTTCTCTTTACTTCTGCTAGCAATGTTGCAGTAATTTATTCTAGACTTTGTGAAGGTAGTCAACTCAGAGTAAAGATATCACTACTATATTTAGGCATCAAACTATTCAGAAGAATAGCCTATGAATCCTCCTCATCAACTACTTCCTTGAATTCTACAAGTTGTTTGATAATAGATCTTAGATTTTTGACGTGACTTGACATGGTAGCTTCAACTGGCATCTTAAAGCTGAATAACTGTAATTTCAAGGAAAATTTTGCATTCACTGTTTGTGCCCCAAATAACTTGTTGAGATTTTCCTAGATCTCCTTGGATGATTTGTTCAGATCTATGTGATGTAGCTCTGAATTTGAGAGGTCAAGGCTAATAATGGTTTTTTCCTTATCACCTCTGCTTTACCATTCTATCAACTTGTTCGGATCTGCAAGTGTTGCCTCAGTTCCTTTGACAATTCCCCAAAGTTTTTTATTCATTAATTGCATATGGATCTTCACTTTCCACGTATGGAAATTGAAACCCGAGTACTTCTCTAAATACATCTCCATGACTGATCAGATCTGATCTTGTTCACTGCTAAAAAATAATTACCGACAAGTGCAAAGAAAGGTTACACAAACCAAATATGTAGATACAACAAATATGATATATATCGGTCGTAGAACTGTAATAAAACCCTTGTTGCCTCTATTTAGAAAATTAAAAGCATCCTACATTAAATCACGACTAAAAACAAAAATCGAATCTGAGTGAACTCATTGCTAAACACCCTTGAATTGTGGCACTTTGTGGCTCTCATACTATTGAAGTTGCAAGAGTGGAACCCTCATCTTTCAAAGGCCCGAGACTCTTTATATGACTTCCTGCTCTGATACCATATTACAAAATGAGCTAGATCACTAAATGAGGAAACCCTAGATAGGGTTGAGTCACATAACTAAGCTTAAAGAAAGATACTCACAATAACACCATATGATATTATCAATGAATAATTGGTGCACTTATTAAAAGGATTTTACCTCCTTATATATTATTGTTCATTAAGAAAATCATTTCCACTTATGAATGTGGGATAAATTGCTTTACACAAAAAATGAACATTAACATATTCTAAAGTCATAAATTGAGTTTATTACATATTAAGCCTTATATCTCTAATAATGGGGCTTTGTCTAGGGCTTAACACTCCCCTGGCACTTGGGCTCGCAACAAAGGCTTTAGTTGACTCTATGAAAACCATTCTCTCCATTAGATTTTATTCCATAAGAAATTTCTAAGCATCTTTTATAACTATTGATAGGTTATCATTGAGGGAACCCAACAAGGAGAAAAGTACACATGAGCAGTGTTCGATGCTTTAATGCGGATCTAAAATTTGGTTGCTAGTTACTTGGGTTTTGTAATCCATTTATTGATCTTCTTAGCTACCCTCTAAAAGAGTACATTCCACAAACCCTTGGGAGTGCATGGAATGTGAAGCGGATCCTAGGGGATTTGAAAACTTGCTCAAGTTGAATCTAGCCCCATCATTACCTCACAAGATAATTAAGAGCATATTTTTGGCTCAAATGAAAGAAATGGATTTCATCCATGGAGCTTGAGCCTTGGAGCTAGAATATTCACAAAATATCTACAAATAGTGCATTTTGTTATCAATGATCTCCTTTTCCTTCACTAAAGTGAGGAAGGAGTTGTCAACAAAGTGTCCATTGACTAATTGGTCACCCTCAAGGCCCAACAAGGGGATTCCTTTGATAAGATCCGAGGGCATTTTTTTGTAAATAAGATACCCCTAAGATTTTATGACCATCATAAACAAAGCATGTGCTAAGGGACGAACTCTATCTAATAAACCTAAAGAGACCAATTTCCTCAAATATTCCCTAGTTAATGGACATACTAGTTGAAGAATCCATGGAGAGGACTTCCACAACTTTGATGAAAAAGGGCCAAACTTAAGGGCCTTTAACATGACAATGATGAATGGTCATTCCAAATTGTAATATTTAGTGATCTGACCCATTCCATCCCTTCCCAAATGACTATAACATTTTCCAAATTATAGTGGTCTCTAATGAATTCCATATACTTAGCTCTAATGGTTTTTGAGAGTATATGCTTCAACACATCACTAATGCTTTGGCTAAATTATATATGAAAAATTCATGCACAAAGTTATTAGTCATCGATTGATGATCAACTCAAGATCCCCAAGTTTAGGGATGAATTAGATAATCCCTTTGTTGATAAATTTCTCCAATGATTGGTTTTTATGCCCTCTCCATGGACTTGGAGAAGGTCAAGCCCATCAAAGCCCCATGTGGCCTTCTAGATATCACAGAGGTAGGCCTCTAATCCCAAGGACTTATCATCAATGACCTCCTTCAGAATTTTTGTCACTACAACCAAGGTCAACTCATGTTTACACATGCATTGTTATTGTATTGACAACATTCAACAAGGGACTACATCAAGAAAATTCTACATGTCCACCCTTCTTTCTTTAGTCAATATTTGATACTAGAAAACTATTTGTAATCACAAAAAAATCCCTTTTAATGTCCTCATGATTTGTCACACGTCTATTAAGCATATTGAGGAATTTCATACATTATGCCACTTCCTTAGTGGCTAAAGATTTGAACAAAGCCCTAGTCAATCTATATCTCAACTTATTTGTGTAATTCAATATGAACTTATGCCCCCCAATATGTGTATATTTGTTTGATATCTATGAAGTGTCCCATCTTCATCACTTTGGCTTGGGTCTATGTGTTATTAGGGTTAAGCTATAACTATTTTGATAATTGTTCCAACTCCTATACACAACTTTATATTTCAAACACATGACAGTGGCAAGCTACATTTTGTAGCCTCGCAAAAAAGAAATGGCTCGATTGATATCATCCTCCCACTAGATTATCCATGCCCTAGGTCCTCTAAGACATGGAATTAAATTCCATATAGGTTTAATGGATTGAATATAAGCTCATTGAGACACGAGTAAAAATATAGTCTTCTACATTTTAATTTTTACAATTCCCCGAGAAATATAAAATTCAATGGATTGATGATCAAAGAGGGTAAGTTCACCCAAAACTTACACAAACCTCCTCACATTATATTCAAATAATAAAAAATTATGTTTATTAAGCATGGTTTGGTCAAGCCACTTCAACACTATCAGGAAAATAGATAAATTGAACCACAACTCAAGAGAGTCTCAATGACAATTGTTTTTAGGATCGTAAAGGTCAAGTGTAGACTTCAAACAATTTTAACGCATTTTCTCCCTCCACAACATCCTAACAAGTAAATGGCCCTCTTTATCTTCCCACATTTAAACATTATTGAAATCCCTACAAAACGACTAAGTCACCTTCAAAATCTCTTTAATCAACCAACCCTACAAGGTCGCTTTTTGAGGTTGATATGTGAGCCAACCTAATCAATTGGTTTTCCATATCAACACCATCCATATTACACAATTGTAGGGTTAGAACCATGCCTAATGACAACAATGGTTAGCTTTTGGGAAACGAGGGTGGTGGCCCTGCTTTTACCTTCAACATGATTAGTGAAAAAACAATAACATTAATCCATATTATTCAAAAAGCCATTTTCACCATCAAACCAACTACTTTTAATTCTTGTAAACACAATATATCTAAATCTTAAATGATATCATGCACTCTTTAGACCATGCACTTGCAATAAGGGTCAGTTACACCTTGAATATTCCAGTATACTACTCTCATTGTGAATTTTCAACCTATAAAACCATAATCTCTTCTTCCTCAAAGTCCGCTAAGGAATTGAATGTGTTTATAGAAAGAACATTTTGTGTCTTGGGTGGGAACCATTCATTTTAGGGTTATGTTTTTTTAGTTTTTTTTTAGAATATTCTACTTTGTGAGTCCACTAAGAGTTAAGACATGGGGTGGATATCAGGCCCTACAACCCCACTCCTATGAGGAGGTGTGTTAGGAGGCCCTAGTAGGATCTTCGCCCACGATCAAAGTAATGGGATTCTTTGGAGTTGATCCAGGGTTGAATGTTGGGTCCATTAGGCCTTTTGAGCTAGGAGAAATTTTCTCCTTTTTACATCTCTCACCCATCCTTCATTGTATTTCAATGGTAATGTTATTTAAACCTAATATTATGCATTATCAATGCCTTGAATGCATGCATTTGTACTTTATCCCATTAAGGGGTAGTGATTGATTATGTTGTATGTGATTCAACACCTAAAAGAAATATTCGAAAGATTGATGTAGCATTTTGGTTCATGCAAAAATTTACCCCCCACCTAAATGTATACAAGTTCCTTATGAATTTTAGATAGATTGACTCAAATGAATTCCCTTTTCTAGGGACGTGAGTTGAAATATAGCAAGCTCATGGTATATGAAATTTTCCAATCTACACATATATGGATTCCAAGAAATCCTAGAATTCCATAAAGAACCATGAGAATTAAACCCATAAAGTAGTTATCGACTTGATGAGAACTGTGACCTCAAAAAAAGAACTCTAGCCCTAAAAACCCATATTTTTTGGTCCAAAACACCAAAATCAACCCCCGAATCGAAAAGAGGTGCTAGCAGTAGCACCTTA
>ML784429.1:557585-571963 GCA_009831015.1 Picea engelmannii
AATAAAATAAAAAGGGTAATTACAAGGGCAACTTGGGGAGAGTGAGATAAGTGTGTGGGTGAATAATCACTAATTAAATAATTAAAAAGTTGAATTACTTGTGCATGTGGACAAGTGTAGAAGGGGAATGGATCTCACTTTTCATAGTACTATTATGTTGAAAACGTTTTGTTGGACTGTGTTTTACTTGTGAGATTTGGGACTCCAAGCATGTGAAAAGAGTGGAAGCTCTTCCTTGCGAGGCAATCTTGGGAGCTATAGTGTTCTGGTTTTTGTGTGTGGCCCCTTTACAGCTCGGGGGGCTACGGGGGAAGAAGAGTACCCCTAGCATTGGCTGGGAGGTACCGGTGAAGTCTTGGATTCTGCAAGCAAGGCAAAGGCAAGGAGGACACACGAATTGAAGAAAATATCAACTTCAACTATCAAGCAATTTACTGGTCATGGTATTTTGATTTTTAGTTAATTATGTGTACATCGGTTAAACATTGTGAATTGATATGATGGACATTAAATTTTAAAATGGAAAAAATTGTATATCACTTTGTTAATCAATGACATACGTCACTCTCTATAGAAAAATGCTATCTTAGTAAGTGTGCAGATTATAACTGATGTAGATGAATTTTACAATAATATGATTTTCTAAATTGATAGTTCTCTTTTATATAGAAATTGGATCGGTAGTTCTAAGAATATTTCTATTTATATAGAGATCAATATTCTTCAACTTTAATTTACAGTTGAGGGATTTTATTGTATTCGGGCTCTCATAAATTTTTACCTGTGAATTTTAAAGAAGAGAATTTGAACACGGTGTGCAAACCTTAAGAGTATATTATCGTCTGAGATCAATAGGAGTCACTCAGTTGTGTTTAGGGTCCTTATGGTTGTAGTTCAAAAAAAGAAGAAGGAAAAACGTTATGTAGGATGTAAATCTATGAACAATAATGAGATATCGTTTACGATATTCCCCGAGTAGGAATCCTTTGCATAAGGGCGTTGGCTGAAGTGCACTTAAAATCCCCCTTTCTTCCAACTTAAGACTCTTATGTTAATAATGGCATCGTAAACTCCTTCCCCAAATTTTATTTACTCATGTAAATCGAAAACTGTTAAGAAAAGGGTGAAGGTCCTTCCCTTGTAAACTCTGTTAATTTCTCAACATTGTAGGTCTCCTTCTGACTTTCGATGATAAGTGAAGTGATTACACCATAGACCTTGGCTAACAACATGATTTCTTCCTCTCCAATTCAACACCTTCATCAAACTAGAAGTCTTCTAAAGATTTGTCAAAATTTCAGATCTCCTTGTTTGTGTGAAGTACCTGAACACCAATTTCTTTTCTTGCAACTTTATAGTATATACAATTAGTCTTGAACCTTCAGTTCGTCGAATGTCCTATCCTTGAACTGTGGATTTAGCTCCCAATGAAGCTTTAGTTGTTCCATGATTTTATCGACTGTAGAGGTTCTGTGGAGGACTTGTGTAATTTTCTTAAGTGCAGCTTAGTATATATTCTTAGGTAAGATCAACACTGTATCGATTTCATTCCCTGGACACTTGTCGTCAGGTTGCGAGTTCCTCTTAATTCCTGGTGTAATAGATATCTATTTATTTACATGTGTCATCCACTAGCGAATCCTTACATGATGAGTGTTGTATCTTAGAAAAATCATATTTCCGTAGCATTGTTAGCTCGCGTTGGATTATACTAAATACCCAATTGTAATATTGGTCATTTTGAGTAATTAATCCACAATCGCAGCCATCAGGTTTGATCGCAACATTTGATCAACTATCCCTAGATCCTTGTATTCATGCTAGTTTAGAAGGTAGAAATTTAATTTGAAACTTGAAGTTACCTGTAGGTCAAATTATGATTGCCATGTTGCGTAAATTTCAATACTTATAGTTATTTAGGGTCAATAGTTAGTGCAGGAGTGGGATTTAGAAATGAACCTATGACAGTTAATTATGGAATGGGAAGTAGACTTTAACATGTGAGGGTTAGATTCTTAGTTAGCTTTCTATCGTCTACCTCCTCCACGTTATTTTGAAACTCGCCAACGTTCCTCTGTATCAATAATTTGGATGGTGAGATTGGATACTCCATACGATCCGTTTGGTATGCACATTGTTATTGTAGAAGTTATCACTTAATTATTGAGATAATGTTTCCATCACATCCATGGGTTGACATAGTCTAGAGGCCGAGACAAATGGAATTTCAAAGGGAGAATCAAATTGGGATGCTCTTATAATTGATTAAGGAATTATACATTTAAGTAAAAAACATGAAAATTTAATGAATGATTATTTTTTAGAGTGTAACGAATATATTATTCTATCGTTAGATATAAGAGTGTAGTGATTATATTACTCTATTTTAGGTATAAGGAAGTCCATATTATAATCATTATGAAGTTAATTTAAATTAAATATATATTTTTAATATATTCAAGTATTAATATTAGTTAAATTCAATAATGTAATTTAAATGATAAATGTCAATAATTCAAAGGAATCTTAAAAGTTACATGTTGTCACTGCATAAATGTTATAGTTGGGATTAAATGAAATAATCATTAATGATTGTCATTAACGAAATTAGTATTAAGTTCACTATTAAATAAGAGTTGGCTTAAGACTATTGTTGTATCTAAGATTTGAATGTATGTCATGACACTAATTAATTTGTACCACTACAAAAGTGATATCTTATTATATTCCAAGTTTAATCATTCCAACTAATTACTTATTGATAAGTCAATTCATTATAATAACATAAGTTTTTGTGTATTTGCATTTTATTCTAGACCTTTTCCGTTTTCGTTTATTTCGTGTGTTCAGATGATTGTGAATGCCATTTTCTATATCCATTACATGCAATTGATAAGTGTATCTTGAATTTGTTATGAAGGTGTTGACATAAATTTGGTCATTTATATTTTCCCACTCCTGGATTAATAAAAAAAAATGATATTGGAAGATGAATATTTTTTTAACTATTATATGTTCATTGCATAGCCATCGGTATCAGTGTCGCCATGCATTTTGCAGAATCAAAATCCGAGTCTCCATGACCAAGATACACATACTTTTGTCCAGAAGTCCAATGGGGGTATTACAAGAAGAAATATGAAAAATGTTCTAAGTTGCATGTTCTCTCCTCCCCTTTCCCTTCACCTCTACTCATTCTCTCATTTTATACTTGGTCATTTTCGCATTGTCTCATTACTTTCATTTTCCCATTACAATTGTCCACACTTAACCATTTTTCCTTATTCCTTTCCACGTTCACATTCATTTACCTTTTCCTTTATTTTCCCTTTTCTTTTTATTCTCTTTTCCCTTTTCATTATCCCATTTTCCCATTTCTTTCATTTTCCCTTTTTTCTTTTCCCAAATTTCATGTAATTCCTTTTATTTCCCATATATTTCTTTTCATTTTTCATATTTCTTTCCATATTTCACATGATCCATTATATACTTTCCGGACTTAGTCTTATTTACTATGGCTTACCGTGGGTTGGGGGGTTGGTGATATTTCCCAAGAGTATGTTTGATCTCCGCTACCCTCACAATGCACTTTGACTTCCGCCACCTTCATAATGCACACAACTCTTTTTACTACTCTTTACTATGTAACTCCTCCAACACTTAGCCAAATATATGAGGTTCGCGGGTTCGCAAGTAGGTGATATAATATTTATTTCATATATTAGGTGCAAGTTCGTCCGTCCGAGTCTCCTCTCCTATCCACTTTAGTTAACACTTAGAAATTTTCACACTTATTTATTACTATGTCTTACCGTGGGTTCACGGTGATTTCTAATATTCTCACTTACCTCCGCATTCACATAACCCCACAAACCCACCATATTATTCTAATAATATTTTTCCTAAACTAAGTTTTATGAGGAACATATCCAAGTGACACATGGAACTTTATTAACCAATGAGATATATTCACATGGCAGTTAAATGGATAGTGCCACATGGAAACTAATTATTGGAGACACATGGCAACATACAAAAGTGACGCATGGTGTGATTTTATTGGATGACATATGGCAGATTGTTGGCCTACCGAGTAATGACATGTGGCAACATTTGGTTGGGTGACTCATTATTGCTGACTGGGCATATTGGTGGTTGATTGGGCATGCAAAATTATTATTATATTCAACAATTTTCCAAGGGCCGAATCCTCCAAGCTCCATAGTCTCCTCTCTTTTTTATTTCTTTTCAAGTGTATGTTACACTTAAAATTATATACCACAAAGACTCTTTTATTCTCGTACATCTGGGATAAGAATAATGAAGAAAAGTCGAAATTCAACAAAGGAGGTCGAAATTAAATCAAGGGTCCACATTTACCAATCAAACTTGATCGACACTGGTTGAGTCACGATCTTGCAAAGGCTATATATTGAGCTCCTGACCTCCGTTTGCAGCAAAATTTATATGGTTGGAAAGGTATTTCGACGTAGAATATGGTGGTATAGGTTTCAAGTGCTGAAAGTCGATAAATTTTTCTTATAAATTAAAATACCAGTCAACTACATTTTTTAATGGGCCTGCGTGACAACTCAACTTCACAAATTCATATCTTGAGATCCAGGCGACGGATTTCGACAAATTTTATATCGTTGGAAAGATAAGACGATGAAGATCACTTCTGAAATGATTTCAATGGCTAAAAAATTTATTATCATTCCTAGATAATTAAAACACATTCATCATCTTTTAAAAGGGAAATCAATTAAATTTCAAAAAATAAAAGTTTAATTAAAACTTTTATTAAAAAAAAGAGAGGGACCCACTTTCAATATACTTGTATTAATGATGTTAATTCATTAATGAGACATTAATTGAATGAAATGTTTCAAGAAAAAACTTGTATGAGAATTTCTAGAAGGAAGAAACCCTAACTACTCAAGTAGTTATAAAATCTCTTCTTAAAAAGAGAAGAGAGGCTTCATCAAAGGTCCAATAATCAGTATTGTCAGAGGGGTAGGGAGGAATATAAGAGGAAGGAGAAGGTATATCTATGGATACACAATCAAGCTTCTGATCAAAAGAAATAAATCTCCGTCTTCTCCATTTTTTTTGTTATATATTCTTCTATACCACTTCTTATAATTTTATGCTCGAATCTTAGAGTTGGGCACAAGGCTGAGTTGTTGAGTGTTCTTCTTATATTATTCTAAGATATTTTCTTATATGATCATGGAGTATTTGAAGCCACATATATGTGTGTCAAATATTTTGTAATGAAGACCATCTTTCATGAATAAAACTCCACAAAGACTTGCTTCGGGGTTGATCTTGATTGTATCTTGTAACTTTTAGTTTTAAGTATAAGGTATTTGAGGTTGACCTATCAAATTCTCTTTTGATCTTGATTGCAGTACTCTATTACAATTCTTTGAGATGATCAAATCATTCTCTCATGTGAATAAGATATGGATGCATTTATATATTATTAAGAAGATTGTGTGATGCTGATCACAATTTAATTATGATGTTGAAGCCCTCCTTCAATCTTTTTTGATTAAAAGAATTTTGTTGCACATAAAGATCATATTGGATTATTGAAGAACAATTTTCATATAAATCCAAGCACTAAATATTTGGGGTTTGCTGCATAACACTCCCCCTAATCCAAGATATTCAAAGATATATCTTTTAGCCAAAGAGGAGAACCACCTCTCTAAAAATGAAGGGGGACTAATGTCCTCATGAGATTGTCATTTCAGTCCTGACGGATCCAAGCGTCAATAGAAGGTAAGATGATTAAGAAAGTAGTGATGTTGATAAGAAATAATTGTCTACCTAGCATTATCATTGTACTTTAGTTGCCCTGCTTATGAAATTGTCGTACGGATAAAGTTACAACCTTGCTAGTATTTAAAAAAAAAATTACTTTGTCGTATTCGCTTATAATTAAGTTGTGTATGGGGTGGATGTTACATATGGTATCAGAGCAAGGTTCAACCCCGTGACATTGGACCGTTACGCCTTCCATTGTGTTAAATAAAATGATTAGAAATGCATCACTAAATTTTTTTGAATTTGTCCATGCAGATAATCATGGTTAGAGGATGCAAGGGAAGTAGATGTTGTGGTGTGGGAGGAATATGTGTGCCTCCTCTGATAGTATCCACGCCAGAGGATCTAACCCTCGGGGAGATGAGCAGACTACTGACTAGGAGCATGTTGACATGGGAGATGTGGTAGGTATGATGAGATCCTTCCAGAGGATGTCAGAGGCATTGATCAACCACCTGGATCGAGATGAGGGAAAAACATCTATGCCCAATGAGGGTTCATAGTGCTCTCGAGCTAGTAGTAGTCGTATACACAGAGAACTCGAGAAAGTGAATTTTCCCGAGTTTTGGGGTGCCACATATGGCTTAGCCGTTGAGGCATGGTTGGAGAACATGGCAATGTGATTCGTACTTAGTGATTACACCTCCAACATGAAGGTTTGCATGACGATCTTTCAAATGAAAGAGAGTGCTCTACTTTGGTGGAAGACACTCCTACCTCAACTAAACATGGTCGTTGAAGACATGTCATGGGAGTTGTTCTAGCAACGATTCTGGGATAGGTAATTGTTCGAGGAATTCATTTAGTGCCATCTTAATGAGTTCAATGCCTTACGGGAAGGAAGTCGTACGATACCTGAGTATGAGGCCAAGTTCATGGAGCTACTCAGATATGTTCCACATTTGAACACAGAGAAGTTAAAGGTCAACAAGTTTGTGTTTGGCCTTAACTTCAACATTGATGCAAAGGTGAGGATCCTGATGCCCCAGACGTTGCACGATGTAATTTAGAAGGCCCTCATTGCCGAGGAAGAGATGAACAATGGGGTCAGAGTAGGACTCCTACTAGATATGTTCGACATGCGACACTGGGAGCGCAACAACATCAGACACTAGCTAGACAGACTTCTAGGCATTGAGATATACCCAGAGGACCTATGTTCTTGACACCGAGACGACAGGCTCCTCAATAGAGGAATCCTTACAAAGAACCTCAGTAGCAACAACAACAACGTCATCTGCAACAACAACAACAACAATTTAGGCCTATTCAGTAGAACAAACCAGGATCACAAAATATTAGGCCAACAACTTCTAATTTGGGGACCAGGAGCACTAGACCGAACAATGGATGTTGGACATGTGGATAGCCACATTACTAACAAGATTTTCCCATTAAGAAGGCAAGAGCGGCCAGATCTTCTAGACCCACTACAGTTGGAGATTTGGGAAAGTCCCACAGGATACATGCAACAATGAACAACCGCCAGGTCGAGCACCGGTCCACTGTGCTCAAGACGCCAGGTATGATCGCCAAACACAATTTTAGCATTTTGATAGATCCAGGAGCTACAAAGAGATTTATTTCTAGTGCAACGCTTAAGAGAATTAAGGTAAAGGAAGTTGAGCTGGACGAGTTCAGATACCTAGAAATTGCATCGGGAGCCAAACATAAAGTTGGAGGAAAGGTTATGGACTGTAGTATTAACTTGGGTGAATTTGTAAAAAATGCCAACCTATATGTCACAATCTTAGGATATTATGACATAATGATTGGCATGGACTGGTTGGAATTGCATGATGCAGTACTTAATTGCAAGACAAAACGGTTAAGTTTGACGGATGTTTGATTCGGATTTACGAGCGGAACGAACTGATTAACAGACTGAATACAATAAACACAGAGATAGGAAGAATAACACAAATATCCAGTGAACAATATCTTCTATTAAATAATGAAATAGGCTGAAACTGTAAAACTGCAGAACTGAGACTTGCTCGAATGGTGGTAGCTATCTCTGAGAAAAGATGTGGCTGCTACATGCATCTGTCTGAGCATAATGGATTATAATGAGGCTCCATAGGCCCTTTTCATATTACTCATGAATTCCAAAACCCTAGACATCCAAAAACCTAACTCTAGAAGGTGAAACGCCAAAAGTCATGTGGGCCCTATGGGTAAGTTGGTGTAATTTGGTACCTCAACTTCCTAGGGTCATAACTTTTGCATACAACTTCTGTTTTAGGCGCGTGATAGCCCATTGGAAAGGTATGTGAGAGAACTACACATTCCACTGTCAGAATCTAACTCCATCTACATTCTAACTATGGTGAGCCAATAAAACAATGTTTAGGGCCCCAAAACAACCCTGAAAGTACAACAAGATGTGCTGACATGAAAACATAAAAAAATCCAGTTGGATTAGGCGAGAGGCCACCCATATCCACTTGGAGAATGTGTGATGCTGCAGACAACCCCAAAAGTGTAGAACTCACAATTATAAAGGAGTATAGAAAGACGTGTTGAACAAAAACAGACACGAGGAGACAATTGGAATAGGTGGGTGGCCACCAATATCCACTTGGATCAATCCTCCCCCCTTAGGAAGCAATGGTTTCTATTGCGTTGAGTTCCCCTATTAGGTGAGGAAACCTCTGCTGGATTTGGCCTCGAGTGAGCCACTTGCCTTGGTGTAGGAGTTGCCCTGCCTTAACAACCCGATAAAGCTGGATCCGCTGCTGGCGAGTGCCCTTGACCTATGTGTCCATGACCTTATATGTGGATGCTTGTTCCATGAAGTCAAGGTTGAGCTTTGTTGGTGTCAGCTGTTCAATGATCTCATAGGTGTCCAATAATGGTGGAAAATATGGCCTAAGGAGGTCCACATTGAATACTGGATGCAGACCAAGGAAGGGTGGAGTGTTGAACTCAAAAGCATTTCTACCCACAACCTTGATGATAGTGTAAGGTCCATAATGGAGTGGGTGAAGCTTCCGATGGGGCCTGGTGAGATGCTCCTTCTGAAAATGTAACCATACTTTGTCGCCAACCTGAAACTGGTGTGGTACCCTGTGTTGATCATGGCATTGCTTGTACTTAGCATTGGAATTCTGCAAAATCTCCTGGACTTGTTGGCAGATGTGTTGAATATGCTCAATGAATCTGGTGTCTTTGTCGATCGCAGACTGATCGAGGGAAGAGTCTGCTTCTGCGGTGGCAAGAGGAAGTGCAACATCAATGGGTCCCAAGGGTTGAAATCCCAGACCCACCTGAAATGGGTTGTGGCCGGTGGAACTATGGAGAGCCCTGTTGTAGTTGTGTTGCACATATGGGAGACTCTCGTCCCATGTACGATGATTCTTAGAATTGTACATGTGCAGGATGTGCACAATCATCCATTTGACGACCTCGATTTGGCCATCGGTTTGGGGGTGGAAAGTAGTGGATTTTGTGAGCTTGGTGTCCAACAGAGACCAGAGACTCGACCAAAAGGTGCCGAGGAACCTGTTGTCTCAGTCAGAGATGATGGTTTGTGGTATCCCAAAGTGGACCCAAACTCATTCGAAGAAGAGCTTGGCAGTCTCGGCCGCTGTGACATTCTTCTTATAGGCTGTGAGGATGTCCATCTTCGAAAATCGATCAATGACCACAAACACAAATTCATTTCCGTGCTTGGTGCATGGAAAACCAGACATGTAATCCATTGAGATGGATTCCCACGGCTTCTCGGGAATAGGAAGAGGGGTGTATAAGCCTTGATTCTTGATGGTTGGCTTGGCAATGACGCAGGCAATGCAAGATCAGATATACTTGCTGATGTCTTGTTGAAGTTTTGGCCAATAAAAATGTTTCTGAAGAACGACCACAATTTTCTCTACACCAAAATGTCCTGCCACCCGACTGTAGTGGGATTCTCAAATCAGATTTGCACTCTTGCTTGTAGGAACACAGAGATGGCCCAGGTGGCATAAGAGTCCGTCCTAAATGTGAAAATCAGTGATAGTTGCGCCTATACCCAATAGATGATATGTGGTGGTGAAGTTTGGATCTTGTTGATAAAGTTGGGGCCACTCCAATGCTTCATGTCCACAGGACTGGAGCACAGTGGTGAGTGCAGCCATAGGAGGCTGATTGAGACAGTCAACGACACGATTGGAGATACTTGTCTTATACTTGATGCTAAGATGGAACTGCTGTAGGTAGGTGGACCACTTCTGATGGAAGTCGTTCTGCAATTTCCCTTGTGTTTGTATGAACTACAAAGGCTTGTGATTAGTGTGTATGATCGTCTCTTTCCCCAAAATGTAATGTTTCCATTGACGACAAGATTGTACAATGGAATACATTTCCTTGTCATAGGTGGGGTATTTTTGGACAATATCAGAGAGTGTCTCACTATGGTATGCCACACGATGCCTGTGCTGAGTGAGAACTGCACCCACAACATAGTCAGATGCATCAGTCTCAATCTCGAATGGTTGTTGCAGATCAAGAAAGGAGAGTATGAGAGTTAAGCACAAGTGATGTTTCAGATCATCGAATTCTCATTGCTGCTCCTTCCCCCACATGAAATTGGCCCTACCACCACCCTTGGTTACCTAGTTGAGGGCCCATGCAATATGGGAGAATCCCAACACGACCATTGGTAGAAATTGGCTAGTCCCAAGAAGCTCCGAAGCTCAGTCAGTGTGGTTGGAGCCGACCAGTCACGAATGAATTGGATCTTAGCTGGATCAATATGTACCCCATGCTCATAAAAAATGTATCCCAGGTATTGGACCATGTTCATGCCAAAATAGCATTTTTCCAAGTTGGCATAAATCTTGTGTTGTCGCAGAGTGCTCAAAACCTGTTGAATATGCCGCATGTGTTCCTCCCACATTCTGCTGAAAATGAGGATGTCATCCAAATATACTACCACAAAGGAGTTGGTGAAAGGTCTCAATACATCATCCATCAACCTCATGAAAGTGGTTGGTGCATTTGTTAAGCCAAAGGGCACGACTAGCCATTCGTAGAGACCTTATTTAGACTTGAATGTTGTCTTCTAGACATCAGTTGGTTTGATGGGAACCTGGTGGTAGCCAGACTTCAGGTAAGTCTTGCTAAAGAATTCCCCCCCCCTTGAGTTGGTCAAGAAGGTCATCAATCATGGGAATGGGGTAGTGGTTCCTGACTGTGATTTTGTTTAAGGCTCTGTAATCAATGCAGAGTCACCAAGTCCCATCCTTCTTTTGTACCAGTACAATCGAACTTCCACAAGGGGGGGAGCTAAGTCTGATGTGACCCTTATGAAGAAACTATTGGATCCGATGCATGATTTCGTCATTCTCCATCAATGAGCACCGATAGACTGGCCCATTAGGTAGAGGTGCGTTGGGGGTCAGATCAATTGGATTCTTGACTTGGCAGTGTGTCGGTACCCCTGTAAGTGAGGCAAAGATGTTCCTGTATTATTCCACGATCCTGTCCACTTGTTTTTGCTACAAAGAGAGGCATTGTGTAGAGGCCACAGATGTGGCAACGACCTTTTTCTTAATATGAGAATGGATCACAAAGAAGACGAACTTCCTGGTCTATGAAATGACCTTATTGCATTTCTTAGCAGAGATTAAAGAAATAACAGTAGGCAGTGTCACCTATGGGATCTTGTACAATTGTCTACCCAAGGTAATAATAACACTGCGGGGTCTAGACTCATACACAACATGACACTTCCACAAATATGGTTTTCCTAAAAGAACATCACAAACTTCAAGGGGATCAATATCACACAGTACCTCATCTTTGAAAGGCTTGATGTCATAGGGTAGACAAAATTGTTGGCTGACACAGAGATCTCTTCCTTGACGAAGCTAGCCGATGGTGTAGGGTTGTGGGTGCGGTGTCATTGGCAGGTCTAACCGCTTGATGACCTTTGCTAAAATCAGGTTCTTCTGACTACTACTGTCGACAATGAAATGATTCACAACCCCCTTGACCCACATCTGCTAGTAAAATATGCGTTCACCTTCCTTTGGTTCTTCTGGTTTGCTGGGTTGGGATTTGGTGGTAGCGACCGTGGCACTGGGTTCAACATTGATAATCCACTTCCCTCCTTCAGGATTTAACTCAGAATCATAATCGACCTCTGACTCAAAAGCCTTCAGCTTGGCCACGAGGGACTTCTTCGAGTGGCATTCATCGGTGTTGTGGCAAGGACTTTTATGGTACTCGCACCATTTTCCTATTTCCTTCTTCGTCTTCTCGTTTCCCTTCTTGTGTTGCGGCTTGGACAGATTGTCCTGAGGGTGACCATCGCGAATTGGTCCCTTGCTGTGTGGGTTGGGGTTTCCTTTGCCCTGCTTTGGCTATGAGAGGTTTGCAGATCCAAACTCTTGTCGTTTCTGCTTAAATTTTTGCTCGATCTTGACTGCATATCTAGAAGACGTGCCCAATGAGGCAATGTCCAGGAAATCCATTTTTGTTTGAATGTATCTATGAAAACAACTGTGGTATTTGAGCACCAGATGATGCTCATGATATTTGATACCCAATTTGGTGTGTAGGGTATGGAAAATATTGGTGAAGTCTGGTATTGTCTGGTCCCTTTCTTGACATAGGGTGGTCCATCTGGTGTACTGGTCCTCATAGCTTCCAACATGGTATTACTGTTCTTTAATGGCATCCCAGAAGGAATCCCATGTAGGGGCCACCACAAAAATTGCATATTCCTCCACAACCCTTTGCTTAGAGTAAGTATCCCACCAGTCTTTAACATGGGGAATAACCTTGAGTGTAAAAGTGATCTTTTCCCTATCAGAAAAATTGTGGACCGAAAAATATCCCTCGAGCAGATTCAACCATTTATCTACAACATTCGCATCTATCAGCCCTTCAAATAATGAAATATCAAAATTTACTACCTTGAAGGGGGTTGCATGGCCGCTTGATGAAGATGCTTCTCCCGCGGACAACCGTTGAAGAATCTGCACGAAGTTGTCCATCATTTCATTCCTTTGTCGCGCGAGGCTTCCTCGAGCAACATTTTAATAGGATCTCCTGGAAGCTCCATCATCTTTCTTTTTGTCTCCCATGGGTTTTTTTTGGGCTCGCTGCGACCAATCTGGTAATGGCTTGATTGGTTCGAGTCCCAACTTCTTGTACCCAGACCTTGTTGGGGACATGCACAAAGAAAAATAAATGAAGAGCAAACCACTATGATACCATTGATATGGATTTAGGAGCGGAATGAACTGATTAACTGAATGAATACAATAAACACAGAGATAGGAAGAATAACACAAATATCCAGTGAACAATATCTTCTATTAAATAATGAAATAGGCTGAAACTGTAAAACTGCAGAACTGAGACTTGCTCGAATGGTGGTAGCTATCTCTGAGAAGAGATGTGGATACTACATGCATCTGTCTGATCATAATGGATTACAATGAGGCTCCATAGGCCCTTTTCATATTACTCATGAATTCCAAAACCCTAGACATCCAAAAACCTAACCCTAGAAGGTGAAACGCCAAAAGTCATGTGGGCTCTATGGGTAAGTTGGTGTAATTTGGTACCTCAACTTCCTAGGGTCATAACTTTTTCATACGACCTTCATTTTAGGTGCGTGATACCCCATTGGAAAGGTCTTTCAAATAACTACACATTCTGCCATCAGACTCTGACTTTGTCAATAGTCTGACTATGGTGAGCCAAGAAAAAAATGTTTAGGGCCCCAAAACAGCCCTGAAAGTACAACAAGATGTGCTGACATGAAAACATACAAAATAAGCTAGTTGGGTTAGGCGAGAGGCCACCTGTATCCACCCGGAGAATGTGTGAGGCTACAGACAACCCCAAAAGTGTAGAACTCACAATTATAAAGCAATACAGAAAGACGTGCTGAACAAAAATGGACACGAGGAGCCAGTTGGAATAGGTGGGTGGCCACCAATATCCACCTGGATCAATGATTTGGGACAGAGTAGGGTGATTTTAGGAAGAGGCCAGAGGGTTTCACTAAGATTTATTTCTTCCCTTCAACTACAGAAAAATATTTGCAAGGGATGCAAGTTATATGCCATCCTGGCACTTAACGAAAAGGGTGAGGCAGAGGGATTAGAAAACCTTCCGGTAGTATCAGATTTTGGAGATGTATTTCTCGAGGAATTGCCAGGTTTTCTGCCAGAAAGAGAATTGGAGTTTACAATAGACCTAAAACCTGGAACATAACCGATTGCAATAACTCCATACCGGATGTCGACACCAGAATTGTAGGAGTTGAAAATGCAATTGAAGGAGTTGTTGGACTTGGGACTTATACATCCAAGCGTATCACCGTGGGGTGCACCTGTTATTTTTGTAAGAAAGAAGGATGGATTGTGGCGGATTTGCATTGACTACCATCAATTGAACAAAGAGATGATCAAGAACCAATATCTGTTGCCAAGAATAGACGACTTGTATGATCAGATGAAAGGAGAAACGATGATTTTGAAGATTGAATTGAGATTAGGGTATCACCAGTTATGGATCAAAGAGGAAGATATCCCTAAGAC
>ML784429.1:577585-596269 GCA_009831015.1 Picea engelmannii
TATTATATCTAACTACCATAGTGGGCCTTATTTAATAATATAGTGGACCTAGTCCACCTTACATTGAATGACCTCCACTATTATCACTATGGGCCCTCTAGGCCCCCCCACTACCTCTCTATCTACCTTACATTCCATCCCCCTTATGAAAGCGTTGTTATCAACGCTTGATGTACAACCATATACCAGGGTCCCATGGATAATTGTGGACCATAATGATGAAGAAGACTGAAGAACCAAGGTCCCATGTAGAAAGGAAATCCACCATGTTGAAGTAGTCCAACCACCATTGTAATCCTGGGTCCCATGTCCAAGTGTTCATGTGAACTCCCCGTGAAAGATTTTGGAACCCAATAACCAACTCCAAATGATGCTCCAAAGACTGACACCTATCATGTGGATCCAAATAAGAAGATCCATCCACATAGTGGAAAAGGGTCGTAGCAGAATCTGGAAGGAATAATACCACTGTAGAATATGCAGATTGAATGCTAGTAACTAGCTCCTGATGTGGGACATTGATGTTCTCTACAGAAGGTGGAGTAGAGTCATCAAATAAAATATGGAAGTGGTTGTCATCCCAGAAATGACAACTATCCATATACCAATCATCACAATCATCCTAAAAATCATACCAACCATATATTTCTTGATTATATTCATCCCTGATGTCTGCCATAAGAAATCTCTCATGCATGTTATCCAATGAACTACGAAAACTATTATTGAGGCCATCTGCAAGGTCATGAAATTTGTCATGCAATATGTCACACAATGTGTCATACAATTGAGATTTAAATGCTTCAAGAATTTCTTTGAGTTTTTGAGAAGAAATAGCCATCTGAGCACACTATGAACCCTTTGGTCCCGCAGCCGTCACGAAAAAACCCAAAAAAATAAAACAATAAGTTACAATAAAAAATCGCGATTTTTTCTGAAAAAACCATAAAAAACTGTTGAATTTAAAATGCTCATAACTTCACTTCCTGAACTCCGTTTCGGCTGATTTGTTTTTTGAAATTGGGTGAAATTGTGAGAGGAACTCAGATCTGTAATTTTTTTGAGAAAATTCGGCCTCCAGATGCTACAGAAATAAAAACAAATTGCGCCATCGTCCGCGGAAAAAATCGTGAAAAATTGAAGATTTTAAAACTTCAATATCTTGACCTTCCAGACGATTTTTTTTTTTCAACTTGGATGTTTTTCTGAGAGGAACTCAGATCTACAACCTACGTCTGCAAATTTTGCACAGAAATATACCGAAAAGTTCTGGAATGTCGCGACCCTCTTTTTTCTTCTCCGAAAAAAAAATCTGCAAAAACAAAAAATATTTGCCCACAATGTCTGCCAAGGAAAGTGATCTGATACCACTTGTTAAGAATGTAAATAGATATACAAATATAATCACCACAAATACTGAAGACACAATAGATCCACAGAGCAAGATAGAAGAAATCGCACTTTATTATAGAAACCCTTGAGGTAGGGAAACACCATACAATGGATCCTATTATGGAAGGGATCCTCTCTTGTTCACTTGCCTCTTCGAGGGGGCTTCCTCCTAATGAGCTTCAGCTCCAAGCACAATATTTCTCTTCATGTCTCATTACATTGCTTGAACCCCTTTATATAGTGCTACCATCACCTAAGAACATTCTAGAGGAGGAATCTTCTATAAGTAGAACCTTCTAAGAAGTCCTCTTACATTTATTATATCCAATTACCCATTTATTATATCTAACTACCATAGTGGGCCTTATTTAATAATATAGTGGACCTAGTCCACCTTACATTGAATGACCTCCACTATTATCACTATGGGCCCTCTTGGCACCCCCACTACCTCTCTATCTACCTTACACTCATACTCCAGTATTAAGAAGATCTGTTCAAGAAAGAAGGCTACCGGAAAGGTATACTCCATCTGATTTTCATTCAAATTTTTCTTTGTCTATTACTAATGATGATCCTATAACTGTCAGGGAGGCAGTGGATTTAGAGGATGGAAATCTATGGAAAAAGGCCATGGACGAAGAAATGGCAGCCTTGGATAAGAATGAGTCTTGGGATCTAGTGGATTTGTTGTCTGGAATAAATCCCATTGGCAACAAATGCGTATTTAAAAATAAGTTGAATGCAAAAGGAAAAGTGGAGAAATACAAAGCTCGATTAGTAGCAAAGGGTTATTCCCAGGTTGAGGGAATTGATTTTGGTGAGATTTTTTCTTATGTTGCCAAGTTAACCTCTATAATATTTTTTTTATCTGTTGTTGTTGCATTTGATTTTGAAGTAGAACAGATGGATGTGAAGACAACATTCCTACATGGGGATCTGGAAGAAAAAATCTATATGAAGCAGCCAGAAGGATTTCATGTGAAGGGAAAGAAGGAGTTGGTATGCAAGATGAAAAAGTCACTGTATGGTTTGAAACAATCACCAAGGATGTGGTATAAAAAATTTGATACTTATATGTTGGGACTTGGCTTCACAAGAAGCAAAGAGGATCATTCTAGGTATTTTAAATTAATTGGTGATCATTTGATTTATTTGGTCATGTATGTGGATGGCATGTTGCTGATAGAAAACAACAAGGAGATTATCCAAGATGTGAAAACTCAGTTTTCCTCGAAATTTTACATGAAGTATCTCGATGCTTCAAATTTCATTTTGGGCATGGAAATTAAAAGAGATCGGAAAAAGAGAAAACTCTGGTTAAATCGAAGAAAATATGTCAAGCCAATATTGTAGAGGTTTAATATGTATAAATGTAAATCGGTCAAGGTTCATATTCATGTTGGTGTAAATTTATCTACGGATCAGTGTCCCAAGACATAGGAAGAGGAGGAGGACATGTATCGTGGTCCATATGCGAGTGCAGTTGGCAGTTTGATGTATGCAATGGTCTGTACTAGACCGGAAATCGCACATGCAGTGGAATTTTTGAGCAGGTATATGTCAAAACTAGGGAATGAGCATTAGACAACAATAAAAAGGGTTTTTAGGTATTTGTGTGGCACTGCTAGTTATGGATTGCGCTACCAAGGAAGATCGATATTGGATAGAGTGTTGTATATACATGACTTTGTAGATGCATATTGGGCTAGAGATCTGGATCATAGGAGATCTACAAGTGGGTATGTGTTTAACCTGTTTGGAGGAGCAATAAGTTGGATGAGAAAAACGCATGTTGTAGTGGCACTTTCAACTACAGAAACTCAATATATGGCAACCACTCATGCAAATAAGGAAGCAGTATGGTTACAAATATTCTCTTCGGGTATTGGGTTGGTACAGCAAGTTGTAAGGATAGATTGTGACAGTCAGAGTGCAATTTTTCTGGCGAAGAACTTGGATTATCATTCAAAGAAAAAGCATATTGATATTCAATATCACTTTGTGAGAGACATGGTTGAAGAAAATAAAGTATTGTTGATGAAGGTGGACACTTTGAAGAATGTTGCAGATTCATTAACAAAATCTATGAGCATTGAGAAGTTCTCTTGGTGCAGAGGATCCATGGGCATTGATGCCCTGGATTGTTGACTACTTAACCTTGGGTATGTGTTATATTCTTTGCATGTTTCACACTTTTGCCTCGTTTTTCGTGTTGCCTCGATTTTCATGTCCATTGTTGAGCGGTTTTTCGACACATGGTTTTTTGTCAATGATTTTCTATTTTTGGTAAAGAAATTAAGGTTGTTGACTAATCCAAGTTATTGGGTTAGGGTTTTGGATTTCGTTGGCTCCTATATGTATATTTTATTGTAAACAATGTATCACTATGAATGAATACAGAATATGTTGGTTTTCCCAGTTTGGGTTTCCAGGGGAAAAATATCTGTGTAATGTTTCTATTTTCCATTATATATTTTCTGTTTTTTTACTGAAAATATGTTTGCAGTAAATATTGTATAAGGTTAAAATCTCCAAGGAGGACTTGGGGAATTTGTTGCAACACTATCCATGATTGTAAGTATCTCCTTAAAGTTTTCATCAATATTACTTGGCCTATTCCCTTCAAGATTGTGTATTTTTGCATCTGATTATCGATCTTGATAGATGAATTTGATTATTCTAATCTTGTAGAATAGAGTAGGAGTTCTTTGTATTTTTTTGTCCATTGCATTGCAGGTATCGAGTTATGCTAAAGAGTTTGGAGATCAAGCTCAGATTGGAAGCAGCAAGGACAAACCATAGAATAAGGTGCATCACACTTTCTTCCTTTTCTTTCTCTTTCTGATTAGGTAATTGAATTCAAAGGGATGTTAGTGTCCATTTGTATGTTTTTGTCTTGGTATTAGGGGTCTATAATCCAAGGGGATATTCACTTGTCCGCAAGGGAATTATTCCATGACTAAATTGGTGACTCTATTGGGGAAGGGCATTGACTTGTCTTTCCTTGAATTGTCTCTACCTTTTCCCACTTTTAAATAATTTTTATTGTTTGTTTCTAATCTATTTGTCTTTCTCCCCTTCTCATTGAAAATTTCACAAAATTATGGGAGTTTTGGGTCTTTTTCTCTAAGTTTTAAGCCTCTGTTCTGAGTTTCTGGGAAGGGTAGCGCTCCCTTGTAGTGTATATCAGAGCATATATACAATCAAATCTCTCATGTAGTGTATATCAGAGCACTACAATGCTCTGTGCTCTTGGAAACAAGAGTGCTAGTCTCCTTTTCTGGTGATTTCTTCCCTTTTTTGCTCAATTTTTCTCAGTCTAATCTTACAAAGCTTGTTTCTCATAGAAATTTGAACATCCTTGACTTTGTTTTTCTAAGAGTTATCCACATAGAATCCATTTTTTTTATCTCTTGAGTTTGCAAATTTTCTCTTAGTTGTGGTCCCCTAGGGTTAACAAGATCCCTTGTTTTTTTTGGCCTTTTGGGTTTATCTGAAGCCTTCAGATTGTTTGAATGCCTATGATTTTTCATCAACTAAGGTTTGAAAAGGTTGCTTGGTATTGAGCCTTCTAGTATTCATTTGAAACATCTCTCTCTTCGGATGATTAGGACTCTTATGACAACCTAGATTGATTTATGTTTCTCATTGCCCACTGTTTAAAGATTTTCATGAGTGTTTGTTTTATTTCTCTTTTGTGTCATTGAGTTATTGATTGAACCTTGTTTTCTTTCAGTTCTCGTTATAATTTGAGTGCATTCTTTGTTTAAAAACTTTTTTCTTCGTGTCTTTTGTATCTGCATCCAACTCTTTCATTTTGATTGAACATAATGAAGCATTAAAGGATTCACATTTGCTTTATTTTAAAATCAATTAAAGAAGATAATTGCATTATTTATTTTGGGTAGTGTAGTAGATTGCATTCAGGAAATTGAGTTTGGGAATTGGGTGTTTTTGTTGAAGAAATTTGAACCTCTTCTCCATCTTGTATCTAGGATTCATTGAAGAAAAATATTTGCATCTCATTATTCTACATTCTTTTGGATTCGAGTCTAAAACATCATAAGTTTCACTTTCGCACCCTTGAGTAAACAATAGCCTTAAAATGAAGCACTTATACAATTGATCAAACACTTTTATATTATATGGTAGAAAACCTACATTAGCTTAAAGTGTAGGGCTTTGGAATAGGTTGTGTGAATAAATTTCCAAAGCCATTAGGCAAACATAGAATCTTGTGCTAGGGAGTGGTAAATTCAATTGTTCATATAATCATAGCTGGGATCCCCCTCTCACACAGGGGTTAAACATGAGGTCGTGTACTGGAGAGAAGGGAAGATTTCCCCTCCGAAGCTTAACCCATGTAGCAGAAAGATTGTATATTTGGGCTTCTTCCTGAAAAATGACTGGTTTCATTTGGTCTCGAAGCTTCGTGAATCCTGAATCTGTTTGGGGCTCTCAATAGTATTCCATTCCACATGTCTTCAGTTCTCTTGAAGAGTTTTGGACTTGTTATCCTGCCCATACGTTTCTTCCCGACTGTCGACTGTACCCGCCTGGAGGCTGACTGTGAGTTGGTAACCTTAATGGACTATATCTGTAGGTTTGATACACAAGGTGACAGTGAAGGGGATTCTTCGTCGTACCTAGGTCATAGGTTGGTCAAACTCACTCGAGCTCCTTGGAGGGTACACCCATGGGAAAAACCATGTGGGAACTTGCACCAAGGCGTAAGTCTGTTAAGCAGGTCACCAACGTAAGTAATCCACCTGGTATATCCCAGCCCCCTCCTATATTGATCTCGCGATGTTTGATTTTATCACCAACTAGTGGTTTCATTGTGGGAATTTTTGTTTGATTGTTTTCTTCTTAGATTTGTAGTGTGTTCCTTTTGTTTTCTTTAGTGGACCTTAGGTCGAGTTAGTGTCAATGGCATCAATTCCTGGTAGTACCAACAAAGGAACCCCTTTTCCCAAGGAACATTTCACCTTTCCTTCTTTTGGAAATTTCGGTCCTCCGTGCATTTCCACACTGAGTCTTTTGGGACTCACCATCGAGTTACCGGTTTGGTTGTTCCCCACTCTGGTGATCTCGAATTTTCTCAGTGCTTCGAATGCACCTCATGCTTCAGATGTAAGCACACCACCCACACATCAACCTCATGTCGACCTTTCACCTTCTTCACCCGTCAGGTCTCCTTCCCTTTATCCTTATTTGCCTAGTGAAAGCTCTAAATGAAGTAGCCAGGTTGATAAGAAGAAGAAGAAACAAAAGGGGAAGAAGAAGAAGAATCAGAAAGAGACCAAGCCTCCAACTGCATCAGGTCATGTTGGATCCGAGAAACCAGCTATTGTTAATCATACTGGGAGTGTTGATAAAGTCAACAAGTCTAAAATGAAGAATCCTAAACCCAAATTCCCTTGCAGGCTTTGTAAGGGTGACCACTTTCTGAGGGATTTCCCTTGTCTCCCCAAGGTCTTAGAAATGTGGTATTCCATGTCATCAACCCTTGTTGAACATGCTGGTGACACCTCATCAACTAGTGATGTTAAGGTTGGTAAGAAGAATAGAACTGTCAAATTTCCTTGTATATTATGCGAAGTTGATCATTACTCTCACCTTTTCCCTCATATGGACGAGGCTTCTTATATTTTGGAAAAGATTCAAATTCCAACTGGTTATCATAATATATCTCCCAACCCATCGTTAGTTGATGGAATGGTCAATCTGGTTCCATCCCCAGTCAGTCTAGTTGATCAGGTGGTCAATCTGGTTTCATCCTTAGTTGAACCACTAACCCAAGTGATCGATTTGGTTCCTTCATCGATCATCCCCACTCTTCATATTAAGAGTGCCCAAGTGGTCGATCTAGGTCCATCATTGATCGATCCCACTCCTCCCTTGAAGAGTGCAACCAAAGTCCCAATAAGGGAGTCGCCAATTTCTGTTATGGAATAATTCCCCTGTGGATAGGTGAATATCCCCTTAGATTATAGACCCCTAATACCAAGAAAGAAACATACAAATGGACACTAACCTCCCTTTTAATTCAATTGCCTAATCAGAAGAAAAAGAGAAGGAAGAAAGTGTGATGCACCTTATTCTGTGGTTCTTCCTCGCTACCTCCAATCTGAGCTTGATCTCCAAACTCTTTAGCACCACTGGATACCTCTAATGTAATGGACAACAAAAAGACAAAGAACTCCTACTCTATTCTACAATATTAGACTAATAAAAATCATCTATCAAGATCAATAATCATATGCAACAATACACAATCTTGAAGGGAATAGGCCAAGTAATATTGATGAGAACTTTAAAGAGATACTTCCAATCATGGATGGTGTTGCAGCAGCTTTCCCAAGTCCTCATCGTCCAACCTTTACATGATGCTCCCAAGATCATAAGTTTGATATCCAAAAGCTTCCTCCATTCTCCCCTTCTCTATGGAAAGCCCTCATTATATAGGATTTGGAGGCTTAACCACCATGGAGAAGATCATTCATCAGATCCACTAAAATGGGATCTCCAAGATTTTTAGGGAGAAAATATCTCTTCAAGTATTTTAGGGAGGAAATATTTCAACCATCCACAAGATTCTCAACCTCTCCTTAAAAATAGGAAACCAAATGTGAGGTGGATTCTCACACTAAATTAAAATCTTTTTATGAATATTAATGAATAATTCATATGCACATGGTATTTTGACCTTCATATAATATATTTATCCTCCACATGGACTAGGGATTGTGACTTAAGTTATTTCATGGTGTCAATGTATGTGACACTTTTATGACACTTGCGACACTTAGGGTGAGGAATCTTAAGAGTTACAATCATTAATGATTATTTCATTTAATCCCAACTATAACATTTATGCGAGTGACAATATGTAACTCTTAAGATTCCTTTGAATTATTGACATTTGTCATTTAAATTACATTATTGAATTTAACTAATATTAATACTTGAATATATTCGATTTTTTTATTTAATTTAAATTAACTTCATAATGATTATAATATGGACTTCCTTATACCTAAAATAGAGTAATATAATCACTACACTCTTATACCTAACGGTAGAATAATATATTCTTTACACTCTAAAAAATAATCATTCATTAAATTTTCATGTTTTTTGCTTAAATGTATAATTCCTTAATCAATTATAAGAGCAACCCAATCTAAATCTCCCTCTGAAATTCCATTTGTCTCGACCTCTAGACTATGTCAACCCGTGGATGTGATGGAAACATGATCTCAATAATTAAGTGATAACTTCTACAATAACAATGTGCATACTGAACAGATAGTACGGAGTATCCAATCTCACCGTCCAAATTATTGATACGAAGGAACATTGGAAACTTTCAAAACAACGTGGAGGAGGTAGACGATAGGAAGCTAACTAAGACTCTAACCCTCACATGTTAAATCCTACTTCCCATTCTAGAACTAACTGTCACAGGTTCATTTCTAAATCCCACTCTTGAGCTGACTGTTGACCCTAAATAAATGTAAGTATTGAAATTTACGCAACATGGCAATCAAAATTTGAACTACGAGTAACTTCAAGTTTCAGATTAAATTTCTACCTTCTAAACTAGCGTGAATACAAGGATCCGAGGATAGTTGATCAAATGCTACGATCAGACCTGATGGCTCCGGTTGTGGATTAATTACTCAAAATGACCAGCATTACAATCATGTATTTAGTATAATCCAATGCGAGCTAACAATGCTACAAAAAAATGTTTTTTCTAAGATACAACACTCATCATGTAAGGATTTGCCAGCAGATCACACATGTAAATAAGTAGATATTTATGACACCAGGAAGTAAGAGGAACTCACAACCTGATGACAAGTGTCCAGGAAATGAAATCGATACAATGTTGATCTTACCTAAGAATATATACTAAGGTGTCCTTAAGAAAATTACATGAGTCCTCCACGGAACCTCTGCGGTCGATAAAATCATGGAACAACTAAAGCTTCATTGGGAGATAAATCCACAATTCAAGGATAGGATATTCGATGAACTAAAGGTTCAAGACTAATTGTATATACTATAAAGTCACAAGAAATGAAATTGGCATTCACGTACTTCACACAAACAAGGAGATCTGAAATTTTGACAAAGCTTCAGAAGAATTCCAATTTGATGAAGGTGTCGGATTGGAGAGGAAGAAATTGTGCTCTTAGAAAAGGTCTAAGGAGTAATCACCTCACTTGTCATCGAAATTCGGAAGGAGACCTACAATGTTGAGAAATTAATAGAGTTTAAAAGGGAAGGACCTTCACCCTTTTTTTAACAGTTTTCGATTTACATGAGTAAAATAAAATTTGGGGAAGGAGGTTACGCTGCCATTACCAACATAAAAGTATTAAGTTGGAAGAGAGGGGGATTTTAAGTATACTTCAGCCAACGCCCTTATGCAAATGATTCCTATTCAGGGAATATCGTAAACGATATCTCATTGTTGTTCATAGATTTACATCTTACATAATGTTTTTCCTTTTTTTTTTTGTAAAAACTACAACCATAAGAACCCTAAATGCAATTGAGTGACTCCTATTGAGCTAAGATAGTAATATACTCTTAAGGTTTGCACACCATGTTTATATTCTCTTCTTTAAAATTCACAGGTAAAAATTTATGAGAACCTGAATACAATAAAATCCCTCAATTGTAAATTAAAGTTGAAGAATACTGATCTCTATATAAACAGAAATATTCTTAGAACTACCGATCCAATTTCTATATAAAAGCGAACTATCAATTTAGAAAATCATATTATTGTAAAATTCATCTACATCAATTATAATCTGCACACTTACTAGGATAGTATTTTTCTATAGAGAGTGAGGTATGCCATTGATTAACAAAATGATATACAATTTTTTCCATTTTAAAATTTAATGTCCATCATACCAATTCACAATGTTTATCCAATGTACACATAATTAAATTAAAATCAAAATATCGTGACCAGTAAATTTCTTGATAGTTGAAATTGATATTTTCTCCAATTTGCATGCATCCTCCTTGCCTTCGCCTTGATTGCAGAATCCAAGACTTCACCGGTACCTCCCAACCAATGTTAGGGGTACTCTTCTTCCCCCATAGCCCCCCGAGACGCAAAGGGTATGTTGATATTATGGTAGTTGCGGGAGGTATTTACCTCCACGTGTAAACCTGACGAGAATAGAATATTCCGGGAAGCAAGAAGAAACCCTAATGAGTTGGCTAATAACCCTAGAAGACATGTCGTCTCAAGAGGATAATTTGTATTAGGTTATTAACCTCCAAGAGAAGAAGTCAGCTAGAAGAAATAATATATACTGAACAAACAGATACCCAGAATGAGAAGTCGGCACAGGCAATTAGCCAGAATTAGTATAAATACAGGAGGTCAGTCTTCATTCTAGTAGGGCATTCTCAGAATTGCAGAGCAGTACTTGTGCGCACTGAAGTTGCCCAATTTGTGCGCAGGTTTGGAGGAGATTTTTTGTTGCAGTTGCTACAACTAGAAGATTACGCTTTTGCTTGGACTATCTCTTGATTAGGGTTTGGACTATCTGATCAACTCTTGTTTGATGCGCTATCCTTGGGGAAAGGTGCGCTACCCTTTGTTTTTCTATCTAGCCTAGGGTTTGCTTATGGAATGATTCTCTGTCAAGGTTAAGGTGCTCAGAGGATGTCTTTGGACTATGGTTGGGTGTCAATAGTGATATTTTCGATAGTAAAATGAGCACATCCATTATATTCTAACAAGTTATGGGCCCACACCTCCTTCATTCAGTCTAACCGTTGGAAGGAAGAATAGACATAAGGATATTAAGCTCATTGAAGAACTGTCGCTAGGGTTTCTAGCAGGAGCAGTCACCAAAGCACTGTCGCTAAGCTTACTAGCAGGTGCAGTTGCAGAAACACTAATCCTCTTGTTGAGGCACCTTAAGTGAAGGGATAGACCTAACTTCCAGATAGATTAGTGCGCCCTAGCCTAGCGCATCTCCCGGTACTCTCAGCAAACCAAGACATCAAGTTTAAGTTTTTTGGTCAAATCTGGGGTTGACCAGGTCAAGGCAACCATGACCTACTCCATGAAGTCATAAAACAAGTTAGATGGGGCTTCTAAATTCAGAGCGTGGAAGACAAGGATTGACCTCATCCTTGCCAAGAATAAAGTGTTGGATATCATGAAAGGAAAGATCGTGGAACCAGAGTTTGAAGAAGGAAAAGAGAAAGAACCGCAGAATGTTGCAGTTATGGAAAATTTCAAAGGCGGTGACATCAATTCCATGAGTATCATAGTGGACTCTATAAAATTCCACTTGATACCCTACATCTCCCATATTGACTCATCGAAGAAGATGTACGATGCCCTAACAAACCTCTTCTTAGTCAGAAACATTGGACAAGTAATGAGTCTGAAGAATGAGCTTTGTGATATGAAGATGAATGATGATGATAGCACAACATCATACTTTGTGAGGATATCTTAGTTAAGATATCAACTACAAGCTATTGAAGAGATCACCTCAGAGAAGGAACCGGTAAATATAGTACTCAATGGTCTTCCCGAGACATGGGATGCATTTTCCGCAAGCATAAACACAAGGAAGGAGTATCCTATATTTGAAGAACTTTGAACTTGTTGTGCACTGGAAGAATCAAGGATCAGTGCAAAAGAGAAACCTCAAAAGAAATACGATGATCAAGCCTTCACAGCAAGATTCAAGAATTTCAGGAACAAAAGGAAGTTTGAAAAGAAGCCAAAGCAAAAGAAGGATGTGTCAGAAATACAATGCTTCAACTGTCAAAAATATGGTCACTACAAGAATCATTGTCCCGAGCTACAGAAAAGGCAAGAGACACACGAAGCATCAGTTGCCGAAGAAAGGAATTCCTCAAAGAAAACCAAGCAGGATAAAGCAGACTTCTTCTTCTAAGACAAGGTAACAATACTCTTCATAGTTATTATACATATCTTGTTTGCATAAGTCTCTATACATATCTTGTATATCTATCTCTTAGAAGATAATATGTTCCAATAGAAACTATAACTATGGAAGAACAACAAGATAAGGATTTCTATCACATGACTATAAGATAAGACAATACACATCAAAGGATGAAGCACATCAACAACCCCTGGTAACAGTTCATGTGAAAGCTATTACAAGATAAGCCGAACCAGAATCAATCTTGAAGAAACCAAGAAGAAGAAAAGACAGAAAGAAGTCAACAATCAAGGGGAAATTGGAGAAAGACTTATGACACCTTGCAAAAGGCAATAAGGATGCAGATGGAAGCATGGACTCTCCTAGATGGAGGGAGCCGATTATATATTACCAAAAGAAGAGCATGCATACATGAAGCAAGGATTAGGAGGGAGCTAATCCTATGATCCATTGAAGATGATGAAGCATATATCCATGGTAGCAACTATGAAAAGTAGTACGTGTTCAGTTTGACTTCAGAAGAAGCCTTCTTCGAAAAGAAGCCTTAAAGTATCCCTGTTGTCCATCCACATCTGTGATCCTGTGATGAAAGAAATAAGTGGAATATCTAGGGCATGGAATCTATAAGAAACTCCATGGACCCAAGAGCTAAAGAAAAACATGAGGAAGAACATGAAGATTCCAAGAAAGGAAGAAAACCTAGAACAACCAGTCACTGTATCAAGAATCACAAGATTACCAACCTGATATGAACCCACTAAAAGAAATCTAGCAGAGGAACTAAAAGTTGTGATGAAGAACAGTGTATGAAAGACTTATAAATGAAATCATTGCGAGATAGAGGACTAGAGGTTCTCCCAGATGGAGGGAGAAGACTATGATGATCACTTGTTCCAATAAACCAAACATACCTCTACATGAGTCATTATATCATCTACAATATCCATGGATCGGAGTTCTACATCAAATGAATGCAAAGATTTTTCTCAAGAGCAATTGAACAAAGAGCATATGAAGAGAAACCTCAAGGCTTTGAGGCATACCAGAAAGAGACTCTTGTACGCAGATGGAAGAAGACAACTTGGTCGAGAACTTCCAATGCACAGCAGAAGCATGGTGAGTATTTTCTATAACAGAGATATTGTATCAGAATGATTACTCAGAAGATCAGGATGATGGATTTCCAATCCATGACAAAGATCTCATGATGATAGAAGAAGTGCCACATGGATATGTTCCAGTTTGACCCTTGCCACGATGTTGTGAGCTAGCAGGAACCCAAGAGGAATCCAACAATGATATACTTTATTGATCAGAGCTACATGAAGCCTTCAGAGAAAACCAGTGTTCCAGACCGGAGTACATTTGAAATCAAGCATTACATTATCCATGATGAAGTCTAGAAAGGAGAAATTGGTTCTCTAATACATATCTCCACAGATGAGTAGATAAACAGACATTTTGGTAAATCTTTTGTCCAAGATGAAAGAGTTTGCGTACTCAAGTTGGAGCTCATGGAGACGACTTCCTTATTGAAAAAGGAAGAGATGACTCCCAGGTTGGGAGGGAGCACTGATGTGTTATTTATTGATGGACAATCATTTTTCAATTCAAAAATGGTCCAGGATGAGCAGTTCCTTTCCAGTTCAGAAAGTGGTTTGAGATTTCTAATGGACAGGCATTTTCCAGTTCGGAAAATGGTCTAGATCGACGGTCATTTTCGTAATGAAAATGGTTCAATTGATTGTTGATGTACCATAGACAATGATTTCCCATTGTGGTTAACATGGGGAATGGTCTAGGGAAGTCTCTATTCTTGAGGGTTACTCAAGAAGACTGGCCTGCCTCACTGGAAAGTGATTTCCCATTGTGGTTAACATGGGGAATGGTCTGTTTTGGAGGTTGTTGCAGGGTAGTCATTTCCTTAGGAAATGGTCCAGACAGTCATTCCTTAGGGAAAATTCATTCTCTCCAGGTTTCACTTTGTTTAGTGTCGGAGGAATAGCCCAGGGTGGGGAATGGTCCAGGTTCATCAATCAGGGACAGACATTCCTTAGGGAAGACTCATTCTCTCTAGGTTACACTTTGTCTAGTGTCGGAGGAATGGCCTAGGGTGGGGAATGGTCCAGGCTCAGAAATCAAGACAGTTATTCTTCCTTGCTTGAGAAGAATAGCCCAAATATCTCATCATTGATGTTTGACCTTCTGAGGGCAGATGCTCTTCCAAGATCTCACAGACGTGAGTGGAAGAATGGCCCAGATGATTCAATTTATATCATAACATTATTTATGTGCAGGTTGATATCAAATGATTCTTATGAAGACTATATGTTTGTAGACAATAGATGTATACTACCGTGGTGGATGTGTTCCACTGTTTGTGACTATACGCCATCGATCAAGTACCTGTGTGCTACTTGGTGTGGTAGTGTACCACTGGATTGTAGTTGTGTACTACTATGGATAAACACAGTTGTGGTCTATTGAATGATATTGTTCCAATTGCCTTGAAGACTATCATCAGTATTGGAAATAATTATCAGCTAGATGGATGATCAATGGACAGAGATTTCCTAGACGGAAAATGGTCTAGGACATTTATTCTTCTAGGACATATGTTCGGATTAGAAGAATGGTTCTTGTGTCACTCTATGGTGTGAGTGACTTATCCAGCATCATTTCTGATTACTCAAATGGAGTATGGTTTCGAGAGATGATGCATCTAATGACACCGATGGTAATGATGGTGCTCATGATCTGGTCATGAGATAGTCTATACAACTATGTTGATGTTACCAGGTGAATGGTATGTTTGTGCTCAAGACCATTACCTGTAATACCTCCCTAGCTAGGAGGGAGTGTTGATATTATGGTATCTGCAGGAGGTATTTACCTCCATGTGTAAACCTGACGAGAATAGAATATTCTGGGAAGCAAGAAGAAACCCTAATGAGTTGGATAATAACCCTAGAAGACATGTTGTCTCAAGAGGATAATTTGTATTAGGTTATTAGCTTCCAAGAGAAGAAGTCGGCCAAAAGAAATAATATATACTGGACAAACAAATGCCCAGAATGAGAAGTTGGCCCAGGCAGTTAGCCAGAATTAGTATAAATACAGGAGGCTAGTCTTCATTCTAGCAGGGCATTCTCAGAATTGCAGAGCAGCACTTGTGCGCACTGTAGTTCCCTAATTTGTGTGTAGGTTTGGAGGAGAGTTGTCGTTGCAGCTGTTGTAGATAGCAGATTACGCTTTGTCTTGGAATATCTCTTGATTAGGGTTCGAACTATCTCATCAGCTCTTGTTTGATGCACTATCCTTGGGGAAAGGTGCACTACCCTTTGTTTGGTTATCTATCCTAGGGTTTGCTTCCGGAATGATTCTCTGTCAAGGTTAAGGTGCTCGGAGGGTGGCTTCAGCCTATGGTTGGGTGACAATAGTGATATTGTCGATGGTAAAATGAGCACATCCATTATATTCTAACAGGGACCACACACAAAAACCAAAACACAATAGCTCCCAATATTGCCTCACAAGGAAAATCTTCCACTCTTTTCACATTCTTGGAGTCCCAAGTCTCACAACTAAAACAGAGTCCAACAAAATTTTGGCAGCATAACAGTACTATGAAAAGTGAGATCCATTCCCCTTCTACCCCATTTCTTTTGTAGGTAAATTATCATTGACAGTTGTCCACATGAATAAGAAATTCAACTTTTTAGTTATTTTATTAGTGATTATTCACCCACACACTTGTCTCACTCTCCCCAAGTTACACAAGTAATTACTCTTTTTATTTTATTTAAAAAACCATTTTCCCTCACATTCCCCAATGTGTTCCTATTTTTTCTCTTTGTCCCTTTTTTCCCCAAATTCTCATTTTTTGAGTGTCCCCTAACTAGATCTTTGTTAGAGTTGTATTATGAGTCTTCTTTTAGTTAGGATTTGTGGGAGATTAACTCAAGATGCCACTCTATGTGTACATCTAGTCTCTCATGTTTTAATTTCTTTCTATTTTAAAAATCCCTTTATTATTTCCATGCACACATGTGCATTTTACCCAACCTCTAATTTTTATTACTCTTTTTCCTAGAGTTTGATTTTATCTCAATTCTTTTAATTTATTTAATATTTTTATGAAGTCTCTCATTTAAACTTAGAATTAGACTTAGTCTTAAACTTAGGCTTAGACTCTTGTTAGGCTTCTAGTTTATAATTTACTAATTAATTAATACTGTGTTCTAACAAGGTCTAAATATTTCATTAAGTTTTCTAGGCCATCTAGATTTATTGACTCACATTTTAATTATGTGACGAGCCCTTCAAGACACACCTTCGTGCTCCAAGGGTGCTACTCACCTTTGATTGATTTTGGAAGTTTTTTCGAACCTTTGAGTCAACAATCCATCGGTTGACCTTGTGAGAGACTAAGGGATTCTAATGAATAAGGATTATTCCTTATTTCACTCCCCTTAGATTTCCTCATGAGAGACTATCTCAGTCTTCCCTCATGACATCGTGTACCTCTCGAACTAGGTATTCGTTAACCTAAAGTTCAAGTCATGGCGGGAGTGTTAGTAGAATGTGACAGGGACGATGCCACACCTCTCCCTCAAATATTTGGTTTATGTGCATGACCCATTTACTCCTTATGTGAATTGGATTAGCAAGCATCATCAAGCCATCATCCACTGACAAAAACAGTGTCAATAATCCATATAAATAAATCATATTGTAATCGATCATATATCACATGTGCATAAAATGAAATACTCAATCAAAATAACTCCACTCCCTGACTCAATCTAGAGTCCAAGGAAGTCCATTGATGCCATAAACATCCATAACCTATCATGTGTCCTGCACACTCAGGAGAACTCGTCAATAATATCTTTCAATAGATATACATCTGAAAGTAAAAATGAATTACAATACATCATCAACATCATATATAACTCGTAATCGAAACAAAATGATAATGTACTATAGTCGGATCACTTGCACACAAGTGTCCTCAAATAATAAGTCAATATAAGTGTGATCAATAGTACAAGATGTTACATACACCCCCTCTTGTTTTAAACTTCATCCCGAAGTTTGTACAATATATAAATGCAAGTAAATAAATGTATCTGACATAGATCTACATATCTAATCTATCAAACAAATAAGGAAACTATTGATGCATCTCATATGTGTCATCCCATGTAGCCAAGTGTGGACTATAATTTTCCCACTCGACCTTGACCTGATCAACTATTCGACACCGTAGTTGTCGAGTGTGATGGTCCAGAATGCAGATTGGCTCCACCATGAGAGCACCCTCGCCCGACACGTTCAAAGAACTCATGTCAATAACATGTGATGGGTCACTAATATAATGTTGTAAAACAGATACATGAAATAAATACATTGTGCATACGCCTCAAAGAATCAGGAAAGGATAATCGATAGGCCACAAGTCCTTTCTTTTCCACAACCTTGAAACGTCCCAAAAAACTAGGAGAGAGTTTATCACCCTTTCCAAACTTGATCAAACTCTTATGCGGTTTTGCCCGCAAGAAAAATGTGTCACCGACCTCATAATTGTGGTCAATGCGATGCATATCAGCATAACTCTTTTTCCAATCTTGCACCTCTTTAATCCTTTTTCTTATTGATTGCATCTATTCTTCCATTTCTTGCATCACTCTCGGTCCCACGAGGACCCTATCCTCAATTCGATCCCAACTCAACGTCGTTCGACATGGTTTCCCATAAAGAAACTCAAATGGTTCCATCTTAACCATACTCTGGTAATTGTTGTTGTATGAAAACTCTACTAATGGCAAGAATTCATCCCAATGCTTTTGTTGATCCATCACGTACATATGAAGCATATCCTCTAAGATATGGTTTGTTCTTTCTATTTTTCCATTTGTTTTAGGGTGATATGTTGTGCTAAAATTCAATTGTGTTCTCAATGCCTCTTGGAAACTAGTCCAGAACCATCATGTAAACATCGATCCACGATCGAATATGATATTTCTTGGTAATCCATGAAACCTCACAATATCGCTAACAAAAACTCTAGCTATATCTAGCACCTGATATGTCATACGCACTAGAATAAAGTGTTCACTCTTCGTTAGAGTGTCAACTACCACAAAAATAGAATCGTGTCTCCTTGTTGTTAGTGGAAATCCAACAATAAAATCCATCGAAATGACCTCCCATTTCGATTCAGGAATAACATGTGGCTGTAAAAATCATGTTGGATCTCTATTTTCAGCCTTCACTTGTTGACATTCTAGACATATCGCCACGTAACTAACTATGT
>ML784430.1:0-11888 GCA_009831015.1 Picea engelmannii
ATTTAAATTAAAATCAAAATAATATTTTCAATAAGAGGGTTCTTCTAGTATAATGAAAACCCGAGTTTCATTTAATGACCAGAATACAGTGGTATCGTAAACTTACCATGGAGGGAAAATAATGATGTATGTTCCACTGGGTAACGTCCTCCAAGTCGACAACCTTCACTGTTGAGAAAATAATATGCAAATCCATTTCAGAGGACTTCACAATGACAATAGAAAACCCACTGAACCCTAAGAGGAGCTCTAACTACATAGATTAAATGTTGAGGGTATGAAGGGTTGTCTATCCATGTGATGGGGTAGAGTTGGCATGACTATATTGGAGGAAGGGTCAAGTGAAAACCATAGGAACTCACACACACAATACCTCCATTAATATCAGGTGCAGAGCTTTAACTCTTTCTGATAAGTAAACCATTCTTCCCACATCAAGAAAATCGCAAAGTTAATAACAGTCCCTTCGTGACACGACTAGTTGGAACTCGTTCACTCCAACTGTTTCATTGCAGTTAGCATACCATTCAATTGAGACTTCATTGAGACATCGCTTAGTTAAGACATAGTTAAACGAGGATTAGTGTGGGTTTCGTTACCCAAACCTGTATATAAATGGTGATCGGAAGATCATTGACCTCGATTAATTTGTAAGGAAATCTGTTTAATGATTTGGACCATACCAAATGATGCCAAGCATATTTTATTAAGCCACTTATATTCTGCTAAGGGGTATAATACCGACCCCATTACCTTATATGTGGTATATGATTTTTATTTCAAGGTCAAATGAGGTAGTCTTATGCGCAAGCATAGAAACTCAAGTTTAAAGGGTAAATTTGGACTATAAGTCCTAAGTCTAGTCTACTCTCTCTCTCTCTCTCTCTCTCTCTCTCTCTCTATATATATATATATATATATATATATATATATATATATATATATATGAGAGTAGTTTGAGAGTGAAGGGAATTGATAGAATTATGGAGAATTACCCATATAAGTTTTATTGTTCAAAGTAACTTAGACTGGTGTAAAAATGTCATCGTGTGGTAGTCAGAACAAAATACCTCACAGTGATTTATAAACAGGAATTGAATATTACCTCCTCCTAACTTCGAATCTATTAAATGAAATTGAAGATTATTGTCCCATATAAAAAAAAATATGCAAAATTTGAGGTACATTACACTAATGATGGTATTTCATGATGAATTAGTGGTAATTCAAACATTAAAAATAAACAATTGTTTACTTGGAGTTGGAGTGATGATTAGATGTACATAGACAATTAATTTGAATACGGTGTAAAAAGATGAAATGTAGTAAAATGAATTAGCTTTCCAAATATATATTTTTTTATGAATTTCTTTATGAATTATCTTTCCAAATGTAGTAAAATGAATTTCTTTATGACTATGTGAAATTTGGAGTTTTGGGTGAGTGAAAGATAATGATGGTCTTTCCTGACGAGTTAGTGGAAATGAAAATATGGAAAAAAAACAATCTCTTAACTTGGAGGGATTACTCAACGTACTTTTACAATGAATTTGAATATGGTGTAAGAAGATGAAACTTAGGAAATTGAATTATATTTCATTATATACAACTTTTATTCATAGAATTTGTAAATAACTAGGTCAAATTTGATATTTTGTAAAAGTGGTATCTTATTTTTCTAACAAAATATAAGGTATATGATTTTGTTCATGTAGGTATTGAGTGTTCTAACGATGGAATTGCATTCCAAAAACTTGTATACTTGTTGTGTCGTGTAGTTTTTGGAATTTTTTAATATTAATTTTATATTTTTTTTAAATAATCAAAATCAACATATGCCTGAAATTACAAAGTCTTTTGTTCGTGTAGGCTAAAACAGTCTTAAAATAATGATTTTTTTTTTTAAAATTGTAGGTATCAGACTGATCTTGTGCCACATATAACTCATTAAAGAAATGGTTAAGCTGAGAAAATGTTCTAGCAGAAATAAGAGATGTATGCATTCTAGGATTTCGATACATGTGAAGACAAAAATACATTAAAAATAATAAACAATACTAATTTAAGAAAAAATTTATATATTTGAAATTTTCATAGTCGACTTGATCTATGTCTATAATTTCATTAGTAGCTCAATTGTATAGCCTATAGAAAAATAACAACAAATACATATATAGAGGGGTATTCACAAAAATGGATTTTTTTATGAATTTGTAGACCGAACCACTAGGTTTGTCACCCTGAACCTAAGTCCGATCCAACCAAGTCAGCATACACCTTGTCAATTCCACCCAAAAAAATTGAATTCAAACAAGCGCACACAGACTCTTAAAAATCATTTCCTTCCTTCTCTATATTTGTCCTTCCTCTCCTACATTTACGCCTACTACCCCTCCCCTTCCCCCCCTCTTTATCTCACTTTCACTCTCCCTGTCTATTCCCCCTTTTTGTCTCCTTCTCTCTCCCTCACACTCCTATACATGGTAATACCTGGACATGGAAATATTTAGACATCACAAGGCATGGAAATACCTAGAGCTAGACCTTACCTTGACATGCCTCAGAATTTCACACCCACTCCCTCTCTATCCGCCCCCCTCTTCCAGTTGTTAACAATGAGTAAATTGTTGGGTTGAAGAAACAATCTACAAATGTAAACTACAAAGCAACTTTAAAATTGGAAGCTAGCCCTTCCATTATAGAGAGGGTTGTCTATGAGACTTGATCTTTGATAGGTAGATTGTTTTTGCACTGATGGCTAGGTTTAAATGATTGAGGTAGTTTTTTCAAGGTTTTTTGGAAAGGAGGTATGGTATCTCTTGGGCTATGGAGTCAATCCATGAAAACAAATGAAAAACATGATTGGTAGATATCACTTTTGAGAGGAACAAAGCATAAATTAGGTGATGAACTTTAAGTTTTGAGTTTGATTGTGTAGGGTGGAAGAGGAAAAGAAACATATAAAAGAATCAGAGCACCATGAAAGGATGAATTCTGACCTAGTTTAAGAAGAGAAACATAGTTTAAATCACTTGAGTCTAAAGCACCATTAGATGGATTCTAGACCCTTTAATTATTCAATTCAAATAGAATAAAATGAATATGAAAGTAATCAAACAAGAAGTACATACAAGGATAAGAATACAGACTTCATACCACCACCATTAGAATATTTTTCATAAAAAATTTAGGACTTCTACATTTGTATTTCTTCATATTCAGAGAATGTTACAATAAAGATCAAAATATCTATACTTATGCCAACTCGCCCCCTTTACATCAAAAGTGATCAAATATATAAGAGCCTATTGCCACACTAGGCTACTAGGAGTCGAACTACTGCTTCCTACAATGGTGGATATGGTTACATTGAAAGAGAAGAACTCCTAAACAACTTTACTAAAAATAGTAAATTTGTTTGCCCATATTAAATGCAAAAACAAAAAATATCTTATAAAATCATAGATCTCATAAAATTTTAAAAATGTTGTTTTTGATGAGTCATCAGGTGCATCCGGAAACCATATTGAGTCATCCTATGCATTTCTCAAAAAATGTGCCACCTTTGCATAGGCAAAAGTGCTACCTACAACATTTACATAGAAAACTCCTTTTGTTGTAATTCGTGTAGATCCAGGTGGTAGCAAGTAACTAGGGACCCATATTTGCTTCAACACTCATATGCCAATCATCTCTCATTGTTCGTGTTAATCATGTGTTCCTACAACATTTGCGTAGCGAGGACTCACTACAGAAGTGATGTGTATGACAATTTACCATTCAAAAGAGCATCTGTGTCGAGGAAATGTTTATGTTGTCACCCTTGTGAAACCTTTCTCCAATATCAAATGTATGTTTTTCACAACTATTATGACATGAACAAAACTCATATGGTCACATACCCAAAAATAAAAAAAAATGTGAAGTTCTTCAACCATATCTTTGTTACTTCTGCAAGTAGTTCTAGTCTTCTTTTAGCTCCATAATTCAATTGAATCCTTTGTGTAACAACCCAAATTGATTAATTTTTATGATAGTTTTTAATTTAAATTTAATTAATTATTAAAATATATTAAATGAGACTTTTATTATTTTATTATTAAAAGGTGGGTGAAGTAATTAATGGTGGGCTAAGGCTATTTGTAACATCCCGCTCTGGCGCACTGAGAAAACTTGTTCTTTGAGGACACCTACTCGCAAGTGATCTGGACTATTATGATATTAAAACTCTTGTCCTTGATTATGATGCGTTATGATAGATGACATGACGTTTTACTGCTTTGACATAGACATGTGCTATTGACTTGGTTTTACTGAGTGTGCAGGGTTTTGGACCTTGAGGATGCAGAGGCATCGAAGGAACCCCTTGGACTCCGGATCAAGTCAGGGAGTGTGCTATTGGGGTTTGATTGTTTTACTATGATTTTAGTACATTTGATCATATGATATGATGTGGACATGTTCTGAAATGTTTTTTGATGATGAAGGCTGACGATAGCTTGCCGAACAGACTCACATATGGAGTAAAGGGGCCACACACAACTACCAGAGAGGTTGAGGGAGAGGTGTGGACAACAACCCTGCCACAGCCTACTAGCACTCCCGCCATGGCTCGAACTGTAGGTTAATGATTACCTAGTTCGAGAGGATCCACGATGCCATGAGGGAAGACTGCAACAGTCGCTCACGATGATTCTAAGGGGCGTGCAATAATGCGGGGGCCTTATTCCTTAGAATCCCTTAGTCTCCCACAAGTTCACCTGGTGGAGTGTTGACTCCAGGGGTTATTGATGTCTACCAATCAGTCAAAAAGTGAGTGGCACCCTTGGAGCACGTTGTGCATCCTGAAGGGCATGTCGCGCAAAAGAAACAAACGAGGCGAGTGGCACCCTTGGAGCACGTGGTGCATCTTGAAGGGCATGTCGCGCAAAAGAAACAAACGAGGTGAGTGGCATCCTTGGAGCACATGGTGCGTCCTGAAGGGAACGTCGCATTGATGATGATGAAGGAACAAACCTAGATGGCCCTAAGACATTTAACACATTAAGAAATTCTTAAACAACTTCCCTAATTAAATGTCGTCGAGTTCAGAATCTAAGTCCTAAGTCTAAAACTTCTCTAGGGTAAAATTTTGTCTAACCTTAAGAAAAAGTCCCTATAAAAATAAAAATAAATAAAAAATAATTAAACTAAAAACCATTTAAGTAATAGTTTTAGTCTTCATAAAATTTTAGGGGTAAAATGAAGAGTAAGAATTTAATTAAAATCAGTGGATTTAAAATTGTAAAGAAGAATTTAATTGCTTAACTTGTGAAAGTGTAAAGGATATTAAATTATTAATAAAAAGGAAAAGAGGTTAATTTGTGCAACTGCCATTTTTGGCTCTAATAAAAGGGAAAAGAAGGGAATAACAAAAATTAGGAAACTAAGAACTGGAGGAAAGATAATAAAGGAAGGAGGGAACTTATGGTAAAAAGCGAGGTCAACTTAGTAAAGAATCTGCCATAAAGAACCTTCTAAATTGAACTAAATTAGCAACTTCATTTTAGGGAAAGTATTTAAACCTGTAAGGGAATCTAGGAACACCTAGGAGTAAAATTAGGAGAAACCCTAGGTGGGCGAGGGAAATGAGACAATTAATAAATTAAAGAAAATAAAATTTGGAGGAAAGTGGGGGATGGATGACACTTGTACGATGGAGAATTTTTAGAAGATTTTCATTAAAACTTAAATTAAAAGAGATTTAGGAAAAGTGGGAAGTTCTAAAACTCTATAAAAGAGAGGAAGGAGGAGGAAGAGGGGATCGACTGTTAGCGTAACGTTACGTTGTCGGATTTGTGACTTGACTGGTTACTTGTGGGGAGTTGGGATTTCCCAGCTCGGATAGGAGTGGTAGCTCGGCCTTGCGATGCGAGCTGGGAGCTAGACGTACCATCTAGATAGTGTGTGGCCCCTTTGCGGCTCAGGTGGCTAAGGGGGAAGCAGAGTACCCCTAGCGATTTGTTGGGAGGTACCAATGTAGTCTCGATGGTCAGAAATCGGGAGCGACATGGAGCACGTGGACGTCATTCGAGGCGGGCGACATGGCAACGGTACGCTCATCATTTTGTAAAATAGAATGCATTAATAACTTAGGCTTGATCTGTATGTGGATTGTAATTGGACAAATTCTATCTTGAGCCCCTCCCCATTCTTTGATTGCTTAAATTTTTTGTGCTCTGCATTCTGGTTGGGATCCTTACACCTCTGCGTTACTCTTCATGGCTATATATTCCTGGATATGGTGTCTTTTCATTTAATTTATTAATGTGTTATTGCAACAATTTGATTTATGAAAGCAACTATTAATGAACCATGATAGCTACTACCCTAAGTGTTGAACTCCTTCTGTTAGTAATGGCGATTTTATATGTTGGGTCTGTCGCCAATATGTATTTTAAAAGACAAATCATATTTTTATTCACCGGCGTTCTGTATTTAATCCAGATATTATAATTCTGTCGGTGATATGTATTTAATAGACAAATCATATCTTTATTCACTCACATTCTGAAATTTAATCTAGATATTAAAATTTGTCTGCGATATGTATTTTAAATGGCGAATCATATTTTTATTCACTAGCATTCTGTATTTAATCCAGATATTATAATTTTGTCGGTGATATGTATTTAAAAGACAAATCATATCTTTATTCACTGGCATTCTGAAATTTAATCTAGATATTAAAATCTTTCTGCGATATGTATTTTAAATGGAAAATCATATTTTTATAAACTGGCATTCTGAATTTAATCTAGACATTATAATTCAAAGGCGAATTTATATTTTATTTGGCCAAGGTGATTTACCCTCTGGTATGCTAGCGATTGTATCTATTCGGGCTTCGGCAGTGATTTTCTAGACTAAATCTAGCGCACCCCTCACGAATTTTGCTACCCAAGAAAACCGTTCCTGGCATCACGTTTTGTAACTGAGTACGATAAATGTGTTTCTGGGTTGTATTTCCTTATGTTTGGGGTGTTACTTATCTCTGTCATTATGTTTGTGTCCTCTGCGAACTGGTGAAAGATACCCTGGCATTTTCAATCACTCCAATCTATGCATTACTGGTGATTACATATCTCTGCCACTGTATTGGAAAAAAAAAGTAATAAAACTTCATTTTTTCCCTGCCACTGTGGATAACCGATTGTTTGCCTCTGCCGCAGTAAAGTAAATCAGCCACCTTTCACCTCTGCAACTTAAGCGCACATCTCTGTAGATGTTGCATGCACCCTCCCTCTGCGATCAGTGCAAACGATTGCCTGTACCTCCAACTCCGCAAGACGCGTTATGGACAGCAGAGAAGGGGCTCATTATGACGCGATTAGGGTAAATTTGATAAATGGATCTTGGTTGTTGACGATTGCACCGACAATAGCCATTGATTTTGGATTTCTGAGCATGTCCAGGACTTTGGTGAACACAGACTAGACGATGCAGCGAATCTGGATGATCTCTGTGGCTATATTATTTAATTAGAGCCATTAACTGGTGTCAGCGCAGGACGCGTCAGGTGAGTCTTTCATATTTTGATTATCGTTGTCCATACATTAATGGCTATGTTGGACAAGTGCTGAAGGTTCACCCACTTAAATAAAAGGCTACCAATTCAAGTACTTCATGACAAACTTGAATCACCAAAACCAATTTCCATTTCAAGGAACCCTCAGACATATTGCAAATGTTGAATCCCCAAATCTCATATTCCTTAACGAAGTAAAGGGTCAACAGAATATGACAAGGGGAGTTGCCTTTAGGATATGATAAGAACAAGGTAAGTCTTGAGTGTTAAAGCAAAATCTACCCATAACATCATATATTCCAATGCGGTGGTCCTATGGCATAATCAATCCAAATCTCAGATTTGGCGGTAGGATCCAAGTTAAATTATATAAAAAAAAATTTACCTTTTTTTTTAATTTTCGAACACAGATTTTCATTTTTGTTTGCACTCAATATCTTGTGCAGGAGGGATTCCTGATGGACTGGTGAAGGTTTATCAGTTGGACTGGTGAAGGTTTATAACAGACTCATTTAAACTGTATCTTAACTTTGAGAAATTTTTGCATTAAACAATGGATAGGAAATCTATTTTATTCTTCCATGCACGTGAAAAGTGATCATTTTTATTTATAAATTAAATTATTGAGTTAATGTTAATTTTAGAATATTGCGTCAACTATTGATTTATAATTGTTGCATTGTTGCGTTAATTATTGGTTCATAATTATTGATTGTTGATTTATAAATTTAGATTATTGAGTTAATGTTAATGTTAATTTTAGAATATTACGTCAATTATTGATTTATAATTATTGCGTTGTTGCGTTAATTATTGGTTCATAATTATTGATATTTTGTTTGCCATTTATTATAATATAAAATGTGATGTTAATTTTGTTTTAGGGTAATGTTATTGCAACATAAAGCAAATGTAATGTTAGTGTTAGATAACAGGAAGGTATTTTATTGATATTTTGTCTGCAAACTGATTATAATATACCATGTAATGTTGTTTCTATTTTAGGGTAATGTTATCGCAAAATAAAGCAAATGTATTGTTAGTGTTAGCTAATAGGGAATGAAATTTTAATGTTATTTTTAATTGCAAGGTTATTGTGATATAAAATATAATGACATTGTTTTTTTTTTTTTTTTAAATAAAAAGGTGGAACCTGCTATATTAGATAGACAAAAACCTTTACAGAGTATACAAAAGAGTAGGTCTGGTATTGCCCAAAATGATGGCGATTATCAGAAACCAGCATATATAGAGGGTGAGTAGCAATAGCATTATAGAACATAAAAACATAGTGGCATCTGTCCTGCCTGGAGGAAACCAGGATAGATGTCTATGGTCTAAGTACACATAAAACAGTAACATAATAAAACTAGGAACCAAGAGAGCATAAAAAACCTAGGTGCCTGGTGACAAGTCATCCTCGCCAGTCTGCCGCGTGGTCCCAGCCAGGATGGCGAAATCTTGTGCGCAGAGAGGGCATTTCCGCTTGGCTGGTGCATTGGAAAATGCATCGAAGAGCATGTCCATGCACTAGCCCATGAGGAGGGCCCAATGCTCCAGGTCAGACAAGTGTCCACGAAGGTCGAACATTAGTGCTAGGTGCTCTTCCCAGATGAGTGAGCCATGCATGCTGCCACCCACGTCCACCGCCGCTCCAGAACCCTCATCGAACACCCCCTGCTCCACATCAACCTGTGCACCCTTCATGCCTGCTTTGTTCACCTGTGTGTTATGGCAGCTGCAATTGTCGTCACCAGGCCAGGGTATTTCCTCTACAATACAGCCGGGGGTGTCGTATACCAGTGTCGGAGTGGGTCTGCATTCCTCCCGATGGGTCGTCGCTCGGTTTTTCTCGATAATCGACAGGTCCTCCGTGAACGGGTCTTCCACCCCTATGCAGGGGGGAAACTCCTCCTCAATACTAGCTTCCTGCAGGGCTCCCAGCGCATTCTCCTTGACATCTCAGCTCCGCCCAACTCCAGGCTCAGCAATGGTGGCAAGTCGTGCCAGTTTCTCTACCCTGGCTTTCTTCCGAAGAATGGATGTCGCTAGAGCCAAGGCGTGTTCCAATTGCTCCTTTCGACGTCGTTGCCTCTCTTTCGAGCCATGGTGAAGGAGCAGAGCAATTGCAGGTGAAGGCAGATGAGCCAGGACAAGAGCAGTTGCAGATGCGAAGCACGGGTAAGTGAGCTCTGTCTCGTTATAGTAAGAAAGAAATGCAGCGAAAATGCAGAATGTCGGGGCATGATGAATGATGGACAGCACCAGAGCATCCAAGCTGTAAACAAAGCCGAGGCAGGTGCAGTCCCGCTCTGTCCGGGCAAATTGAAAACCAAATAATCAAGAGCCGAGGTCATCCGCTCACATTTAACCCTCGCCATCCCGGGAACACTGAGGTCGTAAATGATCGCTCGAGGGAAAGGTCCCTCCATCCTGCAACAACATCGATGGTCGTCCCCCATTGTTAATACATACTCGTGGGTGGCGGCTATCGACATTTATGCCTGGGCCGAGTGCGAATCCACCTGTATCCCTGGAACTACATGTCACCCCATCCGGGGCTGGGAAGTCACTGCAAGCAAGGTCTCTGCAATGCCTGGAGAGGTCTGTTTCTTCAGAGACGTGGGCCTGCCAATATATGAGTTCTTCTTTGGCATCAATCCCTGTATTTGCCAGGTGATCCGCAACCTTGTTGGCTTCTCGTTTAACATGAGAGGGGATTAGGGTGAGATTGGAGTTGATAAGGTCGCCAAAATCCTCCAAAAGACCAGAGAGTCTCCAGCTAGGGGAGATCTGCCAGGGGGGCTTGATGTGAAGGATTTTTGAAATGAGCTGGATTATTACTTGGGAGTCTCCTTCAATGACCAGTTGATGATACTGATGTTGAATAGTTGTTTGGAGGCCTCTTAATAGACTTGTAAGCTCCACCACGTTGTTTGTATTTTCACCCAGAAAGTCAACGATCATATGAGTAATCTTGCCCATGTGGTTCCGAAGGACGGCTCCGAAGCCGATAGGTCCAGGGTTTCCCCTAGAGGCTCCATCGAAGTTGAGCTTGAAAACATCAGGGGGGCGTGGGGTCCAATTTGTGGAACTGTTGTCTTTCCCATTTTTGGGCCTCCCTTGTGGCTGCATGCATAATTGCAAGTTCCAGCCTTCCAGAATGCTCTTTTCCTCAGGCTTGTATTGCATGTCTTCATGTAGCCAGGACTTGCTGTGAATGGTTTCACGAATGAGTTGTTTAACCCTTTCCCAAGTAGTGGTAGGGGGGGACTGTCTAGAGTTGAAAATTCTTTTATTTCTTTCTTTCCAGATTGACCATAGAGTGAAGCCCGAGAGAAATTGCCAGATGCACTGGAGAATTGGATTGTGGAAGGATATTGTTTCCCAGTTTACTATAGTGTCCCGTATGCTACCTCGATGCCTCTGGGATCGTCGCATGGCTTGGGCTCCCCAATCCCAAATCTGTTGACTGTAGTGGCAGTTGTTGAGGAGGTGTTCCATGGTTTCCTCGTTTTGCTGACAAAGGGTGCACCTTGAGGGGTTTGTGAAGCCTCTCTTGCGGAGGTTGTCCCAAGTGAGGATGCGGTTTTGAGTTCCGAGCCATAGAAAAAAGGAGACCTTGGGCCAGAGAAAAGGTTTCCAGACTCTACTCCAGATTGTTTCAGGGATCTGGCTTGGAGGATTTCCTTGTAAATGGTAAGCCTCTTTGACCGAGAAAATGACAGAGGTGGAGTGTCCCCATCTGAGAACATCCGGTCCTTCTTTACTTGGAATTTTCCGGTATTGCATGCATTCCTGCCACGGTAGAAGGTCGATCTCCTCCGTAATCTGTAGCTCTGTTCTATTGGTTTTCCATTTTTTCCAGGGTTGCCTTTCTTGAGTTGGGATCCAAAAATCTTTAACCTTTGTGAGGTTGCTTTGCTGTAAATTTGAATTGACTGTGTGGAGGCTTTCCATATCATCAAGGGGGGGTAGCTGTTTCCATGAGTCCTGCCAGAAGAGTGCACTTTCGCCATTTCTTATCTCCCAGAAGACGTGCTGCTGTATCAGAGGGCGATTTTGCCAGGCTATGTTCCAAATGTTGGAACCTTGCATCTGTTCATTAAATCTTATTAATTGGTTGTATTGAGCGTTCGGGGCATACTTTTGCTTCCACATATTCGCCCATAGTTCTTGCGGGTGTTGCAGCCACCTCCACCACATCTTGGCTCCCATGACTTGGTTCATCTTCCCCGGGCCTCAGATTCCCAACCCTCCTTGCTTTTTGGGTTTGCAAACTTTGTCCCATCCAACTAGAGCCCATTTACTATTGTTCTGA
>ML784430.1:11988-23852 GCA_009831015.1 Picea engelmannii
ATTTAAATTAAAATCAAAATAATATTTTCAATAAGAGGGTTCTTCTAGTATAATGAAAACCCGAGTTTCATTTAATGACCAGAATACAGTGGTATCGTAAACTTACCATGGAGGGAAAATAATGATGTATGTTCCACTGGGTAACGTCCTCCAAGTCGACAACCTTCACTGTTGAGAAAATAATATGCAAATCCATTTCAGAGGACTTCACAATGACAATAGAAAACCCACTGAACCCTAAGAGGAGCTCTAACTACATAGATTAAATGTTGAGGGTATGAAGGGTTGTCTATCCATGTGATGGGGTAGAGTTGGCATGACTATATTGGAGGAAGGGTCAAGTGAAAACCATAGGAACTCACACACACAATACCTCCATTAATATCAGGTGCAGAGCTTTAACTCTTTCTGATAAGTAAACCATTCTTCCCACATCAAGAAAATCGCAAAGTTAATAACAGTCCCTTCGTGACACGACTAGTTGGAACTCGTTCACTCCAACTGTTTCATTGCAGTTAGCATACCATTCAATTGAGACTTCATTGAGACATCGCTTAGTTAAGACATAGTTAAACGAGGATTAGTGTGGGTTTCGTTACCCAAACCTGTATATAAATGGTGATCGGAAGATCATTGACCTCGATTAATTTGTAAGGAAATCTGTTTAATGATTTGGACCATACCAAATGATGCCAAGCATATTTTATTAAGCCACTTATATTCTGCTAAGGGGTATAATACCGACCCCATTACCTTATATGTGGTATATGATTTTTATTTCAAGGTCAAATGAGGTAGTCTTATGCGCAAGCATAGAAACTCAAGTTTAAAGGGTAAATTTGGACTATAAGTCCTAAGTCTAGTCTACTCTCTCTCTCTCTCTCTCTCTCTCTCTCTCTCTATATATATATATATATATATATATATATATATATATATATATATATGAGAGTAGTTTGAGAGTGAAGGGAATTGATAGAATTATGGAGAATTACCCATATAAGTTTTATTGTTCAAAGTAACTTAGACTGGTGTAAAAATGTCATCGTGTGGTAGTCAGAACAAAATACCTCACAGTGATTTATAAACAGGAATTGAATATTACCTCCTCCTAACTTCGAATCTATTAAATGAAATTGAAGATTATTGTCCCATATAAAAAAAAATATGCAAAATTTGAGGTACATTACACTAATGATGGTATTTCATGATGAATTAGTGGTAATTCAAACATTAAAAATAAACAATTGTTTACTTGGAGTTGGAGTGATGATTAGATGTACATAGACAATTAATTTGAATACGGTGTAAAAAGATGAAATGTAGTAAAATGAATTAGCTTTCCAAATATATATTTTTTTATGAATTTCTTTATGAATTATCTTTCCAAATGTAGTAAAATGAATTTCTTTATGACTATGTGAAATTTGGAGTTTTGGGTGAGTGAAAGATAATGATGGTCTTTCCTGACGAGTTAGTGGAAATGAAAATATGGAAAAAAAACAATCTCTTAACTTGGAGGGATTACTCAACGTACTTTTACAATGAATTTGAATATGGTGTAAGAAGATGAAACTTAGGAAATTGAATTATATTTCATTATATACAACTTTTATTCATAGAATTTGTAAATAACTAGGTCAAATTTGATATTTTGTAAAAGTGGTATCTTATTTTTCTAACAAAATATAAGGTATATGATTTTGTTCATGTAGGTATTGAGTGTTCTAACGATGGAATTGCATTCCAAAAACTTGTATACTTGTTGTGTCGTGTAGTTTTTGGAATTTTTTAATATTAATTTTATATTTTTTTTAAATAATCAAAATCAACATATGCCTGAAATTACAAAGTCTTTTGTTCGTGTAGGCTAAAACAGTCTTAAAATAATGATTTTTTTTTTTAAAATTGTAGGTATCAGACTGATCTTGTGCCACATATAACTCATTAAAGAAATGGTTAAGCTGAGAAAATGTTCTAGCAGAAATAAGAGATGTATGCATTCTAGGATTTCGATACATGTGAAGACAAAAATACATTAAAAATAATAAACAATACTAATTTAAGAAAAAATTTATATATTTGAAATTTTCATAGTCGACTTGATCTATGTCTATAATTTCATTAGTAGCTCAATTGTATAGCCTATAGAAAAATAACAACAAATACATATATAGAGGGGTATTCACAAAAATGGATTTTTTTATGAATTTGTAGACCGAACCACTAGGTTTGTCACCCTGAACCTAAGTCCGATCCAACCAAGTCAGCATACACCTTGTCAATTCCACCCAAAAAAATTGAATTCAAACAAGCGCACACAGACTCTTAAAAATCATTTCCTTCCTTCTCTATATTTGTCCTTCCTCTCCTACATTTACGCCTACTACCCCTCCCCTTCCCCCCCTCTTTATCTCACTTTCACTCTCCCTGTCTATTCCCCCTTTTTGTCTCCTTCTCTCTCCCTCACACTCCTATACATGGTAATACCTGGACATGGAAATATTTAGACATCACAAGGCATGGAAATACCTAGAGCTAGACCTTACCTTGACATGCCTCAGAATTTCACACCCACTCCCTCTCTATCCGCCCCCCTCTTCCAGTTGTTAACAATGAGTAAATTGTTGGGTTGAAGAAACAATCTACAAATGTAAACTACAAAGCAACTTTAAAATTGGAAGCTAGCCCTTCCATTATAGAGAGGGTTGTCTATGAGACTTGATCTTTGATAGGTAGATTGTTTTTGCACTGATGGCTAGGTTTAAATGATTGAGGTAGTTTTTTCAAGGTTTTTTGGAAAGGAGGTATGGTATCTCTTGGGCTATGGAGTCAATCCATGAAAACAAATGAAAAACATGATTGGTAGATATCACTTTTGAGAGGAACAAAGCATAAATTAGGTGATGAACTTTAAGTTTTGAGTTTGATTGTGTAGGGTGGAAGAGGAAAAGAAACATATAAAAGAATCAGAGCACCATGAAAGGATGAATTCTGACCTAGTTTAAGAAGAGAAACATAGTTTAAATCACTTGAGTCTAAAGCACCATTAGATGGATTCTAGACCCTTTAATTATTCAATTCAAATAGAATAAAATGAATATGAAAGTAATCAAACAAGAAGTACATACAAGGATAAGAATACAGACTTCATACCACCACCATTAGAATATTTTTCATAAAAAATTTAGGACTTCTACATTTGTATTTCTTCATATTCAGAGAATGTTACAATAAAGATCAAAATATCTATACTTATGCCAACTCGCCCCCTTTACATCAAAAGTGATCAAATATATAAGAGCCTATTGCCACACTAGGCTACTAGGAGTCGAACTACTGCTTCCTACAATGGTGGATATGGTTACATTGAAAGAGAAGAACTCCTAAACAACTTTACTAAAAATAGTAAATTTGTTTGCCCATATTAAATGCAAAAACAAAAAATATCTTATAAAATCATAGATCTCATAAAATTTTAAAAATGTTGTTTTTGATGAGTCATCAGGTGCATCCGGAAACCATATTGAGTCATCCTATGCATTTCTCAAAAAATGTGCCACCTTTGCATAGGCAAAAGTGCTACCTACAACATTTACATAGAAAACTCCTTTTGTTGTAATTCGTGTAGATCCAGGTGGTAGCAAGTAACTAGGGACCCATATTTGCTTCAACACTCATATGCCAATCATCTCTCATTGTTCGTGTTAATCATGTGTTCCTACAACATTTGCGTAGCGAGGACTCACTACAGAAGTGATGTGTATGACAATTTACCATTCAAAAGAGCATCTGTGTCGAGGAAATGTTTATGTTGTCACCCTTGTGAAACCTTTCTCCAATATCAAATGTATGTTTTTCACAACTATTATGACATGAACAAAACTCATATGGTCACATACCCAAAAATAAAAAAAAATGTGAAGTTCTTCAACCATATCTTTGTTACTTCTGCAAGTAGTTCTAGTCTTCTTTTAGCTCCATAATTCAATTGAATCCTTTGTGTAACAACCCAAATTGATTAATTTTTATGATAGTTTTTAATTTAAATTTAATTAATTATTAAAATATATTAAATGAGACTTTTATTATTTTATTATTAAAAGGTGGGTGAAGTAATTAATGGTGGGCTAAGGCTATTTGTAACATCCCGCTCTGGCGCACTGAGAAAACTTGTTCTTTGAGGACACCTACTCGCAAGTGATCTGGACTATTATGATATTAAAACTCTTGTCCTTGATTATGATGCGTTATGATAGATGACATGACGTTTTACTGCTTTGACATAGACATGTGCTATTGACTTGGTTTTACTGAGTGTGCAGGGTTTTGGACCTTGAGGATGCAGAGGCATCGAAGGAACCCCTTGGACTCCGGATCAAGTCAGGGAGTGTGCTATTGGGGTTTGATTGTTTTACTATGATTTTAGTACATTTGATCATATGATATGATGTGGACATGTTCTGAAATGTTTTTTGATGATGAAGGCTGACGATAGCTTGCCGAACAGACTCACATATGGAGTAAAGGGGCCACACACAACTACCAGAGAGGTTGAGGGAGAGGTGTGGACAACAACCCTGCCACAGCCTACTAGCACTCCCGCCATGGCTCGAACTGTAGGTTAATGATTACCTAGTTCGAGAGGATCCACGATGCCATGAGGGAAGACTGCAACAGTCGCTCACGATGATTCTAAGGGGCGTGCAATAATGCGGGGGCCTTATTCCTTAGAATCCCTTAGTCTCCCACAAGTTCACCTGGTGGAGTGTTGACTCCAGGGGTTATTGATGTCTACCAATCAGTCAAAAAGTGAGTGGCACCCTTGGAGCACGTTGTGCATCCTGAAGGGCATGTCGCGCAAAAGAAACAAACGAGGCGAGTGGCACCCTTGGAGCACGTGGTGCATCTTGAAGGGCATGTCGCGCAAAAGAAACAAACGAGGTGAGTGGCATCCTTGGAGCACATGGTGCGTCCTGAAGGGAACGTCGCATTGATGATGATGAAGGAACAAACCTAGATGGCCCTAAGACATTTAACACATTAAGAAATTCTTAAACAACTTCCCTAATTAAATGTCGTCGAGTTCAGAATCTAAGTCCTAAGTCTAAAACTTCTCTAGGGTAAAATTTTGTCTAACCTTAAGAAAAAGTCCCTATAAAAATAAAAATAAATAAAAAATAATTAAACTAAAAACCATTTAAGTAATAGTTTTAGTCTTCATAAAATTTTAGGGGTAAAATGAAGAGTAAGAATTTAATTAAAATCAGTGGATTTAAAATTGTAAAGAAGAATTTAATTGCTTAACTTGTGAAAGTGTAAAGGATATTAAATTATTAATAAAAAGGAAAAGAGGTTAATTTGTGCAACTGCCATTTTTGGCTCTAATAAAAGGGAAAAGAAGGGAATAACAAAAATTAGGAAACTAAGAACTGGAGGAAAGATAATAAAGGAAGGAGGGAACTTATGGTAAAAAGCGAGGTCAACTTAGTAAAGAATCTGCCATAAAGAACCTTCTAAATTGAACTAAATTAGCAACTTCATTTTAGGGAAAGTATTTAAACCTGTAAGGGAATCTAGGAACACCTAGGAGTAAAATTAGGAGAAACCCTAGGTGGGCGAGGGAAATGAGACAATTAATAAATTAAAGAAAATAAAATTTGGAGGAAAGTGGGGGATGGATGACACTTGTACGATGGAGAATTTTTAGAAGATTTTCATTAAAACTTAAATTAAAAGAGATTTAGGAAAAGTGGGAAGTTCTAAAACTCTATAAAAGAGAGGAAGGAGGAGGAAGAGGGGATCGACTGTTAGCGTAACGTTACGTTGTCGGATTTGTGACTTGACTGGTTACTTGTGGGGAGTTGGGATTTCCCAGCTCGGATAGGAGTGGTAGCTCGGCCTTGCGATGCGAGCTGGGAGCTAGACGTACCATCTAGATAGTGTGTGGCCCCTTTGCGGCTCAGGTGGCTAAGGGGGAAGCAGAGTACCCCTAGCGATTTGTTGGGAGGTACCAATGTAGTCTCGATGGTCAGAAATCGGGAGCGACATGGAGCACGTGGACGTCATTCGAGGCGGGCGACATGGCAACGGTACGCTCATCATTTTGTAAAATAGAATGCATTAATAACTTAGGCTTGATCTGTATGTGGATTGTAATTGGACAAATTCTATCTTGAGCCCCTCCCCATTCTTTGATTGCTTAAATTTTTTGTGCTCTGCATTCTGGTTGGGATCCTTACACCTCTGCGTTACTCTTCATGGCTATATATTCCTGGATATGGTGTCTTTTCATTTAATTTATTAATGTGTTATTGCAACAATTTGATTTATGAAAGCAACTATTAATGAACCATGATAGCTACTACCCTAAGTGTTGAACTCCTTCTGTTAGTAATGGCGATTTTATATGTTGGGTCTGTCGCCAATATGTATTTTAAAAGACAAATCATATTTTTATTCACCGGCGTTCTGTATTTAATCCAGATATTATAATTCTGTCGGTGATATGTATTTAATAGACAAATCATATCTTTATTCACTCACATTCTGAAATTTAATCTAGATATTAAAATTTGTCTGCGATATGTATTTTAAATGGCGAATCATATTTTTATTCACTAGCATTCTGTATTTAATCCAGATATTATAATTTTGTCGGTGATATGTATTTAAAAGACAAATCATATCTTTATTCACTGGCATTCTGAAATTTAATCTAGATATTAAAATCTTTCTGCGATATGTATTTTAAATGGAAAATCATATTTTTATAAACTGGCATTCTGAATTTAATCTAGACATTATAATTCAAAGGCGAATTTATATTTTATTTGGCCAAGGTGATTTACCCTCTGGTATGCTAGCGATTGTATCTATTCGGGCTTCGGCAGTGATTTTCTAGACTAAATCTAGCGCACCCCTCACGAATTTTGCTACCCAAGAAAACCGTTCCTGGCATCACGTTTTGTAACTGAGTACGATAAATGTGTTTCTGGGTTGTATTTCCTTATGTTTGGGGTGTTACTTATCTCTGTCATTATGTTTGTGTCCTCTGCGAACTGGTGAAAGATACCCTGGCATTTTCAATCACTCCAATCTATGCATTACTGGTGATTACATATCTCTGCCACTGTATTGGAAAAAAAAAGTAATAAAACTTCATTTTTTCCCTGCCACTGTGGATAACCGATTGTTTGCCTCTGCCGCAGTAAAGTAAATCAGCCACCTTTCACCTCTGCAACTTAAGCGCACATCTCTGTAGATGTTGCATGCACCCTCCCTCTGCGATCAGTGCAAACGATTGCCTGTACCTCCAACTCCGCAAGACGCGTTATGGACAGCAGAGAAGGGGCTCATTATGACGCGATTAGGGTAAATTTGATAAATGGATCTTGGTTGTTGACGATTGCACCGACAATAGCCATTGATTTTGGATTTCTGAGCATGTCCAGGACTTTGGTGAACACAGACTAGACGATGCAGCGAATCTGGATGATCTCTGTGGCTATATTATTTAATTAGAGCCATTAACTGGTGTCAGCGCAGGACGCGTCAGGTGAGTCTTTCATATTTTGATTATCGTTGTCCATACATTAATGGCTATGTTGGACAAGTGCTGAAGGTTCACCCACTTAAATAAAAGGCTACCAATTCAAGTACTTCATGACAAACTTGAATCACCAAAACCAATTTCCATTTCAAGGAACCCTCAGACATATTGCAAATGTTGAATCCCCAAATCTCATATTCCTTAACGAAGTAAAGGGTCAACAGAATATGACAAGGGGAGTTGCCTTTAGGATATGATAAGAACAAGGTAAGTCTTGAGTGTTAAAGCAAAATCTACCCATAACATCATATATTCCAATGCGGTGGTCCTATGGCATAATCAATCCAAATCTCAGATTTGGCGGTAGGATCCAAGTTAAATTATATAAAAAAAAATTTACCTTTTTTTTTAATTTTCGAACACAGATTTTCATTTTTGTTTGCACTCAATATCTTGTGCAGGAGGGATTCCTGATGGACTGGTGAAGGTTTATCAGTTGGACTGGTGAAGGTTTATAACAGACTCATTTAAACTGTATCTTAACTTTGAGAAATTTTTGCATTAAACAATGGATAGGAAATCTATTTTATTCTTCCATGCACGTGAAAAGTGATCATTTTTATTTATAAATTAAATTATTGAGTTAATGTTAATTTTAGAATATTGCGTCAACTATTGATTTATAATTGTTGCATTGTTGCGTTAATTATTGGTTCATAATTATTGATTGTTGATTTATAAATTTAGATTATTGAGTTAATGTTAATGTTAATTTTAGAATATTACGTCAATTATTGATTTATAATTATTGCGTTGTTGCGTTAATTATTGGTTCATAATTATTGATATTTTGTTTGCCATTTATTATAATATAAAATGTGATGTTAATTTTGTTTTAGGGTAATGTTATTGCAACATAAAGCAAATGTAATGTTAGTGTTAGATAACAGGAAGGTATTTTATTGATATTTTGTCTGCAAACTGATTATAATATACCATGTAATGTTGTTTCTATTTTAGGGTAATGTTATCGCAAAATAAAGCAAATGTATTGTTAGTGTTAGCTAATAGGGAATGTAATTTTAATGTTATTTTTAATTGCAAGGTTATTGTGATATAAAATATAATGACATTGTTTTTTTTTTTTTTTAAATAAAAAGGTGGAACCTGCTATATTAGATAGACAAAAACCTTTACAGAGTATACAAAAGAGTAGGTCTGGTATTGCCCAAAATGATGGCGATTATCAGAAACCAGCATATATAGAGGGCGAGTAGCAATAGCATTATAGAACATAAAAACATAGTGGCATCTGTCCTGCCCGGAGGAAACCAGGACAGATGTCTATGGTCTAAGTACACATAAAACAATAACATAATAAAACTAGGAACCAAGAGAGCATAAAAAACCTAGGTGCCTGGTGACCTGTCATCCTCGCCAGTCTACCGCGTGGTCCCAGCCAGGATGGCGAAATCTTGTGCGCAGAGAGGGAATTTCCGCTTGGCTGGTGCATTGGAAAATGCATCGAAGAGCATGTCCATGCACTGGCCCATGAGGAGGGCCCAATGCTCCAGGTCAGACAAGTGTCCACGAAGGTCGAAGATTAGTGCTAGGTGCTCTTCCCAGATGAGTGAGCCATGCATGCTGCCACCCACGTCCACCGCCGCTCCAGAACCCGCATCGAACACCCCCTGCTCCACATCAACCTGTGCACCCTTCATGCCTGCTTTGTTCACCTGTGTGTTATGGCAGTTGCAATTGCCGTCACCAGGCCAGGGTATTTCCTCTACAATACAGCCGGGGGTGTCGTATACCAGTGTCGGAGTGGGTCTGCATTCCTCCCGATGGGTCGCCGCTCGGTTTTTCTCGATAATCGACAGGTCCTCCGTGAACGGGTCTTCCACCCCTATGCAGGGGGGAAACTCCTCCTTAATACTAGCTTCCTGCAGGGCTCCCAGCGCATTCTCCTTGACATCTCAGCTCCACCCAACTCCAGGCTCAGCAATGGTGGCAAGTCGTGCCAGTTTCTCTACCCTGGCTTTCTTCCAAAGAATGGATGTCGCTAGAGCCAAGGCGTGTTCCAATTGCTCCTTTTGATGTCGTTGCCTCTCTTTCGAGCCATGGTGAAGGAGCAGAGCAATTGCAGGTGAAGGCAGATGAGCCAGGACAAGAGCAGTTGTAGATGCGAAGCACGGGTAAGTGAGCTCTGTCTCGTTATAGTCAGAATGTTGGGGCATGATGAATGCTGGACAGCACCAGAGCATCCAAGCTGTAAACAAAGCTGAGGCAGGTGCAATCCCGCTCTGTCCGGGCAAATTGAAAACCAAATAATCAAGAGCCGAGGTCATCCGCTCACATTTAACCCTCGCCATCCCGGGAACACTGAGGTCGTAAATGATCGCTCGAGGGAAAGGTCCCTCCATCCTGCAACAACATCGATGGTCGTCCCCCATTGTTAATACATACTCGTGGGTGGCGGCTATCGACATTTATGCCTGGGCCGAGTGCGAATCCACCTGTATCCCTGGAACTACATGTCACCCCATCCGGGGCTGGGAAGTCACTGCAAGCAAGGTCTCTGCAATGCCTGGAGAGGTCTGTTTCTTCAGAGACGTGGGCCTGCCAATATATGAGTTCTTCTTTGGCATCAATCCCTGTATTTGCCAGGTGATCCGCAACCTTGTTGGCTTCTCGTTTAACATGAGAGGGGATTAGGGTGAGATTGGAGTTGATAAGGTCGCCAAAATCCTCCAAAAGACCAGAGAGTCTCCAGCTAGGGGAGATCTGCCAGGGGGGCTTGATGTGAAGGATTTTTGAAATGAGCTGGATTATTACTTGGGAGTCTCCTTCAATGACCAGTTGATGATACTGATGTTGAATAGTTGTTTGGAGGCCTCTTAATAGACTTGTAAGCTCCACCACGTTGTTTGTATTTTCACCCAGAAAGTCAACGATCATATGAGTAATCTTGCCCATGTGGTTCCGAAGGACGGCTCCGAAGCCGATAGGTCCAGGGTTTCCCCTAGAGGCTCCATCGAAGTTGAGCTTGAAAACATCAGGGGGGCGTGGGGTCCAATTTGTGGAACTGTTGTCTTTCCCATTTTTGGGCCTCCCTTGTGGCTGCATGCATAATTGCAAGTTCCAGCCTTCCAGAATGCTCTTTTCCTCAGGCTTGTATTGCATGTCTTCATGTAGCCAGGACTTGCTGTGAATGGTTTCACGAATGAGTTGTTTAACCCTTTCCCAAGTAGTGGTAGGGGGGGACTGTCTAGAGTTGAAAATTCTTTTATTTCTTTCTTTCCAGATTGACCATAGAGTGAAGCCCGAGAGAAATTGCCAGATGCACTGGAGAATTGGATTGTGGAAGGATATTGTTTCCCAGTTTACTATAGTGTCCCGTATGCTACCTCGATGCCTCTGGGATCGTCGCATGGCTTGGGCTCCCCAATCCCAAATCTGTTGACTGTAGTGGCAGTTGTTGAGGAGGTGTTCCATGGTTTCCTCGTTTTGCTGACAAAGGGTGCACCTTGAGGGGTTTGTGAAGCCTCTCTTGCGGAGGTTGTCCCAAGTGAGGATGCGGTTTTGAGTTCCGAGCCATAGAAAAAAGGAGACCTTGGGCCAGAGAAAAGGTTTCCAGACTCTACTCCAGATTGTTTCAGGGATCTGGCTTGGAGGATTTCCTTGTAAATGGTAAGCCTCTTTGACCGAGAAAATGACAGAGGTGGAGTGTCCCCATCTGAGAACATCCGGTCCTTCTTTACTTGGAATTTTCCGGTATTGCATGCATTCCTGCCACGGTAGAAGGTCGATCTCCTCCGTAATCTGTAGCTCTGTTCTATTGGTTTTCCATTTTTTCCAGGGTTGCCTTTCTTGAGTTGGGATCCAAAAATCTTTAACCTTTGTGAGGTTGCTTTGCTGTAAATTTGAATTGACTGTGTGGAGGCTTTCCATATCATCAAGGGGGGGTAGCTGTTTCCATGAGTCCTGCCAGAAGAGTGCACTTTCGCCATTTCTTATCTCCCAGAAGACGTGCTGCTGTATCAGAGGGCGATTTTGCCAGGCTATGTTCCAAATGTTGGAACCTTGCATCTGTTCATTAAATCTTATTAATTGGTTGTATTGAGCGTTCGGGGCATACTTTTGCTTCCACATATTCGCCCATAGTTCTTGCGGGTGTTGCAGCCACCTCCACCACATCTTGGCTCCCATGACTTGGTTCATCTTCCCCGGGCCTCAGATTCCCAACCCTCCTTGCTTTTTGGGTTTGCAAACTTTGTCCCATCCAACTAGAGCCCATTTACTATTGTTCTGA
>ML784430.1:50723-94395 GCA_009831015.1 Picea engelmannii
GGCATGAGAAAGGGGAGCATGATGGAGAAGGTGAATGCATAAAAAGAGAATTATGCAGGAAATAAATGAAGTTTACTACTACTTCCCTCATCCGAGATGAAAAATCCATTGTTGAATGGTGTTCTTCAATAATGGGAGAGGGAATAGGAACCCATGAAGACCAACCACACAAGAAAATACACATATTGAGGAAAAGATATGAAATGATCTTACTCAAGCATTTTCAGATCTTGTTTGGCTAAAGAAATATAGACGAGAATATCACCCTATATTTATAGCCATCAAAATTGGTATCCTAATTTGCAAGTATTGTTTACAAGTGCTTAGGCTGGTTTTTTTTATAAATAAAAACTTGCTGAAAAATTCATTATTTATGTAATTTTCTAAGCATAACAGATGATGAAATTAATATAGAGACATAAGTAAAGACACCAATTCAATAATCAAAATAGATGAAACATAAAGAAATCATTTATTTCATTCCAATTCATCAAATAATCGTTCTATTTACAAAATTTCCTGAGGAAGTTTTGGACCAAAGTTAAACTTAGACGTCCCCGATGGAACATACAAAAGGACTTCTGACAGAAAGTAAAAAATTGAACATTAAAAGATGGATCATCTTTCCATAGATTGGTTCCCACTCGACTCTGCACAATAGCCTTTTTCAGTCATGAAATCTAATTCACAAACAGACAAGTCTACATAGACTATCAAAGATAGATCAACACCTCTAAAAAGCAAGTGTTTGAATGATGTAATTCATCCCTGAATCTTGTTGTCTATAATAGGACCCTGCTATCATAAAAAATAATTAGGATTCTAATGAATTAAGGAATGAATGAAAACTAAATTATTTCAACAAAACTCAAAGAATAAACCTTGGTATGCTTCTGCTTCTATTCTCCTCTTGTTCCTCCCTTTCCTTTTTCCTTTAAGAAAATCAGAATTGGTTGAAGCAGTTGAACTACTTCCTTAGTTAAGTTAACTAAAACTCAACCAACTTTTTAGTTAAGGGTGAAAAGTAATAAAATCATAATAAGGGTTTTAAATAAATAATAACTAGTAGGTGGGACCCCTTGTGACTCCCTTTAGTTCTCTAACAATGATAACACAACTAGTAAATCAAACAAAACATCCCTCCTTATGAATCCCATCATCATTTTCATATTTTGACAATTTATATCAATGATAATTGAAATTATTTCCAAAAATATATTACCCATATATCCAAAAAATAGTGTGTTGTCCAAAATTTTAGAAGTCAATTGTTCTCAACAATTAATAAATAAAAACTTAAAAGCCATATTTTCCACTCTAGGAGGCAATATTTTCCTTGTTATTGTTGTCACCTTTTGATCTCTCTGAATTTTCCTTAAGGTATGTGGAGCCTTTAGGATTAATTTCACTGATCACATGAGAGAAATCATCTATCAGATGCATGCAGGAGGACATGAATTTATCAAGGTCATTTGAGGGTGAGGAAGGGGAAACAATGGCTATTCCTTTGTCAAGGGCATGGTGGTCCTCAATTTTTAATTTTTTACTTGCATGGGAATACTGTACCGGTGACTAGACAAGGGCATCTTGAACAATTTGATTGATAGGTAGTGGAGAAGGTAGAGACAAGTTAGGCCATCCATGATGTTGGGAGACTTCCGGGTGGGTAATCTATTTCCATCCATCATTTTCAGGAACTTCAGGTTGCAGTAAGACATGAGGAGGCACAGGGAGGCCTTTCAGGCCTAGGTTGAACCACTCCTTTCCCAATCCAATTAAAAAACCCATCTTGAAATAGTTGGGATAACTCTTGTGAGTCAACATCAAAGTGTATATAGAATGTTGGCCTTCTAGTGCCCCTGTTCCAATTACCTCTTCCTCGGTTACCTCTGCCATGGCTACCTCTACTGAAAAATATCGTTCTTGTATGCATAATTAGTTAGAAAATAGTTTCTTTAACAACCATACATGACAACTCTTTTAAAATATGAAATAAAATTTGTCTCAACAACATATCATACTCATGCAATCCAATCCATACAAATTTTTTAGTAGTTGTCAATGGGAAGGGGGTGAACAAGAGTTATGGGATATGCGAGGGGTTGTAGTGAGGAAAAAAAATTAAAATGAGGGGGAAAAAATATCATGATTACTGCTCCCAAACATCAAACAATCAACTGTAATGTAAACCAAAAGAATATATCACTGTAATTCACCCATGCAATCCCTTAATTGTCATAATACAAAACTTATCTTAACTATAATTAAATTTTAGGAACATGGAGTGAATAGTGAATACAGGAAGGCGAGGGGGATTGTAATGAGTGAAAAGTGAAATAATGGTAGGGAAAAGAGCGAATAATGTTTGAAAAAACAATTAAGTAATCCATAAAACAATTATGTATTTAATGCAAACGATCCAACACCAATTCAAACAATTACAGTGTGTTAAAATGTGTTCATTGTCCACATTCAATTTTCTTAAAATCTTTCAATTAACACAGAATAATCATACTCAGAATCATCATGACTTCACCCATCTTGTTTCATTTCATTTACTTCCTTTTAATATTTAAAAAAAAATCCAAGGAACACACAACCATATTGTTTCAACTTTGTTCATCATAAAATCATCAACTACTACCCATAATTTAATTTCTCAAATCAAACATAGACATAGGTCTTTCCTGATTTGAACAAGCTCTTTTAATACATGCACGATTCCATTTCTTTAACCAATTTAACAATTAAACTGCAATGAAACCATAGTACTAAAAAACCCATGCTCATCTCTGATGGCGCAATAAAACAAAATTATGCACAATGTCCATACATCATACACAGTAGACAACCAAGCCATAATTATCAACTCTTCAACTTGCAATAATCCCGATCGGGACAAATTAAACATACAACAAACACCAACTTCATGTTATACCATGTTGTAGGAATACATAGACCAACACATAATGCAAAGAGGGATCTCTATGACTGTATATATCCAATTACTCCCAATCAAACCATTCATAACAATCTTGAGTTATCAATCCAATTGTTACAACAAAAGGAGGAAGTGGTTGTATTCCCATTATCATTCCCAATTACAACTCTCTAATCAACCAATTAAACCATGTTGAGTTATCGATTCAGCTATCACAATAAAATAATGCAACGACTGTATACCAATTATCATTTCCGATTAAAACTAGGTAATTGACCCGATCAGATAGAGACGAGACAATAATCAAAGCCGCTGTCAACACTACTCAACCAACCCATGACAGTCAAAAATATACCCGACAAGGTGTGACTGGTTTAATTTATCAAAATCAGGCTCTGTAACTAATGAAAAAATAACCAAGGGTTCGCTCGGTGGAACCAAACATAGGGAGACCAGAGGCCAACCATATCAATAGTAGGTCAGAGCCTTCGAGACAAGCATGGTGGAACTGCAACCTTATAACCCCTAGATTTTAAGATAGGGTGACAGTTAGACACCAGGTAGGGTAGACCATGATGACGAGGAGCAGAGGTTTCTTACTGACCAATAACCAACACCAAGAACATGCAGGTGAATAACCCTCATATTTTTCGCAAAAATCTGAATAATGATGATAGAAACACAGAGCCCAGGTAATACCAACAACCCTAAAGAAAGCTTCTTGGCATAATAGCCATCCATAACCAACTGTGAATATACAAATAACATAAAATGATCCCACGACCAGGGGGAAAACAATATGCTGTGATCAAAAGGTGGTTCAAATAATACACATCAAACCCATAGCACCAAATACAACCAGTTGTGGTTACAATAACTATGAGGAGATGGCTAGCAAGGCCAAACAAAATGAAACCCTTCAACAAAAACCCATAAAGACAACAAGGAGCCATCATAGATTCCACCACATAGAACAACCAATGAAATCGCAACTTCAACCATCAATTCTTCCATTTGCAACGAATAAAACAAACAATCATTCCAGAGAAAACACCACTCGTTTATAGAGTGGCCAACCTCAAGAAAACACATACCAATACATTACAGAGACAACGTTCATTACATACATAGAATGAATTCATGGATGGGAAAAAAAAAACCATACCTGTAACCAAATGGCCTTAAAAATGCGAGCTTGGTCGAGAAATTCCTTCCACGCCTGAATCTCAGAGCTTAACCACAAAAAAAACCAATTGAACAACAACCATGTTAGGGTGACGACCAATGGGAGAAGTATGGGGTGATGTGCATTTACTGCACATCGCTTCCATCCTCTATCTCATTCAATTACGTAGTACATGAAAACCAACCAATCATTAATCCATACCATTAATCCATTCATTGAAAATTTCACACATTGTTTTCTATTTGTGTCACCTGATCCATATTAACCATTGAAAAAGCCATACTATAACATATATCGCATGCACCCCATATAAATAAATAAAATTGTATAGCCACTAACATTGCTAGTTAGGACTAACATCAATTTCTTTAATTTCAAATAAATATAGTATAACATAGCATAGCATAGTTTAGTTCCTTCTTCTTGGAATTTTTTTCCATATTGCTCTTGTCTCTTATTATAACTAACATGTGTCTTGTGTAGCTGTAACAAGTAAGTGTGCACACCACATGCACCTTTTTATGCATATGTGCACCACGCAATGAAAAATTTAGTGCACACACCCACACCAACATTTTTCTACACGGTGCTAAAATTTAGTGTGCGCACCCGCACACCAACATTTTTCCCCTCATCGCCAAAATTTAGTGTGCGCACCTGAATTCCAATATTTTTCCATGCAGTGCTAAAATTTAGTGCACGCACTCACACACCAACGTTTTTCGTGAAGTGCCAAAATTTAGTGCGCGCACTCGCACACCAATATTTTTTCGCGCGGCAGAAAAGTTTAGTGCGCACACCCGCACACCAAAATTTTTCTGCTCGACACTAAAATTTAGTGCATGCACCCGCACACCAACATTTTTTTGCTTGGCGTCAGAATTTAGCGTGCACACCAGCATGCCAATACTTTTATGCGCAGTGACAAATTTTTACATATCACAATCTTTTTACTACACATCATGTATTTTTAGTGTTCCCACCTGTGCACATTCATTTTTATGCGCATCAATTCCTCGTGAATTCCATTGCAAAAATTGGGGCTTTTTTTAACTTTTTCCCCAATTTACCATAAACATTCTGCAACTATGAAATTTGCTCAATTCCATCCTGATAACACCAATTCAACCTATGTAATAGCATATCATTGTTGGTTGACATTTTTGGAACGATTTTTTCCCAAACTCAATTCACGAATTGAGAATTTTAATCAACTATTTTCACTACATCTGTCATGGCTTCACTATAACTTCAAATTCGACTAATTATAGGTATGCATTTGTTAGAAGGTATGTATGAATTTCTCGATTTCCCCATGAATTTAATAACAAAAATTGGGGTTTTCTCCCAATTCCTCCCAATTGTTGTTACTTTTTACCATGGACGCTCTGCAAACTGAAATTTTTCCACTTTGAAATCAATCCTCTATGAAATTCCGCTTCAACTCAACTTTCTTGGCCCATCGAGGCTCAGTGTTGAAAACTGAAGCTCTAATACCATATTGTAACATCCTCGACCACCCATGTTAGGCCATGCTACTCCAGAAAACAATTTCATTCTCTGCTCAACATACTGTAACATACCCAACATCCAACTGAGTTATGCCACATAAATTTTTTGAACTGCATGCAATTAAAATATATACACAAAGAACGCTTGCGGAAATATATATATATAACGTAAATAGACAAATACATCTGTAAATGCATGGATTCACACTAAAATAAAAGTAAATGTATACATGCAGCATATGCATGAAATACCCATAAAAATACAGACAATTATAACCACACATAGGATAAACCCATAAAAATAAACACGTAAATAATAATGCAGCATGTAAATTTATCACACAATTGACACTTATCTTGGTAAGAATATGACCAACTGCATGAAAAACTTCCACAAACCTCCCAGCCTTAGACCACACTACTCAACACTCTTAGCAGTGGGTCACCCCTGAGCTGGGACTAAACTCGACCCAGGTAAAGGGGTTCCTAACTAGGCTGATGTTTCACAAACAACAGGAAACACTTTTTCATAGGTTCCAACTCAAACTAACAACCTACAGTCCCTCATTCCCCACATGCATGTCCCACCCCAGGAAGTGTGCCCCTTCTCTGCTCAACAGTCCTCCGGTTGCTTCACTTCCTTTCTGGGCTTCAACAATAGGACTGACATGAAGTCTCAAAGCACTGTAGCTGCAGTTTAGCACCTTCATGAAATCAATTCCCAACAATTCTCTCACCCAGATAGAAATTTCTCACGAGCCTAAAAACCCGCCTCTTTAATATCCCACGGGACTGACAACTCGCTTATTCAGTCCCGCTCCCAATCTAACCAGCTACACAAACAGATATGGCTATGGATACTAGTTCAGGTACAATGACATGAAGATACGTAGATATTTCAATGAGTGTGTGAATGATCATGGAATGGCTTAGTGATGGGATAAATGATGGAAAATGAACTAAGTCCAAACAATATGTATGCATGTTCCCAACTTGACACTTGTCATGTTGGGAGCTACTTTGGCCCACTTGTCCCCATCTTTAGAACTTAGAAAAAAATAATTATCCATGCTTTATACTTTAAGAAATATTAATATAATATTCCTTTTTGGCGTATGCTCCCTATCTTAGCCCCTTTTTCTTAACTTTTACCCCCCTCTCTTTCCTTAACTAGTGGATTTTAGTCCCCCGTACTCTTTTATCGTGGTCGGTCTGCACGCAACGATGTATTTTATATTAATGATGAGACATATACAAAAATAGGCTCACTAGCATTTAACATCTAGGCTCTCCGGTCTAATCATTACAAAACCGGCTCATCAGTCTATAAAACATCACATATACACCAAGGCTCCCTGGCCTCAAAATCGCGCACACTTAAGTTGTTGTGCGCAGTATCTTGGAATGTGCACACTTCATCATTTTACTGCACAGTACATGCATGCACTATTCCAAGAAAGGTGCATACAAAATGATATCATACAACTCACCAGTTTAAGTACATTCTCATTTTACATTTACAATTGGGTTCGGCCTAGGGATATTACATGAAGAATCCATCAAGTCGGAGACAATAATGTATTCCCAACTGTCGATGTGTAGGATACATTAATTGTAGAAGAAAGAATTGAAATAACATCTAAAAAAACTCATAATTTTGCTATATTATGGAATGCCATTGTTGTAGATTTTTCTTTGGTAGGGGATTGGTTGGTTTGTAGGGTCTACAAAGAAAAAAATGAAAGGATTAAGGATAACCCTTATGTGGGGAGTGGAGATGCTTATAAGATACCTAATCTAATTTAATTGTTTATCTTCATGGGATTCAGTGTATTTATAATTTATCTCATGTTTCCTACACTAGAACCCACTACTTTATGGTGGAACAGATGAAAAAATGTAGACTCTCTATGCCTTGTACGAAATGAGGGTGAAAAATGGGAGTCTTAAATAGAAAAATTGAAGGTGAGACATGTTCATTTCAAGAAGGTAGAGGATGGGTTAGTCTATTCAAATAATCCATCCTTAGGGTTCGACAGTTTGAGACTAGTCGGTAAAACTATTTTTTTAATGAGAGGACTAAAGAAATTGAATGGTAGTGAAAGATAATATGGAAGATACGTTCTAGTTTAAAAGTGAGGATCTTCACGTGGTTAGTAACAATGAATAAAAAACCGAGTGGCAAGTATTTTAGAACATGTATAAACATGGCCTAAGTCATTGTATAGTATGCAACGGGGTGGTGGAAACCATAAGCCATATGCTTCTATCATGTCCATATACAACCAAGGTTTGGGATGAGATAGATGGTATGACATGGGAAATAGGTATTTTGCAGGGGCAATCAATATACTAATTCTTTAAATAGTGGCAATAGAAGCTAAAATTAAGGGAATTTGAATCCCTCATTTTGATTGTATATTGTGATACTTGTCTCGTTGGGAACACTCACATCTTTGAGGGGAGATTCATTCCAACCTCAATGTGCCTCTCAAAGTAAAACTTTAACATAACTATAGAGGATAATATGGGGTACATAGGGAAGTACCTAAGAAGATAATTAATGTAATGTCACCATAATAATGGAATGTGTCTACTATGTAATTAAACGAAAATAATATAATAATAAAGGGTAGTTGGCATAAGACCCCTAGGAATACTCATGAGAAAGTATAAATACACATGAGTATCATTGTGTTGGATATGTGTTGAATTGTATTTCCTTGTAGCAAGAATGCCTTGTTGAGTAATTCCTCCCATAAAGAGTATTTTATGGTGTTACCCTACCTTAAGGGTTGTTTTCTCTATATTATTGTTTTTTCATGGTGAATGTTTTGACATATTTGGTGTTTAGTGTTATTTCTGAAGTTTTGTAGTGGATTATCTCCTATATATTTGAATTTTTACTACAAGAACTATGTTTGTTAGTTCTAAACCTATTCTAAATCATGTCACTTATAGGAATATTTCATGCGATCCCATTGGAAAGTCCGGCATGGGGGTATTTTGATGGATATAACTAATGAATTCACCTAGTTGGAGAAAGTGACACTACTTTATTAAATGATTCTCATTTTTATTATTATTTATAGTTGGTTTAGGAGGGAAATATAACAAGAATGACAAGCTTTTAGCCTTAGAAGTTTCTTTTAAATCTATCTTGAGAGAAATAAGTGACAAAGTTATGATTTTTTAGTGACTCATTGGTGGTAATAAATTGAATGAGGGAGAGATATAGAATGGGGAATTTGGTTCCCAGTCCTAGTTTTGAGGAGGTTAAAGGAATGACTTGTTTTTCTAACTCTTTTTTCCATGTCTAAAAAAAACTCAACTATAAACCTTATTCTCTGTCAAAAGAAATCATCTATTTAGCTATTGATAGTTGGATTCTATTACAACCAAATGAAAGTCATGTTGTTGATGAAACCATTCTTACAGTCTTTGATTGAGAAGTAGCTTTGCAAAAATCCATAGGCGTGTTGTTTCTTCTTGATGGTTCACGATGTGATGTAGTAAGTCTATTAACATGTAATTGGATTCAACATAGAATGTTCACTTATTTTCTATTGATTTTATTTCAATAGCATAAATGTTTTCAACTTATATTGGAAGGAATTGTCATACACATTTTTGTAATGTTTTTTATACCAATTTTGAAATGGTTATAATACTTAGGTTATGTACATGATCTGAACTTTATGTACATTATAGATATGAGTTTTGTGATATCTTGACATTTGTATTTTTGGAGAAGTTTTGACAATGAATCTATCCATAAAGATGTATATGATTTGAAATGTATGTCTAGTGAAGAGACCAATTATGAGGCTTTCAAAGATTTCTATCAAATAATCATTCACATGATGTTCTACGAAATGGACTATGCATATGATGAATGTGTTTTCTTTTCATCTAGAATACAATTTACAAAATTTATAACTAAAAATAGATTCAAAATAAGATTAGAGTAAAATAATACCAATTTAAAAGTGGATGTGGGATAAGGGAGAATAGGGGGGAAGGAATGAAATCTAAGAATGAAAAGTGGGAATTAGAGTGCCTAAGCTTGTAATTATTTTCATGATTGAAGTTGTTAAGTTGTTTTTCTATTTCTAAAGCTTTTCTTATTGGATGAGTTGAATAATGAAGAATTGACATTAACATTTTGGTATCATTAAAAAAAAATGAGATGCTTAATGTTAAGTGAAATATTTAAGCATAAAAATTTCATAAATCCATTGTGAATGGTATTTATAAATTTAAAGTCTTTACAACCTTTTTAATTATTATATTAATAATACGTAATTTTATTATTATTTATTTACTATTAGTATTTTACGTTAATTATTTTTTCCTTTAAACAAAATTACTCCATTTAAATATTATATTATTAATGTTTCATTTTTGTAAAAAAAACTAAATTTTTTATCTTTTCATAATTTTTAGAAATATCAATTCTTTTCATTTATTCTAAATCTTAATAAAACAAATGATAAAAAGTTTATCTTATAACTTTTCTTTTATTTCAATTTTATTGTTTTTATTAATTCTTACCATTTCCAATTTTATTATTTATATTAATTCTTACTATCTCCATTTTAACAAGGAGGATTGTTAAGCAACAAGTCCCTACGAAAAAAAGAAAAGGGTGTATTTAATTTGTTCCAATTTTATTATTTATATTAATTCTTACTATCTCCATTTTAACAAGAAGGATTGCTAAGCAACAAGTCCCTACCAAAGGAAGGGGTGTGTTTAATTTGTTCTTTTAGAACTGTCATTCTAAAGGCCATAATACTAATCCAAACATACCTATGCTGCTATATTAAATATGTTGTTGCTTTTAATTAAAACCTGTTATAAGTTAATAAAAAATTAATACAAAATGTGGTTAAAAATAAATTAAACTTGACAGAGAAAGCTAAGTGATGCTACTAAACATAAAATGTTAAATTATAAAAGTTCAGGTACTATCAAAAGAAAATTCCTCAAATTTAGACCGAGTATAGACCGAGTAAAACGCGAGGATGGTAACTGACTTATCAATTTGAAAATCCATCAACCCAAAACAAACTTAGAATTAGATGTTGTATGTCACATATTTTGTTAAATATTAACTTTATTCTTTCCGGGGTTTGTTAAGAACTGTCCGATGAGCTCCAAGAATTGTCGGTCTTCTTATGACTCCAGGAGATGGCTTTTGATTGCAAGCTTTTAATTGCAACAGAAATGGTAAAAAATGGTCAATATATTTAGAATGTCTTACTGTCCTAAGAATATCTTACTGTCCTACTCTTTGGAAAGAGAAAATTTTCTAAAACTCTATGGAATAATATAATGAGATTGTACATTATATAATAAAGATAATATATTGAAATTGTACATTATAATAAAGTAATTGTTTGTTAATATTTTATTTCTTTTTTATATAATTTTTTCATTAAAGATGTTAGTAACCATGATTTTGAAATATAGGATGTAAAAAATATATTTTATGACATGTGGTTATGCAGCAGTAATAAAATAGTGCACTTTATAATAAAAATCTATGGGAATAAGGTGTAAACTATATGATTCAACTGATTGGAATAAACTGTAAAGAATTAGTTGAACGATATTTAAACCGTGAGACAAAAGTATCCAGAGACATTTTAAGAACATGACTATTTTATTATGGAATCTGTTTTTTTTCTTCCCTGAGTTGATAAATTTGGAAGAAAAAATCGCATGGTGTGATGCTTAAATCCCATATTTACCAATTAACCACTGAATCAAATTCAGACTTGGATAACAAAGTTGACACAGGAAATCGGAGAAGACAAGACATTCGCATACAATGTATGAGACATCATCGCCATTGGAAAAGGACGAGTAGACCCATGTCTGGCAAGCTTTAAATGAGTACACATTACAAAATTCTAGACGATTGTCTAGGGCGAAATTCTTCTTTCCACATTGTAAGCACGTGGATATTTTATTATACAACGTGTAGAAATAACGACAAAACTTGAGCGCTTAGTCTTTTTAGAGATCTATATCCATGTTTTTTTTTTCTATGTTGGCAGCCTTTTCCATAGATGCGAAATTCTTCTTTCCACATTGTAAGCATATGACCTTTTTTTTATTATACAACCTGTGGAAATAACCGCAAAACTTTAGGGTTTGGTCATTTTCAAGATCTATATCAGTTTCTTTTTAATGTTCGCCACTTCAGTTTTTGAGAGCCCGTCCCCAACCCACGCAAGTGCTCACTTGAATTCACCTCCCTCTGATGATGCTTGAAAATACAAGTTTGTATGATGCGCATACTTTGGAATCAGATTCAAAGTAACTCAATTTAACAGCCTTTAAAGCCATGGGTTTTAAAGTTTTTGCAAGAATTTTGGAAGAAAAAGCGATCGTTTTTGAAGTTTATGTAATTACAAAATTATTGTTACTAATTTTTTTTATCTAATGAAAGTATTCAATATTAAAAAAACCTTGTAGCAGATGATGGTTATAATGACCTTCTCCATGCAGATATTGGACATGTGCTAATCTATTGAGTTTCCAGCGCTCCATGCAGAGAATGCATGAAATCAATTTCCACGCGATTATCCCTAATCCAGTGCTCCATGCACAGATTGGACGAAATCACATTCCAAGCGATATGGACACTGTTCTTTGGAGCTTCGCCACATTCTTCAGAGTTCAACCACATTTGGAAGCGACATCAAATCCACATAGATAGTTAATAATGCCTTTCAAGACCACAGCCAAGAATTTGTGAGTTTCATTTCTACCCATCTGTCTGGTGTGGGTATGAGTATTGCCCATTCTCTATTGTATATGGCCACTTATGTAAAGTATTGGCCAAGTAAATTTGAAAATACCTAAGTAAATTTGAAAATACCTTAGTAAGTGATTTTAATGTTATTCTTTTAAGGGTAGACATGCCACACAAGTTTTCCTCTGCTATGGTCTTTTATGTCTGCTCAGTGGCATGGACTTCATAAAACCTTATCAGCATAATAATCTCTATTCACAACAATCAGATTCTTCTCTATTCTCAGGACTGGCTCTGGCTCTCTCTCTCAACTCACAAAGAGGTATGGCTTTCCAAAAAAGCTCTTAATGGAGAGGGAGTTCTATTAGTCCCAGTAACTCTAGAGATGAAATCTCTAATCTCTTGTGTGTCCTTAACCCATTTCAAATATTGGAAAATCCATTAAAATTATGTCAAGAAAACTAAATGACAGCTTCAATGTCTACATAGAACTTGTTTTCTAATAAGTTGGAGAAAAAACTTATTTCAAACAGAAATGTTTACATATAACTTGTTTTCTAATAAATTGAAGAAAATACTTATTTCAAATAGAAATTGCTTGTTATTTTAAGAACTACACAGGTATATATAAATCTATTGCAATTCATGTCTTCTCTAAAGCATGAATGCAAGTAGAAAAATCAGGTTCTACCTTGCCAATCGAGCCTTTACTTACAACCTGGACTTTGGATTTAGTAAGTAGGCAGAGTGCACATGACTGGGATTCTAAGTTTGGAACCACACTCACAGATCCAAATCCATTTAATATAGTGGGAACCTGATGGTACTCCGCATCACCCAAAACTATTCAATATGGCGTTTCTTAAGCACATACCACGTCTTAAAAATTTATGAAAATGTATGAATTTCACAAATATATGGTATTTCTTAACTTCAAGAGGATTACGCACAGACCACCTCTTAAAAAGTTTATGAAAATGCAGTAAATGAATTTCACAAATAAATACATGATAAATGATACCTAATAGCCTCGCATGCTTGTCTCTCTCACTCTACTTAGTGCTACTCTAGTTACACACATACTTCACTCTAATTTCGCCATACCGAATTTCACAAATAAATACATGATAAAAGATAGCTAATAGCCTCTCATGCTCGTCTCTCGCACTCTACTTAGTGCTACTCTAGTTACACACATACTTCGCTCTAATTTCGCCATACCAGACATTGTGCTGGTATTTGCTCATCTTTCATGTACTCGAGCTAGTCGACTTCTTGAAAATGTAAGCCTGCAATATTTTATCATACAATCATCTCATAAATTTTAGAGATTGAATATTGATTCTCTCTAATGTTCTCATGTAAGTATGCAATATTTTATCATGCAATCATCTCATAAAATATTCAGGTTAAATGTTGATTTTCTCTAATGTTCTACTTCTGCTTAACAACAGAGGCAAAGCGCTTTGTTACTTGCGATTCAACTAGGAAGAGAAAATAAGGGATGAGGGCTATGAAACATTTGAAAAATACCAAAGGAAGGTAAAAATTTGTTACTCGAGCCACAGCAGTTCAATTTGGTCGCTCTTATGCAATTTTCGTGTTTATGCCATTTTTGAACTGCATCTTGATATGATATGAAGCTTGCTTGATGGTCAGTCTGCGTGCTGGTCATCTTTATCTCATTCTTGAACTGCATCATATAATATGAAGTTTTCATGGCAGTCGACATACCAATGCATGTGGAAACAGTGCACGTGGCATCCGACAATTGAAGAGCCCATTGGACTATGGGATATGCATAGCAAAGGAACAAACATTTTATGTTTAAAAATTAATGCTTGTCCAAATAGATAGCATTAGTTCATTTAACTTTGAGATTTTCTGAATCATGTGAAAGAAATTAACATTTATCTTAAGTATTGCCTCGTTATGAGGTTAAAAACATCAAATTCAAAACTTAAGTTAAAGTGTATGTATGAAGCGAAATACGACATCAAATTCAAAACTTAAGTTAAAGTGTACGAATTTTCCAGTAAAATTGTATAAACTTTTTGAAACATTATTTTAAAACTTGAAAATGTTTTTGGTCTTAGTGCCAATGCCAAACTGATAAGAAAAAACCAAATAGTCCTTACCAGCCAGAAAGGCAGGGACTAAAAACTAATTCCTTTTAGGACCTCCTATTTAATTTTCACTCACTCTTTTTTAATCATTGAAAACTACTTTTATCGTTTAAAACTAAATCTAGTTACCTTAGAAATAGATGCACTCACTCTCTTTTTATCATTGAGAACTACTTTTATCATTTAAAACTAAATCTAGTTACCTTAGAAATACATGCAGTGTTTAGTGTTTACTGAAAAGTTTAAAATATTTATAATCTTTGGTGTGATTTTAAACTAAGAAATCAAATACAATTATAGGGGACAGATAAATTTTACATTCTCAAACACATTCATCTTGAAAATCTTTAAACAATGTTAAATTAATTTATTAATAATAATGTTAAATTAATTTATTAATAAAAAGTAAAATTATACATTGAAATTCTATTAAAATAGTATACACATGATGAAAAATCCTGTCTTCCGAAAAAAATAACACTTCAATAAATAGAAACTTCAAAATCCCTGACAAAAATAACGATTCAGTAAATAGAAACTTCAAAGTATACATTATAGAATTTGACATTAAGACAAATCCCTTACAAATATCAGCCAACAATAACAATGCAGAAACAAAACATAGAAACTTCAAAGTATACATTACAGAATTTGACATGAAGACAAATCCCTTACAAATGTCAGCCAACAATAACAATGCAGAAACAAAACAATAGTAATGCAGGTATAAATATAAATTGCAATCTGATGAATTCATTCATGCCTTCCAGCTTCTGAGATAGGATTTGCAGCTACCCTGTGTGTTCTGGGTTACCTTGAATATAGCAATGAGAACGGCTGCATCGAGAGCTGCGTATTGCATCTGACTACGGCTCAAGGGACGTTTCCCCCAGTCACTCATCTGAAATGATTTGTCTAAACGCCGATTCAATAGCTCTTCTGTAAGGCCAGAAAGCCCCCCTTTAACGTATGGGTAAATCCTTTGAAAATCCAGAGTAGCTGCACAGAACGTAAAACAGTCGAAATATCCATAGGAGCCGTATAGTTGCTTAAAATCATTGTTCAGCGCATAACCCACCTTCCAAATCTGAGGAGAATGAAACAGAGGTTTAAGGCAATCTTCCAATGCGTCTGCATCTGATTCTGTCTGTGCTAGCTTTAACAGGTCAAATATGAACACCTTTTCCTCGGAGGCAATCTGTAAAATTGAAACTTTATATCGCCGCGACGATTGGGAAGTTTCTATCCACTGGCTATCTATTCCAACTACCTCGACGAATCGCATCAACACAGACAGGCACTTCCTGGACTTCACCAGAACAAAAAGTTGTTCTGCAACAGCGTCTGCATATCTCCGCCGCTTTTTGTGCATTGCCCATTTCCTCTAAGTCGTTGTTTTCAATTTTGAAAACGGTGGCCAGTTTGACAAGCATGCCCTCGTTGATATGAAGGACCTCACTGATACGGACTGATCCTATTGCGCTACCGATCAATTTAACTGCTGATTTCCTTGCTTTTGAATGGTCAACAGATGTCTTGCCTAACTCATCCAATGAACATAGAACTGATACCAAGAAGTGCCATAGGACTCCACAACAACGAGCTTCATATAAAAAATACAAGACATTAATGCAATCCATAAGAAAAGTAAATGGTCCAGGTAAAGCTTCTATTATTAGCTGACGAAGTGCCTCGACGTTCCTGCGTTCACTGTCTATTGAATATTTCTTCAGATTACAGATGAAAAATAGAGGCCTTGTCTGCGACAGATCTGAGAAAGGATGCAACACGATGGATTTCTCGGTAGACATTTTTTCACTCCCCTCCAAACTTTTCTTTCACTGCTCTAATTAATGGCTTATTTGCTTCAATGTAATGTTGGTATAGCAATCCTCAAGATGCCCTTATTATTGACTACGCCAAGCGAGATGAAGAGAGAAAAGATACACACCCACAAAGGAAATACATGGAAATTCAATAGATCACAAATGAAAGAGATAGAAACACAATGGTTCATAAATATAAAAATAAAATATATAGTCATTGTTATTTATAGAAAAGTTTGGTTGTATTTATTTTTCATAAATATACAAAGGGTAGGGTATGCATATTTTTGAAGATTTTATCAGTCAAATTTCTGGATGAAGTAGGTTCTCTTATTTCACAAACAAAAGGTCTCATACACCAATTTTGTATGGTGACCTTAAAAATATATTATTATCATTATTATTATTAAATAACAAATAATGATATATAAGTGGATCAAAATGTCAAGAATATGTATTTTTTTTGTTTTTTTTAATAGCTTAAAAGTAATATAAGGAAAAGTCTTTATCTAAATCAAATTTAACCATTTCTAGATTATAATAATAACTTAATATAAACAATAATAATAAAAAATTCAATTCATTTTAGTTAGTGGTTTTGGGATGGAGTGTTATCTACCTTATTGTTGAGCCAATTTATTTATTTTTAATCCTTGAGACCTTAAGATTATAAAGACTTGGCCACTTAAATTTAAATAGTCAGTTTCATAGATCAAATTTGACCATTTCTATAATATAATAATAACATGCTTAATACAAATAATAATAAAAAATTGTCAATTCCTCTTTTTCAGATGAAATGTTATCTTCCCATTAATATTGAGTTCATAATGAGTATTTATTGTAATGGCTTGGAGCCATTTTTTTTAATAAGTTGAAAGTAAAGATAGGAAAAGTTTTCACCCCATAAATAATGTGTTCTTAAAAAAAAAAAGATAGAAACACAATAAATAGGTATTGTTATCTATAGAAAAGGTCGGTGAACTAAATAAATGCACATTAAGCATTTATTTTTCATAAATATATATAATGAATAATCAAAATGTGGACCTAATTCTTAAAAATATGTTTTTTATTGTGTTTTTTTTTTATCCTATAAATAATTAGTTTCATATATAAAATTTGACCATTTCTATAATATAATAATAAAATTCTCAATTCTATTTAGGTGGTAGTTTTGGAATGGAATATTATGCATTCAGATTCTATTTCTATAAATGTTGAATTGATAATGAGTATATTGTTGTAATTTCTTTTAGCCATTTTTTTCTAATAAATTGGAGTAAAAATAGGAAAAAAAATTACCTCATAAATAATGGATTCATAAAAGAAAAAGAAAAAAAAAACAATAAATAATAATTATTATCTATAAAAAAAACTGAGTATATGAACATTAAAAGTAAATAAATGCACATTGAGCATATAAATATACATAATGAATGATCATGTAAAAGTGAACCGAATTGTCAATAATATGTGTTTTCTTGTGTTGAGCACATTAGTATTATCTAGAGAAAAATTAGGTATATAAACATTAAAGTAAATAAATGCACATCGAACATTCATTTTTCATTTTTGATCAATTTGTGTTTTAGTGTGCTTTTTTAATAGCTTAAAAAGTAATAGTAGAAATAATCTTTATCTTGTAAATAATGAGTTTTATTTTTCAAATTTGACCATTTTTATAATATAATAAAAACAATAATAAAAAAATGTCAATTTTGTGTAGTTAGTGGTTGTGGGATGGAGTATTATCTTATGTACTTAAATTCTCTTCATATTAATGTTGAGCTTATAATGAGTATAGTATTGTAACAACTTCTAATCAATTTAAAGAAAAAACATTAAATATCATTATGTTAAAATTTTATTGATTTAAAATAAAATATTATGATGTTGAAATTTTAAAGATCTAAAATAATATTCTTAATTTTAATTTAAAAAGTATAAATCTTTCTCAAAACTTGGACCAAAACATCAATATTCCTATTTTAAAAGTGAGTACAAAAGAAATGCTTTGATTTTAAATAAATTATGATAATCCATGTTTTAACTAAGTTGTACTTGTATCGATAAAATTTTATTGTTCCTACTTTTAAAAGTGAGGACAAACGAAATCCTCTGATTATAAATAAATTATGATAATACTTGTTTTAACTAAGTTGTACTTGTATGGATTAATGTTGGAGATTAAGAGTTTGTTAAACTACTTAATGTGTTCGAAGTAAATCTAGTTTGTTGTTTTTTTAGAAGAAAAAACATTAAAATTAAATAAATACATATGCATTTGTTTTTCCATAAATATATTAACAAATTAAAATTTGATAAATACATGTGTTTGTTTTTTCATAAATATATTAATTGTGTGGTTCATAGAACATAATAACTAATCCCATACAAGGGTGGGTGTAAGTTAATGATGGATTAGTGGCAATTCAAACATTGAAAAAAAACAATTTTTTACTTGGACTTGGAATGAAGATTTGAGGTACATTGACAAAGAATTTGAATATTGTGTAAAAATATGAAATTTAGTAAATTGAATTATCTTTCTAAATATATAATTTTTTGTTATAGAATTTGTGTATGACTATGTGAAATTTGAGTTTTTCTAATAGTGGTATGCTATTTTTCATGTAAAATATAATGCACATGTTTATGTTACTATAGGGGGTTGAGTACATGAACAATGGAATTTCCTTAAAAAATTGTACAATGAAATTTCCTTAAAACAAATTATAGGATTGTAGAGAACACATTACTCTTGTGTACAACTATTTTTTCAAAACTTATAATGTTAATTTTATATTTTTAAAAATTATGAATTTCATTAGATTCTTGAAATTCCAAACCTTGTGTTAGTGTAGGGTATAAGGCTCTTAGAGTTATCAAATATTTTATTTACTGTGTATAACTTATTTTAAAAATAGTTAGAGGGGATAAAAAGATATAGAAGGAATAGAAGAGGTAACTTATTTTAAGAGTATATATAATGTTGATCTCATAATGAATATATTGTTGTAATAGCTTGGAGCCAATTGTTGTAAAAATATATTATTATTATTATTATTATTAGATAAAAAATAATGATGTATAAGTGGATCAAAATGTTAAGAATATGTGTTTTTTTTTTTGTTTTTTTTAATAGCTTAAAAATAATATAAGGAAAAGTCTTTATCTAAATCAAATTTAACCATTTCTATAATTAATAATAACTTAATATAAACAATAACAAAAAAATCTCAATTCATTTTAGCTAGTGGTTTTGGGATGGAGTGTTATCTAGGACACCCAAGTTAATGTTGAGCTTGTTATCGCTCAGTTTGTAGTTTAGGTTACAAGGCTATAGGATAAGGGTCAAACTGGCGTAACAGGGACCTACCCCACCCAATGTCACCACAATGGGGAGGTCCTTTCTATTTAGGGTGGCTAAGCCCAAGGGAGACGTCCCTGGTAATCCGGGGTTTTGAAATGAAAAGGCTCAAAGGAACAAGGCTAGTTTCCCCTTCATAGATTACCACCCGGAAGATAGTCACATGAAGAATAACCACAGGGAAGGCACATGCTTGCGAGACAAGAGAACAATGAAACTAATACATGCAATAATGGTTAGTACTTCATAGATCAATGGCTATCAAAGTTTTAATGTATATGAGCATATATAGCAGTAAATATTGACGAAGTCAATGTTTGCAATAATGACAATGGCATATAATGTTACTTTGTCAATAAACGCTGGAATAATATAGCATTTAATGAAAATCAAATCAATGTATTTAATGTCACTTATTGCTCATACACAATAGATTGTTGCGTCAATATCCCTAGGATGACGTCATCTTCTTTAGGGTTAGTTTAATTAAGCAATGCAATAGACAAAGAAGGTCAACATTTTGTCAATTAGCCAATGAAAATTACCAATTGTTCAATATCTATCACAAGATGACCAAGCCAACAGTTTATTCTATCAACAATAATGCAAATTAGGCATGACATCATCATTTATTGCAGGGTTAGAGGGATGGTTGCGTCAAGTATGACGTCATCCCTGGTTAGTGCACTAGGGTTAGTTAGGGTTTCAAAGTTTGAAAGTTTGAAAGATGAATAAGCTCAACGTTGGAGAGAATACCAGTGCCTTAGGGTATTATGGATTCAAAAGTAACGGCAAGGTCTCAAGAGGATCAAAATTTAAAGACTAGAATGTTAGGTTCTATGGTGCTGCAATGGCAGGGCCCTAGAATCAAAACCCTAAGAGAAGGAGGCTCATTCTGGTGTTGCTTAGGCAAGGCCTCATGCTCCTTCCTCTTTCTTTAAATATTCTTGGCAAAACGGCTAGCTTTAAAGTACAAGTCTAAGGGAGAAAAGTGTTGCGGGAGCAAGGCTCTTCAAACCCTAGAAGGTTAAAACTCTAGGTGTAGAATCAACTAGGCCTAGGACGTCTCCTCTCTTCAACTTATATTTAAATGCTAACTCAGAAAAAGGATGATTAGTGTAGCAACGGCTAGGCTATATCCTCCTTAATCAATGGCTAAAACAAGTTTCTCTAGCATGGGGACATATACCAAGGACCTACCTGTGTGCTTGCTACCTAGGGTTTCAAGATTAAGAAATATAATAGCAATATGATAGCAAATGTAAGAGATTAAAACTACAACCATTAATTTAAGAAGTTTTGCATGAAAAATTCACTTACAAATCATGAAGAATGCTCATCAAACCCTAGTTGTAAACCTTCCAATGAGAGAAACACCATAAAATGCAAAGAAGAGTGCTCCAACAAGAGTTGCGCCTCATTTCCAAGAGAAAAATACCAAGACAAAAGACTAAAAGTATGTCTCTCACAAGAGAGTGAGTTGTGTTCTCTTTAATATTAGAGGCAACGTCCTCTATTTATACCAATTCATGACCTTTCAATTAAATTTTAGGTCATTAAAGCAGTCGACAAGGCTGACAATAAGATTTACATTGTTTTTACATTAATTGCCATAAAAATGTCATAAAATGAGCTAAAAGAGGGATGTCAAGCCCTTCTGAGGGAGACGTTGTCCCTTTTTGGGCAAGCACAACATCCAGAAAACCAAACGTTGGCCCTTCTAGGGCTCCTCCAAGCTGCCACACGTGCCAAATGACCTCAGCACCTCGCCACACGCTCTAGACAACATCCATCTCTCTTAGGTAACGTCATGTCCATCAAAAGAAAACGTCCCATCTGTAGTGGGTGATCCCCCCTAGGCCGGGCTCTGCCAAAGTGTCCTGGGTGGAACATCCTTCTTTCTTCTCATGCAATGGATCATCATAATGTTGTCCTGTCTCTGCCATCCCAGCAACCATATGATGGGCTCTTCATCCCCATGGAGGTCCGAGCTAATCATATCCCCATGTGTATCGGTCCACTGGTACCTGTCCGTCGAGTATGGTCTTGCACATAAAAAACTACGCCCTCCATGGGCTCATCAGTCCTCGGTATCATAGCAATGTCAATCATGTTTCATCATTAAATTTATCAAATACATGCATGAAATCCCTAGCATATCATCTAATAGCTCAAAGACATTACACTGATCTACTATGCAAAGCTGAAGAGATAGACAGAATAACCTATTGGGCCAGTATCCATAGGAAGAGGAAAGTTTCCACAGAAAATCATTCAAGCCATGTTCATGAAGTGATATGGTCTAGGGATGTCCAGTCATAGTAATACCAGGGGCAGGTGTTATCCATGGGTGCCTTTGTAGGAGGTGAGTTGTACCCGTCATAAATGCACTTTTTCCAAGCCCTTTTATTGCCTTTATTCTTTATTCATTGTTTTTCTTTCTTTTTTACTTCAAGGTCTGACCAGAGGACACTGCCTTGGCGTGGTGACCAGAGCTGACAGTGTTACCCTTCGGTATTTTTGTAGAAATGATAAGGCTGGCTCGTGATGAGACCACCTCTCCTTTGGTCATGCAACCAAAGGTCATTTCCCTGGCGTGGTGACCAGATAATGGCAATGTCATACCGCTAGTTACCTATGAACATAATGGGCCAGCTCGTGATGAGACCTCCCATCCTCTTGGTTAGGTATTGTTTTTGTTATTTTTCTTAGGGTCCCTTTTATTTCTTATTGAGAGGCCTTTTATTGCCTTCTCGAGGATCCCTGGGTGAAGCATCTCTAGGTTTCATTTCCTATGGCTTTTATCTTTTACCAGCTGCTTTTACCCTCTGGGCCTTTAGCCCCTTCTTCCTAGAGGGCAAAGTGTAACCCTCAAAAGGTCATCCTAATGGTCGGACTAGGGGAATGGGATGGATGTATGGGAGATAAGATGTAAAATGATAGAATGGTGGGAGCGGACGATGGCTCTGCAAATCCCCCGTGGTGGCTAACCAAAACCCATGAATACAAGCTTGTTAGGTCACCCCATTAATCCCCCCAACAATGGTCAAGTGGATCAGTGTAAGATCCAAGCAGTCATCAGAAATGTAAGGAACCTGATGCATATATAAGAAGGTTATAATGATCAAACGTGACACATACCACGATACCTTGGACCAATTACCTCATGGAGCAAGAGCCTTCTCTGATGCAAGTCCAAGTCGATGGTGATGGAAGATGTTGCTACTAACGGGACAAGTCTGGTGAAGAAGAAGAAGGATGGGCCCTCCAGGGCCATGCTCGGGTCAATCCTGCTCTTGGTACTCCATGTCTAGGACCTGTGGGCTTCGAGACATGATCTCCTAGTTATCCCTTAGAGAATGGGGATAACATTTGGCTCCAACTCGGGGACATATGTTCACCGTAGAGCGCATGAGAACCTCAACAATCTCTAGCATGAACCTGCATACCTGTTCACACTTGAAAAGAAGGCATCAATAAAAAAAGGTGGGGTGGTATTGCCACCCCGCAAAATAATACATGTATACATATGAGATAAAAAAAATCAAGATGTATATAAGGAAACAAACAATAAATGCAGACGGTATAATACACGGAAATGCCTACCTACTCATACTTACCTGTATAGTCATGTCCCACCACCTTCGTGGGGTTTGAGGAGGCGTCCATTGATGGGTAATGGGTGCCTTCTTCCTTCCAAGGTGGACAAGTAATAAGAGTTATCTACTGATTCCATTCCGACCTTGAAGGGTCTGAGCCATGATTGTGTACTTCCTTTTACATTAGTAGGCTCTCCTTTCTGAGTATCCCACATCCATACCAACTCCCCCTCCTTGTATTTTCAGATCTTGTGTTTGTTAGTTCCTTGAACAACCCTGGTGTATTGTACTGAGGGAGGTGGGTGGGCTTCTGGAGTAAATGCTTCTTGTTGGGATGGATGTATCTATACATATTCTTCATTTTTTGATCTTTTTAGTATCTTCACCGTCCGTACCTCTTTGTTCTGAAACTGATCTAGGAGCTGCTGATATTCCTCTTTCTTGGGCCACTCAATCTAGTCAAAGTCTTCTTCCATAGTAAATGGCATGTCTTTTGGAGAATACTCTTGAAGAGTTTGTATCACATATTTTTGTGCTTCATTCATAGTAGGAACAACATCCTGTACATGAGTTCCAGTTATTGGCATATTGAGTAATCGTCCAGTTGTTCCATCTTTCAAAGGAAACCACAGAAAGGTGAGATCCATCTCAAGGGACCCGCCTATCATTGCACCAAACTTCCTAGATAATAGCATTCCCCACACATCCGGGACATCAACAACTATAATGTTTATATGAATTGTCTTCTCGGGGAATTCTTTCAACTGTACTTCGACATTCTCAACAACACCATGTGTGGGTATTGCTTTGGATTCAAATCCACAAACGTTCCTATAAGGTCTGGTTACTTTCAAGCCCATCTGTTGCATGACTTTGAGAGACATCATGTTTGCACCAGCACCTGTATCCAACATGCAATTGTTGAGATATTTATTGTTTATCATAAGAGTCATGAAGAAAGGTGGATTTTCACCGTACTGGATCCTGAAATGATCTGCTTGCAGCATGATCAAGGGGTCCATAGGATCAGTCGTTCCCAAAAAGAAGGTGTTGAAGTGATCTTTAATAGAAGGGATCTTGACTGCTTCTTTTAAGGGAACATTCACATGCATTTTCGACAAAGCTCATTAAAAATCAAAATCAAGGGTAATCTTATCAGCTTTGGGAGTTTTAGGAGGAAGAACCTCAGAAGATTTCGACTGATCACTTGTAGGTTGGTTCGGGTTCTTTCTCCGGTATACTTGGACTTCTTGCTTCTTTAGTTTTTCTCGTGATTCTTGGTCCAAGTTGTTAATTATTGCCAATCTTGCTGCTCTGGCTGCTTCCTTCAGGGCTTGTTGATGTTCTGCATCTGTGATGTTTATCTGAGGGAAACTTGAAAAGCAGTCAAAGTTGTTGACTTGTTGCTTTCTGGCGTTATAAGGACACTTATTCTCCCAATGTGCTTCACTGCATTCCAAGCACCAAGGGTTTTCATCAACTGCATTTGTAGGGGCCAGAGTATTCGGGACTTCATTTTCATTCTTCAGCTTGTAAGTTTGATTCCCTTTTTGGAATGTCCCTTTGAATGGAGGTCTAGGTGCCTGGGTCTGGGATTTTTCAATTCTTACGATATGGTTCATCATTTCTTCTTGATTCTTCATGATGCTATCCATTGAAGCTTGTAACTTACTAATACTGGTGCAGAGATCTGAAGTAGGCTTAGCATTGTGTACCACTTTCTGCTTGGTGTCTATTCTCCCCCTAGGGTTGGAAAAGGTCTCAATATTGGATGAAAGGAGATTTCCTTCAATATTGGTTGCAAGATCTTGGGATTATTGAATGGATTGAGGGTCTTTGTCTCTCAAGAGATACCCTAATTGGCCATTGAAAGATCTAGTATAAATGTGAACAAGGTAATCATCTTTCAGATGGTGGCTTGGGGGAATTCGTTGAAGTAAAGCTTCGAATCTAGTATGAAACTCCCAAATAGATTCATTCTCACGTCTGGCAAGGCCATTTAGTTGGGTGAGTAGCATGTTCGGGTCTTCTTTGATACTCCACCTTCTGAGAAAGATTTTCTCAAGTCTATCCATGGTCTTAATGCTTCCATCAGGCAGGCCAATATATCAACGTCTTACAACATCATAAAGGGTAGAAGAGAAGAGCTTCATGACCAAGTCCTCATCATCATCACTAATGGTGTGAAGCTTAAAAAATGCCCAGAAGTTACTCATATGCTCTTCGACACTAGTAGCATCAATGCCGGTAAACTTAGGCAACCACTTCTCATATTTAGGTGGCATTTGCCTAGGGTAGCTAGGTATGGCTGACATCTCTAATGGCTTGAATAAGGTAGATGACCATTGTCTCTGATAGTTGACTGGGTTTGTAGTACTGGTTTGAGAAGTAGACATGTTTAAAGGAAGTCTCTTTCCAAAAAGTGACTTAACAACAGGTGAATTAGTAGGAGGCTTCCTTCTGAAATCTATACGAGGGTTATTAAACCTCCTTCTGGTTTGTGGAGTTGCCAGATAGTTTTCCTGAAACTATCAAAGAGTAAAGGGAAAAGTGTCAGTGGAGTCGCCAGGTAAGCTTGTAAGAGAAAGGTCTTTGAGGCAAGGCTTACCAAAGGTTTTGTCGTTGAGGAAGATTGACTCAGTGTTCCCTGACAATGGCACCAAAATGTTATCACTCAGTTTGTAGTTTAGGTTACAAGGCTATAGGATAAGGGTCAAACTGGCGTAACAGGGACCTACCCCACCCAATGTCACCGCAATGGGAAGGTACTTTCTATTTAGGGTGGCTAATCCCAAGGGAGACATCCTTGGTAATCTGGGGATTTGAAAGGAAAAGGTTTAAAGGAACAAGGCTAGATTCCCCTTCACAAATTACCACCCGGAAGATAGTCAGATGAAGAATAACCACAGGGAAGGCACCTGCCTGTGAGACAAGACAAAATGAAACTAATACATGCAATAATGGTTAGTACTTCATAGATCAATGACTATCAAAGTTTTAATGTATATGAGCATATATAGCAGTAAATATTGACGAAGCCAATGTTTTCAATAATGACAATGGCATATAATGTTACTTTGTCAATAAACACTGGAATAATATAGCATTTAATGAAAATCAAATCAATGTATTTAATGTCACTTATTGCTCATACACAATAGATTGTTGCGTCAATATCCCTAGGATGACGTTAGCTTCTTTAGGGTTATTTTAATTAAGCAATGCAATAGACAAAGAAGGTCAGCGTTTTGTCAATTAGCCAATGAAAATTACCAATTGTTCAATATCTATCACAGGATGACCAAGACAACAGTTTATTCTATCAACAATAGTTCAAATTAGGCATGACGTCATCATTTATTGCAGGGTTAGAGGGATGGCTGTGTCAAGTATGATGTCAGCCCTAGTTAGTGCACTAGGGTTAGTTAGGGTTTCAAAGTTTGAAAGTTTGAAATATGAATAATCTCAATGTTGGAGAGAATACCAGTGCCTTAGGGTATTATGGAGTCAAAATTAAGGGCAAGGTCTCAGGAGGATCAAAATTTAAAGACTAGAAGGTTAGGTTCTATGGTGCTGCAATGGCAGGGCCCTAGAATCAAAACCCTAAGGGAAGGAGGATCATTCTGGTGTTTCTTAGGCAAGGCCTCATGCTCCTTCCTCTTTCTTTAAATATTCTTGGTGAAACGGCTAGCTTTAAAGTACAAGTCTAAGGGAGAAATGTGTTGCAGGAGCAAGGCTCTTCAAACCCTAGAAGGTTAAAACCCTAGGTGTAGAATTAACTAGGCCTAGGACGTCTCCTCTCTTCAACTTATATTTAAATGCTAATTCAGAAAAAGGATGATTAGTGTAGAAACGACTAGGATATATCCTCCTTAATCAATGGCTTAAACAAGTTTCTCTAGCATGGGGACATATAGCAAGGACCTACTTGTGTGCTTGCTACCTAGGGTTTCAAGATTAAGAAATATAATAGCAATATGATAGCAAATGTAAGAGATTAAACCTACAACCATTCATTTAAGAAGTTTTGCATGAAAAAATCACTTACAAATCATGAAGAATGCTCATCAAACCCTAGTTGTAAACCTTCCAATGAGAGAAACACCGTAAAATGCCAAGAAGAGTCCTCCAACAAGAGTTGCACCTCACTTCCAAGAGAAAAATACCAAGGCAAAAGACTGAAAGTATGTCCCTCACAAGAGAGTGAGTTGTGTTATCTTTAAAGCAAGAGGCAACATCCTCTATTTATACCAATTCATGACCTTTCAATTAAACTTTAGGTCATTAAAACAGCCGACAAGGATGACAATAAGATTTACATTAATTTTACATTAATTTCTAAAAAAATGTCATAAAATGAGCTAAAAGAGGGACGTCAAGCCCTTCTGAGGGAGACGTTGGCCCTTTTTGGGCAAGCACAGCATCCAGAAAACCAAACGTTGGCCCTTCTAGGGCTCCTCGAAGCTGCCACACACGCCAAATGACCTCAGCACCCCGCCACACGCTCCAGACAACATCCAACTCTCTCAGGTGACGTCCTGTCCATCAAAAGAAAATGTCCCATCTACAGTGGGTGATCCCCCCTAGGCCGGGCTCTGCCAAAGTGTCTTGGATGGAACGTACTTCTTTCTTCTCGTGTAATGGATCATCATAAAGTTGTCCTGTCTCTGCCATCCCATCAACCATCTGATGGGCTCTTCAGCCCCATGGAGGTCTGAGCTAATCATATCCCCATGTGTACCAATCCATTGGTACCTGTCTGTAGGGTATGGTCCTGCACATCAAAAACTACGCCCTCCATGGGCTCATCAGTCCTCGGTATCATAACAATGTCAATCATGTTTCATCATTAAATTTATCAAATACATGCATGAAATCCCTAGCATATCATCTAATAGCTCAAAGACATTACACTGATCTACTATGCAAAGCTGAAGAAATAAACAGAATAACCTATTGGGCCAGTATCCATAGGAAGAGGAAAGTGTCCACAGAAGATCATTCAAGCCATGTTCATGAAATGATATGGTCTAGGGATGTCCAGTCATAGTAAGACCAGGCGCAGTTGTTGTCCGTGGGTGCCTTTGTAGGAGGTGAGCTGTACCCATCATAGATGCACTTTTTCCAAGACCTTTTATTGCCTTTATTCTTTATTCATTGTTTTTCTTTCTTTCTTACTTCAAGGTCTTACCAGAGGACACTACCTTGGCATGGTGACCAGAGCTGATAGTGTTACCCACCGATATTTTCGCAGAAATGATAAGGTTGGCTCGTGATGAGACCCCCTCTCCTTTGGCCATGCAACCAAAAGTCATTGCCCTGGCGTGGTGACCAGATAATGGTAATGTCATACTGCTAGATACCTATGAACATAATGGTTCGGCTCGTGATGAGACCTCCCATCCTCTTGGTTAGGTCTTGTTTTTGTTATTTTTCTTAGGGTCCCTTTTGTTTCTTATCGAGAGGCCTTTTATTGCCTTCTTGGGGATCCCTGGGAGAAGCATCTCTAGGTTTCATTTCCTATGGCTTTTATCTTTTACTAGTTGCTTTTACCCCCTAGTCCTTTAGCCCCTTCTTCCCACAAGACAAAATTTAACCCTCAAAAGCTCATCCTAATGGTCGGACTAGGGGAATGGGATGGATGTATGGGAGATAAGATGTGAAATGATATAATGGTGGGAGCGGATGATGGCTCTGGAAATTCCCCCTGGTGGCTAACCAAAACCCATGAATACAAGCTTGCTAGGTCACCCCATTAATTCCCCCAACAATGGTCAAGTGGATCAGTGTAAGATCCAAGCAGTCATCAGAAATGTAAGGAACCTGATGCATATATAAGAAGGTTATAATGATCAAACATCACACATACCATGATACCTTGGACCAATTACCTCATGGATAAAGAGTCTTCTCTGATGCAAGTCCAAGCCGATGGTGATGGAAGTTGTTGCTGCTAACAGGACAAGTCTGGCGAAGAAGAAGAAGGATGGGCCCTCCAGGGCCATGCTCGGGTCAATCCTACTCTCGGTACTCCATGTCTAGGACTTCTGGGCCTCGAGACATGATCTCCTAGTTATCCCTTAGAGAACGGGGATAACAGAGTTCATAATGAATATATTGTTGTAACAACTTGGAGAGAATTTATTTATTTATTTATTTTAACCTTTGAGGCCCTAAGATTATAAAAATTTCCCCACTTAAATTTAAATAGCTAGTTTCATAGAGCAAATTTGACAATTTGTATAATATAATAATAACATACTTAATACAAACAATAATAAAAAATTGTCAATTCCCTCTTTTTGATATGGAGTGTTATATTCCCATTAATATTGATCTCATAATGACTATATTGTTGTAATGGCTTGGAGCACTTTTTTTTTTAATAAGTTGAAAGTAAATATAGGAAAAGTTTTTACCCCATAAATAAAATGTTCTTAAAAGAAAAAGATAGAAACACAATAAATAAGTATTGTTATGTATAAAAAAGTTCATCTATGAACATTAAAAGTAAATAAATGCACATTAAGAATTTATTTTATATATATATATATATATATATATATATATATATATATATAAAATGAATAAATGTGGACCTAATTGTTAAGAATATGTGTTTTATTGTGATTTTTTATCTTGTAAATAACTAGTTTCATATATCAAATTTGACCATTTCTATAATATAATAATAAAATTCTCAATTCTATTTAGGTGGTGGTTTTGGGATGGAGTGTTATCTTCCACATCAGGATTCTATTCTCATTAATTTCAGCTCATAATAAGTATATTGTTGTAACTTATTTTAGCCATTTATTTTTTAAATAAATTGGATGTAAAGATAGGAAAATTTTTTACCTCATAAATAATGGTTTCATAAAATAATGGTTTCATAAAAGAAAAAAACAAAAATACAATAAATAACTATTGTTATCTATTAAAAACAATTTGGGTATATGAACATTAAAAGTAAATAAATGCACACTGAGCATTCATTTTTCATAAATATACATAATGAATCATCATGTAAAAGTGGACCTAATTATCAATAATATGTGTTTTCTTGTGTTGATCTCAATAGTTTTATCTATAGAAAAATTAGGTCTATAAACATTAAAGTAAATAAATGCACATTGAGCATTCAATTTTCATGGATTTTTGTTTAATGTTATTTTTTAATAGCTTAAAAGTAATAGTAGAAAAAACCTTTATCTTATAAATAACGAGTTTCATATATCAAATTTGACTATTTCTATAATATAATAATAACATAATAGAAACGATAATAAAAAAAATTCAATTCAGTCTAGCTAGTGGTTGTGGGAGAGAGTATTATCTTATGTGATGCAGCAATGCGCCAACATTACAGCACATCAAAGTGCATTTAAGAAGGCGAGAGGTGCCACCCCTCTCATTTTTTCCTCATTTTAAAATTTAAATGTAATTAAAAGAAAATTAAATGTTGAGAGGCTTTGTAGAGTCGAGTCATGCCTTTGTACAGGAAGTAGATGAAGTTGCCTTTAATATGCTTGAGTTGGACAGATCTCAAGCATTGCCTCAGATCTGAATTGTTAATGATCATTCAATGTAATCTGCCTCGGTAGATAGGCACTGTAAATGGTGATTAGACACCACTAGATTATAGCTTGGAGGGAAATATCACAGAGCCCCTGTTGTATAAATCTTTGTAAAAAATGCCCAGTAGAGGTTGTTGATAGTTGTTGAAGGTTGATTGTAAATCATTGGAAGATAAGGAGAGGAGAGAGAGATGAGACTCAGTTTCACTCTGAGCCTATACCCACTGTAAAAAAACATTCATATTAATACATAGAGAGCAATTTTTCTTGCCTATGTCTTTTGTATGCATTTATGTGTTTAATGAATGTTATCTTTGTGTTTATGAATGTATTTTGTAGATGTATGTGATAAGTTTCCATTTGTAGGGTAAGGATATAATTTCTCTATCTGTGAGTTTTTTTAAATTGTTTTGGGTTCTTTAGGTTGTGCAAGGAGTGCAGGACAGAGTGTTGAAAACTATGTGAGCCAACGCAAGGATTTTGTATCTGAACTCTTTCGATTCAGAGAAGATTTTTCTAGGAGGGCGCACTAGAATAGTTTACAGACTCAAGAGGATCCATAAGGTTACTAAACACCTTGGAGGAGAGATTGTGTAGAGGAGGGAATTGAGCAGACACAAGTGTGAGAGAATCAAGATTGTTGAAGATTTTGTAGAGCTCTACCAGGAGGGCATTGAGTAGGAGCAAGTGTGCACAAGTGAACTATGTTTCAAGTTCAGAAACCAGATAAGTTTCAAGGACAAGACACTCACAGATTTACTGAACACTCTGTAAGATCAACAAGGAGTGCTTTGAGTAGGTGCAAAGAATGCACAAGACCAACACATTCTGAAGTATTGGAGAAGTTGAAGGAAACAAAGTTGCTGAATACTCTATAGGAGAGCTCTACAAGTGTGCATTGAGCATATGAAAGGAGTGCATCAGTGAACCTGAAAGAGTTCAGGGTTCAAGAGAAGACTTGTGCAAGGAGTGCACTAGGCCAACACTTAGACAAAGTGTTGAAATTATGAAGTCATATAAAGGCTTAGTCGAGCGCAAGGAGTGCACAAGAACTTTAATTCGAAGTTCTAAGAGAAAGGTTTCCAAGAGAGCACACCACAAGGTTAAGACTCGGAGGAGAGCCAAGTGCAAGTTTGCACAAAGAGCGTAGAGTGTGTCAGGAGGGTGCAAGAATTATTTCCTATTGTGTTACCTATCAATTTAGTTGTTGATTTCCTTGCTTTTGAATTGTCAACAAATGTTTTTCCTAACTCATCCAATGAACATAGAACTGATGCCAAGAAGTGCCATATGACTCCACACCGAGCTTCATATAAAAAATACAAGACATTAATGCAATCCATAAGAAAATTAAATGGTCCAGGTGGTGGAGCACCTGTTAAAGCTTCTATTATTAGCTTACGAAGTGCCTCGACGTTCCTATGTTCATTGTCTATTGAATATTTTCTTAGATTACAGATGAAAAATAGAAGCCCTGCCTGGGACAGATCTGAGAAAGGATGCAAGACGATGGATTTCTTGGTTGACATTTTTCCACTCCCCTCCAAAATTTTCTCTCACTACCTCAACTGATGGCTTATTTTCCCCAGTGTAATGTTGGTATAGAAATCCTCAAGGTTCCCTTATTATTGACTATGGAAAGCGAGATCACGAGAGAGAAGACACACACCCAAAAAGGAAATACATGGAAACACAATAGATCACAAATGAAAGAGATAGAAACACAATGAATGGCCAATGTTATTTATAGAAATGCTCAGTTCATAAAGATAAAAAAAAAGTATATAGTTATTGTTATTTATAGAAAAGTTTGGTTGTATTTATTTTTCATAAATATACATAGGGTAGGGTATGTATATCTTTGTATATTTTATCAATGAAATCTCTGAATGGAGGGTGTTCCCTTGTCCCACAAACAAGGGGGTCTCATACACCAATTTGGTGTCCTAACCTTAAAAATATATTATTATAATTATTATTATTATTATTAGATTACAAATAATGATGTATAAGTGGATCAAATTGTTAAGAATTTGTGTTTTTTTTGTTTTTATTTAATAACTTAAAAGTAATATACGGAAAAGTCTTTATCTAGATCAAATTTAACCATTTATATAATATAATAATATAATAATAACTTAATATAAACAATAATAAAAAAAAATTCAATTCATTTTAGCCAATGGCTTTGGGATGGAGGGTTCTCTATGGCACCTAGATTAATGTTGAGCTCATAATCAATATATTGTTGTAACAACTCAGAGCCAATTTATTTATTTATTTATTTTTAACCTTTGAGGCCCTAGGTTTATTATGACTTGGCCACTTAAATTTAAATAACCAGTTTCATAGAGCAAATTTGACCAATTCTATAATATAATAACAACACGCCTAATACAAACAATAATAAAAAATTGTCAATTCTAGCATTTTGAGATTGAGTGTTATCTTCCCATATTCTATTCCCATTAATATTGAGTCATAATGACTATATTGTTGTAATGGCTTGGAACCATTTTTTTTTTAATAAATTGAAAGTAAAGATAGAAAAAGTTTTTACCCCATAAATAATGCCTTCTTAAAGGAAAAGTATAGAAACACAATAAATAGGTATTGTTATCTATAGAAAAGTTAGGTCTATGAACATTAAAAGTAAATAAATACACATTAAGCATTTATTTTTCATAAATATACATAATGAATAATCATGTAAATGTGGACCTAATTGTTAAGAATATGTGTTTTATTGTGTTTTCTTTAATATCTTAAAATTCATAGTAAGAAATGTCTTTATACTGTAAATAACTAGTTTCATAGATTAAATTTGACCATTTCTATAATATAATAATAAAATTCTCAATTCTATTCTCCATTTTTGAAATGGAGTCTTATATTTTGCATTAGGATTTTATTCCCATTAATGTTGAGCTCATAATGAATATATTGTTGTAATTGCTTCTAACCATTTTTTTTAATAAATTGAAAGTAAAAATAAAATAAAAATTATTTCATAAATAATGGATTCATAAATAATGGATTCATAAAGAAAAAAAGAAAAAAAACATAATAAATAACTATTGTTATCTGTAGAAAAGTTAGGTATATGAACATTAAAAGTAAATAAATGCAAATTTAGCATTCATTTTTCATAAATATACATAACGAGTGATCATGTAAAAGTGGACCTAAAACTCATTAATTTTTATCAAAAATTAGTTCTATAAACATTAAAGTAAATAAATATTCTTGTGTTGAACTTATTAGTGGTTATCTATACAAAAATTAGGTTTATAAAAATTAAAGTAAATAAATGCACATTGAGCATTAATTTTGCAATTTGTGTTTTCTTGTGTTTATTTAATTGCTTAAAAGTAATAGTAGAAAAATCTTTATCTTGTAAATAAAGAGTTTCATATATCAAATTTGACCATTTCTATAATATAATAATAAGATAATAGAAACAATAATAAGAAAAATGTTAATTAGTTAGTGGTTGTCAGATGGAGTATTATTTTATGTACCTAGGTTCTCTTCTATTAACGTTGAGATTATAATGAGTATTTTTTTTAAAATAAAAATGGGGTATTTCCTTATTAATTCGCTATCACTATACAAAACTGATATATGTCATAGGCTTGCCACTTGTTCCGTCAAACTAGTGGAAACCGAAATAGGTGGCATTCATTTGTACTTTCGGCCAAAAATAACTACCACCACTTGCTTTTCCATTTAGTTGGAAACTAGAGGAAGTGGCAGTTGGTGGTGTTGACAGTTTTGTATGGACATACAATCAAAATATGATAATTCAAACTAAACATAAAACTAAACATAGAAACAGAACATGTAGACAAGAACAAAACTCAATTTCCATGTAAGCGAGGCACAGAGGATTGAGAAACTTTAAACATTAGGAGGGATATGAGAACAGTGGAACCTGCCATCCAGAGAGCTACTATGAAGATTGCCATCACTAGGTATGAGTGCAAAGGGTTGCGTGCAGGCTGGGCACCTCTTCTTGACTAGTGCATTCGAGAAGGTATCGAACACCATGTCGTTTCGACTGTTAGTGAGGGTATGCTGGTGGAGCTTCTCCATCATGTAGCCCCTCATTTCAAAAATGAGCTTCAACTGCTCTGGATTGAAGAGACTGGGTGGACTCTCGTCGCAATCTGCAACTGGGTTAAGCAGTGGGGGCTCATTCGGTCATGTCATCGTGGGAATTCTTCCTCGACAATGAAAGTGGCAACTTCCATGGTCATCGCTAGATATGTAGTTCCAATGTTGGTGTTGGGGCTTTCTGGAGCATCCGGGACCATGTAGAGGAGGGACTCCAGTGAAACCTAAATTGGTTCCTTTGGTATTTCCTCCTCCATGATGGTCATTGGAGGACTGGGATCCTTTGTGGTTAGTTGTGTTCGGGATATAGAAAAATCCCTATCCAAATTGCGCAGGCATCTCTGCCTTGCAGCATGACGGTACCGGGAGGGTACCCGCCTGGGTTTCACTCTCTCTCTCTCTCAACATGGTATAGAATGGAGGATGGAGAAGTATGAGAATGAGGCCAGAGAATTATGAGAGGACCAAAGATAGATCCCCGAGAAGAACGAAGAGACACAACGTAGAATCAAAATGATGAATTCTAAGGCCAAGCTGGAGAATTATCCAAAGAGATGATAAGACCGCATAACCTCCCCCTGTACCCAACGTCATCCCCTTGTAATTAATCGGTGAGGGCACCATTAATCATGCACGGGGAGCTTCCCTCCCTCTCTTTGTAAGAATTTATGGTCGTCCTCCATCCAAGAATGGGTTTTCGGGTGGCAGTCGGCCATATTTATGATGATTTATCCATGGGAGCTATGTGGCCTCCCCTAGGCTAAGTGTCACCCAATATGGGGTAGCTTATAATGACTATATTATTGTAGCTTAAAGGAAAGACATTAAAGATTATTATGCTGAAATTTTAAAGATTTAAAATAAGATATTATGATGTTGAAATTTTAAAGATCTAAAATAATATTCTTAATTTTAATTTAAAAAGTATAAATCTTTCTCAAAACTTGGACCAAAACTTCATTGTTCCTAGTTTTAAAAGTGCGGACAAAAGAAATATTTTGATTATAAATAAATTATGATAATCCGTGTTTAACTAAATTGTACTTGTATGATTAATGTTAGTTTTGGCCAAAACTACATTTCTCCTATTTTTAAAAGTGAGGACAAAAGAAATCCTTTGATTATAAATAAATTATGATAATATTTCTTTCTTTTTTTTTTAAGTAAAAAAGATGGATCCTATTATATTATCATAAACAAAATACAACAACTGTTTGTGACGCCATCTATCCCACCTAAGGAGGAAACCGAGACAGTTGGGCATCCTATGCCAAGTGTTACTCTTTTGAAAAAATAGACATGGTTTCGTCCTACCCGAAGGAAACCAGGACTGTCACTTGTGAGGTTCAAACTGTATTCCATAAGCTAGATATAAGGAAACTGAAAAAACTAATTGAACTAGAGCTACATGCAGAACAGAAAAGGGACTCCTAACCGAGAGCATCATTGAACCATTTTACCCATCTCCTTCTTCTCGTTTCCCTGTTGTCGTCAGCCTACTGGAAGCACGTACGTCTGCGCACACGTTGGGCATTGCCGCTGTGGTAGATTTTTGGGGTGGGCCACGAAGAGCATGTCAAGCCATTGGTCAATCCTAGCGAGGCAAAAAACCTGGTCATCCATCAAACTTCTTAGCTCGAAGATGAGTGAGAGGTGCCCCGAATCAGTAAAGGGTGGTTGCTCCATCCCGTAGTTGTCGATGGAGGCTTGGTGTATAGAATCCATTTCTTCTCTGATTGTCTTCTCTGAATGGTTGAGAGACTGGGTCGCCATCCCTGTGGTTGCGTCGAGAGGGGTCTCTTCTTCAACAAAACAGGTGGGGAAGTGCTCCTCTGGGCTATTGGCTTTGAAATCCTTCTGAGTGTCCCTAGGCGGAGGCTTGTCTTCCTTTCCAAATTCAGTAGGTGGGTTCCAGTTATCTAGAACTGTAACCAGCGGGGGCTTGGGGTAGCTCTGCATGGCTTCCTCTAAAGTAATTTCCTCCACGTACGCCATGGGAGGCGTTCGTGGTTTCCTGCTCCGTTGAGTGGATGCTATGGCTAGTGCCTATTCAAACTTCCTCTGTCGTTGGCATCGAGACTCGGTCGTGTACCAAGCGGAACCTCTGCGTGGCTTTCCTCATGCCCTAGGCATGGTGGAGACCCTGGGAATGACTAGGGTTCCTGGTGGACGAACTCCTCTACTCCAGAGATTCGGCGGGACCTTGAATCTCTGCTCTGGTGGAGTATATTGCGGATGCACTGGTGGAGTGAACACTGGAAGGAGCAAATTCTTCTCTATGCTATCAATCCCTGTGATAAGGCGTAGGGCTACCGCGACCGCCATAGCCATTAAGGCTTGGTGCTGAGTGCACTGGAGGCTGGTACAATTCCCTTGCGTGAGGAGGCTCGTCGTTTGGTAATAGCTGCTGTAATCCATGGTGACTTAATGGTGGAGGGGATGTTCACCGATTGATGCATTAATAATGCGTCCCGACATCAGTCTGCATGTCTCCAGATAACTACGTGGCACCCCATCTGGGGGGATAATCTTTCTTTTAACTAAGTTGTACTTGTATGTATTAATGTTATTTTTGACCAAAAATTCTTTGTTCCTATTTTTAAAAGTGAGGACAAAAGAAATGCTATGATTATAAATAAATTATGATAATAATCCATGTTTTAACTAAGTTGTATTTGTATGGATTAATGTTAGTTTTGACCAAAACTTTATTGTTCCTATTTTTAAAAGTGAGGATAAAATAAATCCTTTGATTATAAATAAATTATGATAATCCTTGTTTTAACTAAGTTGTACTTGTATGGATTAATGTTAATTTTGACCAAAACTTCATTATTCCTATTTTGAAAAGTGAAGACAAAAGAAATCCTTTGATTATAAATAAATTATGATAATCCCTCTTTTAAATAAGTTGCAGTGTATGGATTAATGTTGGATAAGAAGAATTTGTTAAACTACTTGCTAGGTCAGAAGTAAATCTAGTTTGTTGTTTTCTTGACATGAAAAAACAAATTAAAATTAAATAAATACATATGCATTTGTTTTTCCATAAATATATTAACAAATTAAAATTAAATAAATACATATGTATTTGTTTTTCCATAAATATATTAATTGTGTGGTTCATAGAACATAACAACTAATCCCATACAAAGGTGGGTGTAAGTTAATGATGGGTTAGCTAATCCCATACAAGGGTGGGTGTAAGTTAATGATGGGTCAGTGGCAATTCAAACATTTAAAAACAACAATTGTTGACTTGGACTTGGAATCATGATTTGAGGTACATTGACAATGAATTTGAATATGGAGAAAAATATGAAATTTAGTAAATTGAATTAGCTTTCCAACTATATAAATTTTAATTATAGAATTTGTGTATGACTATGTGAAATTTGATTTTTTCTAATAGTGGTATGTTATTTTTCATGTAAAATATAATGCACATCTTTCTATTTCTGTAAGGGAGTTGAGTACATGAACAATGGAATTTCCTTACAAATTTGTAGGATGAAATTTCCTTAAAACAAATTATAGGGTTATAGAGAACACGTTACTCTTGTGTACTACTATTTTTTCAAAATTCATAATGTTAATTTTATATTTTTAAAAATTATGAATTTCATTAGATCCTTGAAATTCCAAGCCTTGTGTTAGTGTAGGGTATAAGGCTCTTAGAGATATCAAATATTTTATTTATTTATTTTATATTGTGTATCTGAGTTTGTATTAGTACGATGTATACTTTATTTTAAAAATAGTTAAATGGGATAAAAAGATATAGAAGGAATAAAAGAGGTGTGTATTTTAAGAGTATGATATAAAATTGATCTCATAATGTTGAGTTCATAATGAATATATTGTTGTAACATGTTGAAGTCAAATATTTTATTTTTAATAAGTTGAAAATAAAGATAAGAAAAGTTTTTACCTAATAAATAATCGGTTCATAAAGGAAAAATATATAAACACAATAAATCACTATTGTTATCGATAGAAAACGTCTCTCTATAAATATTAAAAGTAAATAAATGCACATTAAGTATTCATTTTATATAAATATACATAATGAATAATCATGTATAAGTGGACATAACTCTTAAAAATATTGGTTTTTTTTTTTTAAATATCTTAAAAGTAATAGTAGAAAAAGTCTTTAGGGTTTACAAATGGAAGAGTTAGAAACAATAGTCAATGTTATTTATAGAAATGATGGTTCTATAAAAAGTTAAAATTAAATAATGGTTTAGAAAGATAAAAACAAAATAAATAGCTATTGTTATTTATAGAAAAGTTTAGTTGTATTTATTTTTCATAAATATTGTTGAAGGGTTATTTTGTCTAAAATAATAATAATAATAATAATAATTATTATTATTATTATTATTGAGAATATGAGTTTTTTTTTTTAATAACTTAAAACTAATATAAGAAAAAATATTTATCTTGTATAGATGGAATTTAACCATTTCTATAATATAATAATAACATAATATAAACAATAATAAAAAATTCTCAATTTATTTTAGGTAGTGGTTTTGGGATAGAGTGTTATCTTCCTCACTGAAGTTAATATTGAGTTCATAATGAGTATATTATTGTAACAACTTGGAGTCAATTTATTTATTTTTAATAAGTTAAAAGTAAATATAGGAAACTACATATATATAATGGGTTTATAAAAAAAAAAGATGGAAACATGATAAATCACTATTGTTATTTATAGAAAATTTTAGTGTATAAATATTAAAAGTAAATATATGCACATTTTGTATTTATTTTAGATAAATATACATAAAGAATAATCATGTATAAGTCAACCTAATTGTTAAGAAAACCTATTTTCTTGTGTTTTTTTTAATAGCCTAAAAGTAATACTAGAAAAAGTCTTTAGGGTTGTCTAAATTTTGGTTTGGTATGAATTAGATTACAAAAAATTGGAAAAAAAAATAAAAAATTGTGTTCTTTAAATTGTATTTATGAATGCATAAATTGATTCAATATGGTGAAAAACCCTTTAGATCCTAGGATTATACATACTTAGTCACTCAAATTTGGAGATCCAACAATTTTTCACTATTTTAGGAACAATTAAACAAAAAATATTCCTTGAAAAAAAACAAAACTTAAAAAAATTTAAACCAGAACAAAATCTTTATCCTGTAATGATTTCATAAATCAAATTTTACAATTTCTATAATATAATAATAATATACTTAATAAAAACAATAATAAAAGATATAAAACAAAATTACCTCATAAATAATTGGTTCATAGATGAAAAAGATATAAACACCATAAATAGCTATGGTTATCTATAGAAAAGTTCGGTCTATGAACACACTAAAAGTAAATAAATTCATATTAAGCAAATATACATGATGAATAATCATGTAAATGTGAACCTAATCGTTAATAATATGTGTTTTTTTTGTTTTTTTTTAACATCTTAAAAGAAATAGTAGGAAAAGTCTTTATTTTGTAAATAGCTATTTTCATACATTAAATTTGACCATTTATATAATATAATAATAATATACTTAATACAAACAATAATAAAAAATTATCAATTCCATTTAGCTGGTGGTTTTGGGATGGAGTGTTATATTTCACATTCACATTCTATTCCCTTTAATGTTGAGTTCATATTGAATTTATAATTGTAAAGATCATTTTTTTTTAATAAATTGAAAGTTAAGATAGAAAAGGTTTTTACATCATAAACAATGAGTTCACAAAGGAAAAAGAAAAAAACACAGTAAATAACTATTGTTATCTATAGAAAAGTTTGTTCTATGAATATTAAAAGTAAATAAATACACATTGAGCATTCATTTTTCATAAATATACATAATGAATAATCATGTAAAAGTGGACCTAATTGTTAAGAATATGTGTTTTCTTTTGTTGAGTTTATTAGTTTTATCTACAGAAAAAATAAGAATATGAATATTAAAGTAAATAAATGCACATTGAGCATTCATTTTTCATAAATATAATCATGTATAAGTGGACCTATCAAATTTGACCATTTATATAATATAATAATAACATACTTAAGACAAAATAATAATAAAAATGTCAATTTTGTGTATGGTTTTGGGATGGAATATTATCTTTTGTACCGAAGTTATATTGAGCTTAAGAAAAATTAGGAATATGAACATTAAAGTAAATAAATGCACATTGAGCCTTCATTTTTCATAAATATAATCATGTATAAGTGAACCTATCAAATTTGATCATTTATATAATATAATAATAACATACTTAAGACAAAATAATCATAAAAATGTCAATTTTGTGTATGGTTTTGGGATGGAATATTATCTTCTAAGTTATATTGAGTTTATAATGAATATATTATTGTAATTACTTTACACTAATTTATAGAAAAGACATTAAAAAATTTAAAGATTTAAAATAATATATTATGATATTGAAATTTTAAAAATCTAAAATAATAAATTCTTAATTTTAATTTAAAAAAGTATAAATCTTCTCCCAACTTTTAGACGAAAACATGGTTGTTCCTAATTATTTTTTAAAGTGAGGACAAAAGCAATGCTTTGATTATAAATCAATTATACTTTTAACTAAGTTGTATTGTGTGGATTAATGTCGGAGAAGAAGAGTTAAGGGGCAAGTTGGTTTTAAAAGTTATAATTTTATGTTAAACCATTGAATCATTTAGAACAATATCATAATATCATAAATCTTCTTTGTTGTTTTCTTTGACATGAAGAAAACAAATTAAAATTAAATAAATATATATGTATTTGTTTTTTCATGAATATATTAATTGTGTGGTTCATACAATTTAATAATTAATCACATATAAGGGTTGGTGTAAATTAATGATGGTGTTTCATGATGAGTTAGTGGCAATTCAAACATTAAAAAAAATAATTGTTGACTTGGAGTTGGAGTGATGATTAGATGTACATAGACAATGAATTTGAAAATGGTGTAAAAAGATGAAATGTAGTAATATGTAATTTTAAATTATAGAATTTGCATATTACTATGCGAAATTTGAGTTTTGGGTGAGTGCAAGTTAACAATGGTCTCTCATGAAGCATTCATGGAAATGCAAACCTGAGAAAAAAAAAAAAAAAAACAATCTCTTAACTTGGAGGGAGTATTCAAGGTGTTTTTACAACGAATTTGAATATGGTGTAATTATATGAAAAGTATGAAATTGAATTATCTTTATGAATATACAACTTGTATTCATAGACATTGTGAATAACTAGGTCAAATCTGATTTTTTTCTAAAATTGGTATCTTATTTTTCCAACAAAATATAAGGTATATGTTTTCGTTAGTGCGCTTTGATTGTCTTAACTATGGAATTTTGTTCCAAAAAATTGTATACTTGTAGAGAACCTATTTTTCTTCTTCCCTATATTTTTTGGAAATTTTTAATATTAATTAAATATATATTTTTTAAATTATCAAAGTCAACATATGACTAAAATTACAATGTATTTTGTTTGTGCAGTCTAAAAGGGTCTTAAAGTGGTCAAAACATTTTTTTTAGATTGTAGGTATCTGTCTCCTCTTGTTTTTCATATAATGCATTTGAGAAATGATTAAGCTGACAAAAAGTTATAGAAGAAATAAGAGAGACATGTATTCTAGGATTTTGATACATGGGAAGACAAAAATATATTAAAAATAATAAACAATAACAATTTTTTTTTTAAATTATGTATTTGAAATCTATATAGCCAACATGATCTATGTCTATAATTTCATAAACTATAATTTCGTCAACAACTGAATTGTTTAGTCTATATAAAAATAAAAAAAAGGACAGAGATATAGAGGGATATTCACAAAAATGGAGGTTTTTATGAATTTGTAGACCAAACCACTAGGTTTGTCATCTCAAACCTAAGTTCAATCTAACCTAGTCAGCGTACACCTTGTCAATCCCGCCCAAAAAATATGAATTCAAACAAGTGTGTGTGTGCTCCAGTAGCATGCACGCACTAAAAATCATTTCCTTCCTTCTATATATATTTCCTCCCACTCCTACATCTACCCCCCCCCCCCTCTATATCACTCTCACTCTCCCTCTCCACCCCCCTGTCTGTCTCTTTCTCTCTCCCTCACACTCCTATACATGGTAATACCTAGACATGGAAATATTTATACATCACAAGACATGGAAATACCTATAGATAGACCTTACCTTGACATGCCTCATACTCTCACACCCACTCCCTCTTTATCTCCCCCCCATTCTACTATCTCTCTCTCCTTCTCCTCGCTCTCTTCCACCTCTATTCCACCTTTTCTCTCTCTCATCATTGTTAGTATCAGTCTCACTCTCTCTACCCACATCTATCCCCCCCTTCCTATCAGTCTCTCACTACACCCCTTATATGTCTCCCTTTCTGATTCCCTTCCTCTCACTATCACTCTATCTGCCCCCCCTCTCTTTCTCCATATCATCCCTATCACACTCTGTGCCTACCCCTCCTCTTTTTCTTTCTCTCCCCCCTCCTCCTCCCTCTCTGTCTTTACCCCTCCTCGTTGTATTTCTCTCTCCCCCTCATCACTCTCTCTCCCCCCACCATGCCACTATCTCTCCTTTATATCTCCTACATCTATCCCTCTCCTACATTTACCTCTCTCTCTAC
>ML784430.1:97912-113552 GCA_009831015.1 Picea engelmannii
TTTCCCTGTATCTCCCCCCTTCCTCTCACAATCATTCTCACTCTCTCTCCACCCTGTCCTCCCTCCCTCTTTCTCTCCCCCTCCCTCACACTATCTCTCCTCTATCTCTCATGCATCCACACCTCCCCACTGTGTATCCCCACTTCCTCTTACTCTCTCTCTACCCTCTCTCTTTGTCTCCCTCTCCCTCCCTCTCATAGACTCAAATAGTTGATCCAGATTATTTTCGGCACGAAATGAGAGAGGAGATATAACACAGAAATATTCATAGATATTGCAAGAGAGACAACAATATAACAAATTTATAGCATAAATATAACAAGAGTCACAGATATACAGTAATACACGATTTCTATTAATGAAATAAATGTACATAGACTGTAAAATACAGAGTGAAAGACTCACTAGAATGGTGGCAGCTTATCTCTGAGAAGAGATGTGACAGCTACTCGCATCCGTGAGAAGATGATTATTACAATGAGGCTCTAAGGGCCTTTTTAACATAAGTAAAATCCAAAACCCTAACCCCAGAAGATGAAAAGACAAAAGGTTTGTGGGCCCCGATAGGGGTAGTTGATACGTCAACTTCCCAGGGGCGTAACTTTTCATATGATCCTCGTTTGGGGCGCTCAATATCTCGTTGGAAATATCTATCTGAGAAATACAACTTTTGGGTGAGCAACATGATCTATGATCCATGTGGCTCCCCGTTTTCTCAAAAAACATCGTTTAGGGCCTCAAAATGACCTCGGAAGTTAAAAACTGCTAAAAATAGTAAATTACCAAAATTGCCAGAAACATGTTTTGGGTCAGTTGGAGAAGGTGGGCGGCCACCGATATCCACCTTGATCAATCCTCCCTCCTTAGGAAGCAATGGTATCCATTGCGTTGAGTTCCCAGGGGAGAGGGGAAAGCGATTGTTGAATCTAAATCTTGGTGAGTTGCTTGCCTTGTTGGAACCGTCACGCTACTTGGTTTGTTGAAGGTCCTCACGAACCTATCGCTGGAAGGGTTGGACCTTTTTATCCAGTCTGGCTACATGAGATGACTGTGTGCAGAAGGAATCTTTGTTCTTTGCTGCAACCTTATCGACCTGCTTCTGGTGGATAGAAGGTGCTTGGGCCGAGGTTGTAGTGGTTGCAGTATCGTTTTGTTTCCCTTTTGAACAGATTGTGGAGAAGATGAATTTTGTAGTATGAGATACTACCTTGTGGCACTGTTTAGGTGGGGAAGTAGTTGGAACTACCTTTGGTATCCTATAGAAATGACCCCCCAGAGTAATAATGACACTACGGGATCGAGACTCATAGATAACATGGCGTTTCCACATATATGGCTGGCCCAAGAGAACATCACAGACATCCAGTGGGGAAACATCACATAATACCTCATCCTTCAAGGGTTGGATGCCATATTACAATCGACACTACTGGCTGACACAAAGATCTCGTCCTTGGCGAAGCCACCCAATGTTGTATGGTTGCAGGTGCGGTGTTTTCGACAAACCCAATTGTTTGACGACCTCTGTTGAGATGAGTTTCTTTTGGCTTCTGCTATCAACAATAAAATGCAGCGAGGTCCCCTTCACCCACATCTGTGAATGAAAAATACCCTCCCCCTCTTCTGGATCTATTGGTTCTTCTGGTTGAATTGTTGTGGTCGTGACAATAGTAGTGGGGTCTGCGTCGATGATCTGTCTTTTACCAGTATTTTCATAATCAGATTCTGAATCAGGGTTCGGCTCCTTGTCTTTGATATTGGCCACCAATGATTGTTTTGAGAGACATTCATGGGTGTTGTGCCAGGGGATTTTGTGGAAATTGCACCATTTTTCGGTGTCCTTCTTTGTCTTCCCGTGACCCTTCTTTTCCTGTGGCTTGGACTAGTTTTTGGGAGACTGTTTGTTAGGGTTGTCTTTGTCATACTTTGGTTGTTGTGGATTTGCAGACCCGCACTCCCTTTTGTTTTTGTGCTTAAATTTTTGCTCGATTTTAACAACATATCGATAGGCAGCACCGAGTGATGAGATATCCAGAAAATCCCTTTCATTTTGGATGTATCTGTGTAAAACCCCACGGTATTTCAAAACCAAATGTTGTTCGGAGTCTTTGATACACAGCTTGGTGTGCAAGGTATGGAAGGTATTGGTGAACTCTAGAACTGCTTGGCCCCTCTCTTGCCACAGTGTGGTCCATCTCATGTACTGGTCCTCATAGTTGCCAACAGGGTAGTAATGTTCCTTTCCCGCATCCACAAAAAAATCCCAAGTGGGCTCGGCCCCATATATTCCGGAATCCTCTGTGGAACTCTTCTCCCACTAAGTTTCCCACCAATGTTTGTCATGGGGGAGAGCCTTAAGGAGTGTGGAGGTGATCTTTTCCTTGTCGAAAAAATTATGAACAGAGAAATAACCTTCTAGCAGATTTAACCATTTATCTAGGGCATCTGCATCTATTTGACCTTCAAATACAGGAATATCAAAATTAACATGTACCTTGAAAGGTGAGGTGCTTCCAAAGTGGATGCTTGATGAATATGCACCTGATTCTATCGATAGGCATTGAAGGATGTGGGAAAAATTCTGCATCATTTCGTCCCTCTGTCGCGTGAGAGCTTGCTCAAGCAACAGATTGATAGGATCGTTTGCTCCATCATTTTTATTTTCTTCCTCCATTGAGGGTTTCTTGGGTGTGTGAGAGTGATTTTCCTTAAGAGAGACAAGCTCGAGACCCAACTTGCTATACTCGGACCTCGTCGGGGACATGCACTGAAAAACGATCAAGAGCAGCCTGCTCTGATACCACTGATCCATATTATTTTCGGCACGAAATGAGAGAGGAGATATAACACAGAAATATTCAGAGATATTGCAAGAGAGACAACAATATAACAGAGATATATTGGAAATATAACAAGAGTCACAGATATACAGTAATACACGATTTCTATTAATGAAATAAATGTACAGAGACTGTAAAAGACAGAGTGAAAGACTCGCTAGAATGGTGGCAACTTATCTCTGAGAAGAGATGTGACAGCTACTCGCATCTGTGAGAAGATGATTATTACAATGAGGCTCTAAGGTCCTTTTTAACATAAGTAAAATCCAAAACCCTAACCCTAGAATATGAAAAGCCAAAAGGTTTGTGGGCCCCGATAGGGGTAGTTGATACATCAACTTCCTAGGGGTGTAACCTTTGCATACGATCTTCATTTGGGGCGCTCAATAGCTTGTTGGAAATATCTATCCGAGAACTACAACTTTTGGGTGAGCAACATCGGTCCAAGTTTCATTTTTCTCCCCATTTTATCAAAAAACATTGTTTAGGGCCTCAAAATGGCCCCAGAAGTTAAAAACTGCTAAAAATAGTAAATTACCAAAATTGCCAGAAACATGTTTTGGGCCAATTGGAGAAGGTGGTCGGCCACCTATATCCACATGGATCAATAGTCCTTCTCCAAACCCCCTCTCTTTCTTTCTTTTCCACCCTCTCACACTCACACATTTACTTTCTACCCCCTCCTTTCTCTATATCTCCCTGTCCCTCCCATTATATCTCCTCTCTTTCTCTCCTACAACTGCCACCTCTTTCTCTCTCTCGTTGTTGTTAGTATAAATATCACTATATCCCCCTACCCCTCTCTCCTATTCTCCCCCCCAATTTCTTTCTTTGTATCTCTTTATCCCCCCTTCCCTCTATCTCCCCCCTTCCCCTCACACTCAGTGTCACTCTCTTTCCTAGTTGTTAGTCTCATGCTCACTCTCTCTTTGCCTCTCTCTCTCTCCCTCCCTCCCTCCCTACCTCCTCCTCTTTTCCCCTAGTTCTACCTACTTCTCTCTTTGTCCATCTAAAGGCTAGGCACATCTCACAATGAATAAAGGATACATGTTTAATAGAGAAATGTAGCCTCGCCTATAAGGTGAGTGTTAATTTTTTGTTATTCTTCCAATGGATTACTTATATGAGTACTTATATGGACATGACCATGACCTATACCATCACTTAGAACCCCCTAGCTCTCTACCCCCTTCTTTTTCCTCTCTTCCTCTCACTCTCTCACTCTCACTATCTCTCCCTATTACCTAGACCACGACATAGAGTTATACCTAGAGTTAGACGTTGACCTAGATATTGACATAGACCATGACATATACCCCCCATACTCTCACTCTCTCACTCTCTATCTCCTACCCCCTAGACATAGACCTAGACCATGGCCTATACCATGACATAGACATTGACCTAGATCTTGATGTAGACAATGACATAGACCCCCCTATATCCATATAAGTCTATGCATAACTTATAATCAATCCTTAACCCTATCTTAAATTGAGCCCTGAGTGCACTATGCATATACCTTGTGTACAACCCTTGCACCCACATCACCCACATATTGGTGCTCTAACCATTTCTCTATAAATGACCAATTTTAATCCTAACCCCTGAGGCCATAGTTGTTCCCATACCCCTATACATTTTTATTCATAAAGTGGTTTGGTTTATATTAAACGATATATTTGTTGCATTAAGAGCATGCATGTGCTCCTACGACTTGATTTAGTTGGTCGTTTATGCTCATAAGGAACATGCGCGCATTCCTATAACACACATGTGCTTTAGTACACACTTGTTCTAGGAATGTGTGTGCATTTCTGCTGGGAATTGTTTGTTTCCAATTACACCCCACCTCATCTATCTCATGGTCGAGAAAAAATTGTGACAACTTCAGACAAAAACATCCCTCATAGACAAGTTTTAATTTTCTTAGTGTTCTTGTTATATTCATAAATACTTTTTTCTTATTTCCATACCATTGTAGGAAAATTTGGAAGACAACTTTGTCAAGTGAAATTGGAATTGTTGTTTGTATCTAATTGTCTCTTCCTAGAATTGGAAGACAATTTTTTCCAAGTGCAAATGGAATTGTTGTTTGTATCTTCTTGTGTCTTCTTGGAATTGGAAGACAAATTTGTCGAAGTGAGATTGGATTTTTTGTCTGTATCTTCTTGTTTGTTTTTGGAATTGGAAGACAATTTTTTCCAAGTGCAATTGAAATTTTTGTTTGTATATTCTTATGTCTTCTTGGAATTGGAAGAAATTTTTTTCCAAGTGCAATTGGAATTGGAATTGAAATTATTAGATGTGTCTTCTTTTGTAATACAAAAAAAAATTCTCCACTTGGTTGTTCCTTATTACGTAATACAAAGAAAAATTTGTGGTGGGTGTTTTGAATCCAATTCTTATCTTTAAACATGGGGAACCATCGGATTCGATAAATAAATTCCTCAAGAAAAAATAAATCAATCGAAAAAGTAGAACAAGAAAGAGAAAAAGCAATGTTATGTATGTCAAAGTGTAGGATTTAATAAGAGGGAAATCCAATTTCTAGCAGAATAGATGTCGTTATTGTTTCTCCTCCATCACCATAAGAAAAGCGCAAGAGTTCATTAGAGAGAAATCCAAACAATATCTCATAAAGACAATATTTTTTGGATGACCAGATGATGGAGGATTTTCTTGGAGCTGATTATACAATGGATGAAATTAGAGGAATAATTGGTGTACAAAATTGTGGTCAAGAAGGTCCTATGGTGCAATCTCTTGTTGGACAGTCAAATATTATGAAAACTAGACAATCCCATGTCCATTCTCCTCCCACAGTTGATCCATCAGTTATTTAAGGGGAAAGAACTGCAACATTGTTAACTCCACAACATAGAGGTCAAGAGTACTAGAATAAGGGTTCATCATCCCTACCTATATTGAGCACTGCACAACGAAGAACTCTGAAACATATTCAGGCCAATGAAAGTGGTCTAGCATCACTTGAAGGTAAGTTACCTAACCGTACTATTAATTATCACTCTTATAAAATCATTCAAGAATATTTTGAACCAAAATCTGATGTTGCTAAATTTCAATTATTTTTATCTTTGTTAAAATCTAGAAGTTTGACTGTTGTTAGGATAATTTTAGGCATTAAAACAGTCAAAAGTGTAGAAAAAAGTCATTATATAGTATGAAACCTTGTAGATTATTTTCAAAGAATTGGTAAGAATCCTCATTCTAAAGAATGCAATGTAGCTCGACTTGTCTTTTCCCAGTCAAATATTAGCAAGATCACAAGAAAACATCATTTTATAAAAAAAACCTCTCGCCTCTTTAAATGCAATGTCAAAACCCTTAAACAATATTCTTATAGATGAGATAACATTGACACAAGTGCCCCCAAAAAAATTTGGGCATTCACTAGAAGGATACCTCATTCTGACATGAAGTTAATTAGAGTGGTTAAGGGACTGGTTTAGGATATTTGGTATGAGAACACAAGGCCCTCTTCCAACTAAAAATATGTACTAAAATTGAGAAGGGTATATAGAGACCATGAACCCCATATTAAAAACTATCTTGACATTACATAGACAAAATTGTATGAGAGATTAAAAATAGTACATAGTGCACTTAACTTAGGACAAAGATCTTCCCATAAATGAAAGCCTTGGTATGTTCGAATAAACACAATTTGTATCATGTATTTTTGTATATATCACATTGAGTATGGTTATTATTATCACACACACACACACACACACACACACACACACACACACAAACACACATACATTTCTTTTTTTGAAAAACACCCTTTTGTAGGAATGCCCTGTTATATTATCATTGTCGTCATCTAGATACTTTATTCATAGCATTTGGTGTACAAGGCCATAGGGTTTTACATTTTATCAAAATGAATTCTTATATGGGACATTCCCCACATGCAGTGGAATGAAATTGCTAAGAAAGTGCATCCATGTAAGAGACGAGTATGAATTGGGGAGGAAGGAGGTTTCCTAGCAAAGCTTTAAATATGTGACATATGATATTGATGGAGGACAGGAAAGAAAAAAGATACAATTGGTTACTTACCAAGTAATATTTTGTGAATTCGCTACGGAATTCATCAAAAATACACAAATTTAATTTAATACCTCAAACTTTCCTCCAATCCATAGACTCTGCTACTCATAAACTCTCAGTAGTAGATCACCGCTCAACTGAGCCTAGGACTCCACCTGATCCCTATTTTACGAGAAGAATGAATACAAAAAAAATAGTATTATTATTCTTAACACAGAGACACAATAATAACAAAGATACAATAACATATATACAATAAAGTTGGTTTCTGTTCAATAAGAAAATGTGTTGAAACTGTAAAATGCAGCGGAAAAACAAGTTTGCTAGAATGGTGGTGGCTTATCCTTGACAAGAGATGTGATGGTTGCGCTCATTCACAATTAATATGGTTACAATGAGTCTCTCCAATCATTTTTAAAATAAAAAGGAATTACAAAACCCTAGAGATCCAAAAACCTAACCCTAGGATATGAAGCACCAAAAGTCATGTGGGCCCCATTGGGGTAAGCTAGTACATCAACTTCTTGGGGTCATAACTTTTGCATACGATATTTGTTTTAGGTGCACAATATCCCATTGTAAAGGTATATCCAAGGAATATAAAAATCATTGTTAGAATCTAAATAGATCAACATTTGTATTATGGCGATCCCTAAAAATTTCCAAAAGTTAGTGACTCAAAAACTAGGAAAAAACTGCCAAACTGGAGAACTGCCAAAATGAGCCGGTTGGAATAGGTGGGAGGCCACCTAAATCCATATGGATCAATCCTCCTCCCTTAGGAAGAATTTTTTTCCATTGCATTGAGCTCCCCCATCATATGAGTAAATTTCTATTGAATTTGACCCCGGGTGAGCCACTTGCCTTGGTGCAGGAGCTTCCCTGCTTTGACAACTCGATAAAGTTGGATCCTTTGATGGTGAGTTCCCTTGACCTGTGTGTCCACAATATGATCATTGGATACATGTTCCATGTATTCAGGGTTGATATATGTTGGTTTCAATTGTTCTTCTATCTTTGAGGTGTCCAATAATGGTGGGAAGTATGGCCGGAGGAGATCCACGTTGGACATTGGGTGCAAGCCAAGGAAAGGGGGAATATTGAGCTCAAAACATTGTCACCCACAACTTTGGTGATGGTGCAAGGTTCGTAATGGAGTGGGTGAGGCTTCTGATGGGGACATGTAAGGAATTCTTTCTACAAAGGTAACCACATTTTGTCTCCCACCTAAAACTTATGTGGCACCCAGTGTTGATCATGGTGTTGCTTGTACTTGGCATTGGACTTCTGTAAAATATCCTGAACTGGTTGGAATATGTGTTGTATTTTCTCAATGAACTACAAGTCTTTGTCATATTCATTTGGATCAGGTGATGAATCGACCGGGGTGGTTGCAAGAGGTAGTGAAACATCCATGGGACCTAATAGTTGGAATCCCAACCCGACCTGAAAGCATTTGTGGTCAGTTGAGTTATGTAGGGCTCTATTGTAGCTATGATGAACATAGGGAAGACTCTCATCACATGTGAGGGGGTGCTTGGAATTGTACATGCGCAAGATGTTCATGATCATCCAATTGAAGACCTCAGTTTGGCCATCTTTCTGAGGGTGGAAGACAATGAACTTGGTGAGCTTGGTGTCCAGCAGTGACCAGAGGCTCGACCATAATGTGTTGAGGAACTGACTATCCCGATATGAGAAAATGGTCTGTGGGATTCAAAAATTTACCCAGACTCGTTCAAAGAAGAGCTTGCTAGTGGCCTCCACTATGATACTCTTCTTGCAGGCAGTGAGGATCGCCATCTTAGAAAAATGATCAAAAACCACAAAGACACAGTCATTTCCTCTCTTGGTGGAAGGAATTCCCAACATGTATTCCATTGAGATGGATTCCCATGGCTGCTCAGGAGTATGAAGGGTGATGTACATGCCTTGTTTCTTAGTGTTCAGTTTGGAAATAACGCAGGCCATGTAGGACTTGATATACTTGATAACATCCCGTCGAAGTTTCGGCCAGTAGAAATGTTTTTGCAGCATTGCCACTATCTTTTTTATACTGAAGTGTCCTTCCACCTCATTGTAGTGGTCTTACAAAATCATCTTCACTCACTCGCTTGATGGAATGCAGAGATGGCCCAGTCAAAACAATAGCTCATACTGAAGATGGAAATTAGAAACAACTGACTTTGTGCCCAACATTTGGTATGTGGTGGAGAATTCAAGCTCTGTCTCATAGAGGTTGGGTGATATAGAGGTCTCGTGGTTACAAGAGACTAGCACCGTGGTGAGTTTCATGATTGGAGGTCGACTGAGGAAATCGAAGACTCGGTTGGTACTACATTTTTTATACTTGATTTTTAGGTGGAACTGTTGCAAGTATGTGGACCACTTCTAATGGCGATCATTCTACAATTTTCCTTGTGTCTGCATGAACTGTAGTGGATTATGATCTGTATGGATGACTGTCTCCTTCCAAAAAATGTAATGTCTCCACTGGCAGAACGATTTCACAATGGAGCAAATTTATGTGTCGTAAGTAGGGTACTTATGAACAATATCTTATAGTGTATCACTATGATATTCCATGGGGTGGTTGTGCTGAGTGAGGACTACACCCACAACATACTCTAAATAATTTGTCTTGGTCTCAAAGGGTTGTTGCTAGTTTGGTAATGAAATTACTTAGGTTGAGCACAAGTGTTGCTTTAAATCATCAAACTCTTGTTGTTGGGAAATTCCCCACACAAATGTTTCCTTTCCACCACCTCTAGTTACTTGGTCGAGGTCCCATGAAATATTGGATAATCCTAACACAAAACTGCGATAGAAATTGGCAAGGCCTAAGAAGATCCAAAGCTTAGTGAGAGTGGTTGGGGTTGGCCAGTCATGGATGACTTGGATATTGGTTGGATCCACATGCACACCATGTTTATCCATGATGTATCCTAGGTACTGGACCCTATCCATGTCGAAGGAGAATTTTCCAAGTTGGCATATAGCTTGTTCTATCGTAGGGTGTGCACAACCTACTAAATATGTTGCAAGTGCTCCTCCCAAGTCTTGTTGTAGATGAGGATATAATCCAAATAAACCACTACAAAAGTATTGGTGAAAGGTTGCAAGATATCTTCCATCATCATCATGAAAGTTGTTGAAGAATTTGTCAAACCAGAGGGCATGACCAATCATTTAAAAAGACCTTATTTTGACTTGAAGGTGGTCTTCCATACATATGTGTGTTCTATGGGTACTTGGTGGTAGCCATACTTTATATCAATCTTACTGAAGTATTTGTCCCCCTTGAGTTGATCAAGGAGATCGTCGATTATGGGAATCGGGTACTAGATCCTGACTATGATTTTATTTAGGGCTTGATAATCAATGCAGAGTCATCAGGTCCGATATTTTTTTTCCACCAGCACGATTGGGCTCCCACAAGGCAATGAGCTAGGATAGATGTTCCCCTTTTGGAGGAGTTCTTGGATATGTCACTTAATCTCCTCATTATCTAACATAGAGAGGTGGTATACTGGTCCATTGGGAAGTGGTGCGTCAGGGGTCAGAATGATGGGATGCTTGGCTTGATAGTAGAGAGGTACCCCGGTAGGTGAGGAGAATATATATTTGTATTTTGTCGCAACCTTGTCCACTTGCTTCTACTATGTGGAGAGGTCATCCACGGAGGCCCTGGATGTGGTTGCAATATTTCTCTCACTCTGAGAGTGAATCACAAAGAAGAAAAAATTCCCGATATGAGAAATGATCTTCTTTCATTGCTTGGCAAAGATCAAGGAAATAACACTAGGTGGGACTACCTCAGGTATCCCATATAATTTCCTGTTCAAAGTAATAATAACACTGAGAGGCCTAGACTCGTATACATCATGAAGTTTCCATAAATAAGGTTGTCCCAAAATAACATTACAAATTTTGAGAGGACAAACATCACACAATACCTCATCTTTGAAGGGCTTGGTGTCGTACGATAGGAGAAACTGTTGGATGATGCATAGATCACTTCCTTGGCGGAGCTATCCAATGGTGTAGGGCTACGGATGGGACGTTGTCAGTAGGGATAGATTCTTAATGACCTCTTATGAGATTATTTTCTTATGTCTTCCTTTATCAATGATAAAGTGCAATGAGGTTCCTTTTACCCAAATCTGTGAATGAAAGAGGTGCTCGTCTTCTTCTGTCTTGTCTAGATCATCGAGTTGGACCTTGGTGGTAGGAATGGTGGCACTGGGTTCCTCATCAATGATCCATCTCCCCTTTTTTGATTCTAAATTAGATTTGGAACCCACATCTGATTGAGAGGCTTTCTCTTTAGCCACCAGTGATTTCTTCGAGCAACAATTACAACTGTTATGCCAGGGGATCCTATGAAAGTCGCACCATTTCTTGATATCTTTCTTTGTCTTTCTAGTTTCCTTCTTTTCTTGTGGCATATAATGGTTTTACTGAGGCTACACATATTTTCTCTATCCTTTGTTCTATGGGTTGGGCCTTCCCTTTACTTACTTCTTATGTGAGGGGTTCCCATGCCAAAATTGCCGCGTATTTTGTTTAATATTTTTCTCGATTTTGACGACATATCGATAGGCCATGCCCAAGGATGAGATGTCCAAAAAATCCATTTTGACCTAGATGTATCTATCCAAACCCCTGTGATACTTGAGAATAAATGTCTCTCATAATATTTGATACTCAACTTGGCGCGCAAGGTGTGGAAGACATTTGTGAACCCTGGAACTGCTTGGCCTCTTTCCTGCTGTAGTGTGGTCCATTTTGTATACAGGTCGTCATAGCTTTTGACAGGGTAGTATTGTTCCTTGATAGCGCCCCTGAAGGACTCCCAGGTAAATGTGACTGTAAATAATGAGGGTTCCTTTGTTTATTTTTTCTCACAGAAATTCTCCCACCAATATTTGACATGGGGAATGAATTTGAGGAGAGAAAACATAATATTTTCTTTGTTCGAAAAGTTATGGACATAAAAATACCCTTCTAGCAGATTCAACCATTTGTCTACAACATCTGCATCTATCCGACCTTCAAATATGGGAATATCAAATTTTATTTGGACCTTTAAGGGGCAGGTGCCTCCATTCAAGAAAGATGTGTTTCCTGTTCATAGTCACCGAAGGATTTGCACAAAACTATCCATCATTTGTTCCTCTGTTGTGTGAGGGATTCCTCGAGAAACATTTTCAAAGGATCTCTTAACCCATCACCTTTAATTTATCCCCACCATGATAGGTCACTTGGGAATGTGAGATATTTTTTCCTCAAGAGAAACAAGCTTGAGACCCAATTCTTTCTACCCTAACCTCGTCGGGGACATGCATTAAGAACAACAAGGAGCAAACCGCTCTGATACCACTAATCCAAATTTTATGATCAGAACAAAAATCAATACAAATTATTATTATTGTTAACATAGAGACACAATAATAGAAGAGATACAATAACAAAGATACAGTAAAGTTGGTATCTATTCAATAAGAAAATGTGTTGAAATAGTAAAATGCAGTGGAAAAACAAGCTTGCTAGAATGGTGGCATCTTATCTCTGAGAAGAGATGTGACAACTGTGATCATTTGCAAGAAGATGGGTACAATGAGGTTCTCCAATCCTTTTTACAATAAATAGAAATTTCAAAACCATATACATCCAAAAACCTAACCCTAGGATATGAAGCGCCAAAAGTCATGTGGGTCCCGTTGGGGTAAGCTAGTACATCAACTTCCCGGGGTCGTAACTTTTGCATACAATCTTTGTTTTAGGTGCAAGATAGCCCATTGGAAAGGTATATCCGAAGAATACACATGTTTTCCATCAGAATCTAACTCTATTTATATTATAATTTTGGTGATCCCTAAAAATGTTTTTTAGGGCCTTAAAATGACCTCGAAAGTGATCACCCCGAAAACTAGGAAAAAAACTGCCAAAATGAGCCAATTGGAATAGGTGGGAGGCCACTGAAATCCATCTAGATCACAACCAAGGAAAATGATTCCTGAGCTAGACTAAGGTCTGCCAGACAAAAAAATTAAGCTCAGACCAAGGTGCCAACTCCAGTAACCATTCCCATCCTCTCATTCCCCAGATTTTGTCCCACCCCAAGAAATTTTCCCATTATATTCTAAGTATCCCTTCAGTTGTCCCAATTCCCTTTGAAGGCTTCAAAAAAATTCTAGACATGAAGTATCAGAGAGTTTTAGCACCTGGAGCATAAGGATTCTCTGATAATTTGCAACACCCACCAACCTAGAACACTGGGAAAACAATTCCAAGCAATTCTCTCACCAAGATAGAATGCTCACGGGCCTAACAACCTGCATATTTATCCCAAACCACAAAGAAACTATTGGGTATAATCAAATTCAAATCTCTCCAACCATAGGTATGAACGTTGGATGGAAGCGAGTGTGCGAATGGAAATAATGATAGTGAGAATAATGAAAATGATTGGGAATTACACTAAGTTCCCACATTATGTATGCATGTTCCTAAATTGACACGTATCATGCTAGCAACTACATTTGACTCCACTTGTTGATACATTCCCCACATTTAGGAAATTATGATATAGCATATCACATTATTTAGACACTAATACATTGGGCCCATTTTTTGATAATTTATCAATGCATTTGCATTGTAAAACTATCAAGATTCTAATGAATGCATCAACATTCTTTCGTTGTTAGAAACGTGACACACTATCGACAAAAAATGGATCATCATTATTCTGACGACATTTATGACGTAAAATTGTGTCATAATATCGATACAAAGTGTGTGTAGAGAGCCACAAAATTTTGTCCAATGATTGGAAAACATTGGTCGAATGATTGACCTGTTTTTGTAGATCGTTCGATGTACGTTTGTTGATATTTATATGTAGTTTTTTCGACCTTTCGATGTATGTTTTTCAAACAATCGAAATTTTTTCTCCTTATACCTTCTATGATAAATCCTATACACATCAATCCTTCAATGATATTTCAATGTACATTTCTGGATATTTCGACAAACATGCATCAAATGATCAACAGACGTACGTTGAATGATTATTGAATGATCGACATGTATAGGATTTACCCTCGAAGGTACAAGGAAATGTTTTGTCGATATTTCAACTGATGTTGGTTGAAATATTGATGTACATGCATTGGCATTGTTAAGCCATAATATTGGCCCATTACCCCTTAATTGGGGCATATTACATTATTAATGTTATTTTATTTATGTTGGCTTTATTCCATTAGTTGTAATTATACCTCCTAGTCTCCTATATATACCAAGAAGACATTTTCATTTGGCATCATCTTGGAATTGGACATTTATGTGGGCATAAGAAGGTTTCCCCCTCGAAGAGGCTTATTATATGAATTTATCTCTTTTTCAAGGCCTTGAGTACTTATTTTGAGTTTTTTCTATCCTATATTGATATTTGGTTCTTAACATATGATGTCAGAGCTCAAGGTCTTAGGGTTTCACTACTACATTTGAGACACCTTGGTATTTTTGTTATAACATTTTTTCTACAACGTTTCAGAAGGAACGGTTTGGAGGAGATTTAGTATATGGATCAAGGTACGTTGGGTTAAAATTTCATCCGCTGAGGCCTTATAATTTCGGAGATACAACCTGTGAAAGATAGGGCTATGAAATCATCCTGAACTGCATCATTGATGAATTTTCACTATAAAATTATTTATGTAATGTTTCAGACCCTGAAATCTGGAGGATATTCAAAAAAATTAGTAAGGTATCTCTGGTAAAAATTTCAGCTTCTGGGTCGTCTTACATTTGTAGATACACCCTATGGAAGATAGGGTATCTGACTAGTCCTATTGACTAGTCTCAAGAAGGTGTTTCAGGTAAAACAATCGTAACTTCTTCCTAGAGTATCCAAATTGAGTGAGACTAGTTGCATTGGATAGTGGACAGTCTTTAGTATTTATGGTATGTGTTTAAGAATTTTATATCAATTATTTTGTGTGGGGCACACTATACAAGTGACATCTCCCGAAAAGGCCAAAAATCAACAAGTTGTGGGGAAGTTACCATAAATTCCACTTGGCACATCCAATTTTGATCAGAATTGTCGCATTGCAGAGAATAAATATTAAAGAAATACAAAAAATAAAGTTTTATACTTAGAAGGGCTGAAACTTTGGAGATACAGCAGAAGAAATATTTTCTAGCAGAACCACCTCAAAATCAAGGTTCAAAAGTGATACTTGGCCAACATGCCACCCAAAAAGGGAACTTCTACACCAAATAAGCCTCCAGATAATCCTACATGGACTCTTTATGAAGGTGAAGAAATTCGTAGGGACATAAATTATTTACAAAAGAAGACAATAACAAAAGATGAACTACAAGAGATGATGGAGGGTTTAAAAGGGGAGATCATGGAAGGATTGAAAAAATTCATAATAGAGAGGACAACTAAAAGTGAAAATGTATCCCATGAAATTCATGATGAGGACACGAGGAAGGTGAATCAAGAATGGATAAATTCCAACTTTGGGTTGAAGACCAACCACGTTTCTAAGATCAATATGAGGAAGTTTGATGGCAAGGACTGAATCACATGGATACTTCAGATGGAGCAATTCTTTGATCTACATAATGTGCCACATACACAAAAGGTGCAAATTGCTTCTCTATATTTAGAACCCAATCAATTTGTATGGTATCGATGG
>ML784430.1:161186-222482 GCA_009831015.1 Picea engelmannii
TTTTTTTTGAAAGAGCGACAAATGTACACTTGCATGATCAATGTATGTTGGTCAAAAGAGTGGCGTACATTTGTCAATCTTTCAATGTATGTTGGTAGAAAGATAATAAAGAATTGCATCTAAATTCCGACAAGGTCTGCACAAAATTTAAAAAACAAATTCCACTACTTAATACCTATCATCAACTTCATCTATCATATTTAATAAATAGATATGAAAACACAAAATGAAAGGTGATCCCATTAAATTCAATTGTATCTTGGACAACTTGAAAATAGAGACTTTCTTCTTTCTCCTAATATCCTATTTGGTATACCCAACATAGTGAGTAATAACTCAATCAACACTTATGATCACCCCTAATAGAGGAACATTATAGTAGCTAAGTCACCTAAGGTCCTTACTTAGTGACCAGTTCTTCATTCCACCACAGGGAATCTTGAACAACACTATTACCTGAATGTGGTACCCCTCCTAACTAATAAACCTCAGTTCCAATCCTTAATACTATTTTTTCAAAACTATGTTTCCCTCCCTCTGCTCTAAGAGAGTTGACTTGCTTCAGTCATGACCTTTCCCAAAAATATGCAAATCAAGGTGACACATCCACTTAACAACAACTGAATCAAAACTAATCAACCATTTTAGCTTATAAAAATAGTAGAAGGGAGGGATATAGTTTTGAACAATGGATCACCTTTCAATTTTTGTTTGGTCTTATATATATAACATAATGGATAGAACACTCAAGGATCAAGACATGATATCTTGATTGGTCTTGTAGACCTAAGGTATTACTAACTTAATTTCTTAATGACTTTCCTTCCCTACCCTAGCTGACCTCTCCAAACCTAAAGGACATGGGATTATTGGGCCTCAACAGCCCAAGATGAGAACTACTCACTATATCTTTGTGCCTTTCCAAAGTCCTTAAATGAAATGCAACATCAATTTAGGACATTTTTGAAGAGAGCACTTACACATAAACTCATTGGCACTTCTCATTCTAAAGTTCTATCTAGGGATCTCCTTGATCAAGTGATTTATTTATTGATGTGGTTATATCTAAAGATTTCAATGAATACAGTTAGTTCTCAAGGCCACTTTATCAATTCTCATCTAGTTTCTAATATAATAAAAAAGGCACTACTCAAAGAATTGAGTCACTTTATTCTACCTTGAGCCTAGGGAGAGGACTTATCTAGTGAAAACTAATATCACATTGTATATTAGGGTTTACCCTCCAATGATCATTTCTACATCAATTAATATGCAACAAACAGTGATCAAATAAATATTGTTTCCAACTTTGTCAATGTGCCCAAATTTTATGCCATATTGGTTTCTTGCGATCGTCATGCCCCCCTACACTATTTTCCCAATTGGAAGGCCCATCGTATCATCACATGTGCATGGTGTGATATGAATATATGCATAAGAAAAACCTATGTTTTGTCCAATAATATACTTAAATCATGCCTTTTGTGTTGCTTCAATGTTCCATGCCACAATATTCCTTCATCAATGTGGCATGCCAGGTTATGGATGGATGTCTAGTATGAAAGCATGGGAATTTCAAAATTTAATTTTTTTAGTGGAAGCACTAATTATAGGGAATCCAAATTTTAAATTACTCACACTCTATTATACAACTAGGATGCCAATCGATAGAGGTTTGTGTACTGAGTGAATTCTATGACCAATATGCCCATTGCCTTCAATTTTATAAACAAGGGGATCATTCATGAGGTTGTGAAGGAGAATAATCTATGGTGCCTATGGGATTCAAACAAAAATATACCTACCAATGTGATATTTATTGTCGACATATAATGGGAGTGGCTAAATGTTCAACATATGAAGTTCCCCAAACTCTTCCAACAATAGGCACTTCCAATCACCCATTCCAGTGGAATCCCAACAACAAATAAATGTGATGATTATAAATAAAGTTGTGCTAATTCTAACAATATTCTCACTTAGGAAAAACCATCATTGCATCTTCGAACAAGAACAACCATGATTATATGGTGAAGGGAATTTGGAGTTTGAATAGTCTGCTTTATTATAATGACTACTACTATCGTGTTATTTTTCATTGTTCTGATGTAATGAAATTTGATAATGGGATTTGTTGGAATTTTCTCACAATTTCTTTGAATGATGGTTTATGCCTCTTGGAGTGTCACATATATTTGGAAATAAATCATGTTTTGAGGCTTAAAGGAGGGATAGATAATAAAATTTTATATGCAAAGGATGTGAGTTGATCATTAGCATTTTCTAATTCACAATGTAAAGGATGCCTCCACCTTTTGGCTCAAAACGATGTCCATTCTATGACAATTTATCCAATGTGATAGGTGATAATACATTTTATTCTCTAGCTTCTCTAGGTACCTTAGCTTATATCTATGTCATTAAAGCTACTGCTCCTACCAATTCCTCTGTTAATAGAATAAGAAGGAATATGGGATATAAAAATGAAAGGTATGTTGTGGGTAATAAATCAGCATCGGGGTCTCGATATGGAAGAGAAGCATGATCATGAAGCTCAGAATATCTCTAATTGTATCATATATATATATATATATATATATATATATATATATATATATATATATATATCTACACATTTTAGTTACAATTACATATTCTAGTTGTATGCATTTGCAACATATGACTAGGCATAGTAGTAGAAAAAGACATCATTTCTAGCATGATGGATACTTGTTTATGATAAGACTCATGATGTTTCAGACCTATAGAAACAAAACTAACAAAATAAATCTTATCCATCGATTGAATATTCTCATATTTATTGTCACATATCTTATAATTCTATTCCATTTGACAAATTTCCAAATGACAATTCTATGGGAAAACACTGTTGGGAGATAAACATTATGGTTGTTTTAAAACCATGTAATAACATACAAAGGATAAAGTAATTATAATGACATATCCATCATGGAAGATAGTTCTCTCATGGCTATATAAGAAAAAAGGTTACAAATTTGATTCATAACATCAAGTTTTCTATAATAGAACATTGTTCATTATACAAACCACAAATTGGACATGTATAGATGTTGGTGGGTCAATCATGCATGTTCAGTGAGTAATATTAATCACAATGGCTTAGGCATTAACATAATCCAAAAAACAATAAAAAAAATGTCTTTCTAGTAGTTTGAACTCTCCTCATGGACATAAAATGACCTACAAGCACACAATTTAGACTATACATATTATTTTGAAGGAGTAGCATGTCTGAGAACCAAGAAGACCACTTGTAAAATATTGTCCTTCTTAGCAAACAATTTGTTGTTTCTTTAGCTTCCTTTAAGACAAGAAAGTGTCACCTCCAAAAATCATTTGAGGGTCCGAGCATACTATTTAAGGGATAACACCTAAGCTATTTTTTTGACAAGTAACAAATTGAATTGCTCTACATATTATCTAAGAAAATATCCCACTAGCTTCTGTGAAATATGGATATCTAATCATATAATCAACCTTTATGCACTCAAAATTACAAGTTTCAAATATATTTAGTAGTGTCCCGAACAATGCACAAAAATCTATTTTAAGTACCAAATTGATATATATATATATATATATATATATATATATATATATATTTAACAATCGCACAGTTTATAAATTTATGCAATAAATAAGCAATTCATATTTTACATCAATACTTTGTAGAAAGTAATATTAGTGGCATCCATAGACCCTCTTTAACTGACCAGTTGGTTGTTCCTTGAATCCCTTGCATTGCTCATACTGTCAACAAAGAAACAATGTAATATATGTGGGGCATTGGAATCTGAAAATGAAATTTCACTTATAGTACCCTCATGTCCAATAAAATCTCCCAAGTATTGGTCAGTCACTGGAGAGTAAAGATTCATTTCATTTGTTGATAGTGAAACAACCATAACTGAATTGTCTCGACTGTGTCCACATAAAACAAGATAGTTGTATCAAAAGTGAAAAAATGAAATATAGAATACAAATAGCATAGATTAACTAGACCAAGACACAGAAATGAACACTTTTCATCAAAGTTGTTGGCCCTTGGGTATGGAAGAAAGCGAAGATCAAGGACGAAAAGGGAGAATGTGAATTGCATAGAAGACACAGTGATTGTTATTGGGTCGAAGTGAACAAAAGAGAAGAAAAGATGGAACGAAGCATGAGAATGAAATCTGTTGGACGAGGATATCGGGAATGATAGATAAGCAATAAAGAAGGATCAAGGACAAGTCAAAAAGTGGAAAAATCCACCATTGGATGCTTTGGAGAACCGTGCGAGAAGAAAGGAAAGACAGGTTGGCAAAGCCCTGAAAATATGGCTCAAGTTGACCTAGGGTTTTAGACACCTAGGGTTTTGGTATCTATGGTTTTGGACACATAGGCTTCTAGCTAGGAGCACAAAAAAGGATGGTATGCTTTACTTAAATATAATACAACACAGTTCTGTGGACATAGCCCTAGAGAGAGGGTGACCACGTATATTTTGTGTTGTGTGTGATTGATCTTCTATCTCTTTCATTGATATATTGTTATTGCATTACTGTTTTAGATCTAATAAGTAGATGTGAAGAATAGATCTAAGTTGATAAGTGATATATGAATGTTTTGTTGTTCTTATGTTAGATCCACTTGATATTCCCTTTGGTTGTATACACCTCTATCCTGCAACCCCCTCATAACTTCTTCGGGTGATACTGCATATTCTTTGAAGGTGTTGCCAAAAGGGCCAGTAGTTAGGGCTTGTTGGTATGCTCTTGGAGCTGAACCCTGGGTCTGCCCCTGTGCCAACAAATGGTTCTATTCCTAGGACATGAATATTTTTAAGGGAATGTCAAGATTGTTTCTATCGAAGACAGAGATTCAAAAGTGGATAGAAGATCAAGAAAAGGACTTCCCTAAATCCCAGAACAAGAACCCTAATCTTAGTTCAGAGGATTGGCTGGATAAATATATATTTACCTATACACACGAATTTTTCTTTGGAGGGATCCATCAAGAGCTATAGGAATGGCTAGCTAGATTAGCAGATACCCAATTCAAGATCCAATCTAGACCTCCTGTGGTTTGGATGTCGGAGCTAATAAAGAAGGTAAAAATAGTTGATAACGTTGTATCACAAGCTATAGATCACTGGTTTGATAGCAACATTGGAGGGTACATCACAAAGTTTTTTGTTGATAGAGTAGAATCATACATCCACGCTGAGAGATATTTCTTTAAGGGACCCAGAGGGAAATTTCTACATTTTATGAAGTTGAGAATCAAGATGCTATTGCATGAGAAGAACATCTTGAAGACACAATAGATTGATCGGATCAAGAAAGGCTAATGTTCAAGAATTCAGATAGAGACAACGACACAAAAGATGGACATATGCGCAGTGGGAGAGTGTTCAAAGAAGTTCATCTTGCAAACCTATTCAAGCAGAACTATGGGGAGGAGGGTTTCTATAGTGGAGAATAGGCAGATATGATAGACGAAGAACATTTAGAACCCACGAGGGAAGAAGAAAGAGAAGCTGTAGAGTTTCACCGAAGAGAACCTGAAACCTCAGAAATTGCACAAACCATCGAAGTAAGTATTGTCATCCCTCTTGTTGATTCAGTAGTATCAAGAAACCAGAGAATCCCAACCACCAGAGTACCCAGAGCACTGTCAATAGTAGTCCACCACATACTTAGTCAGGAACCCTAGCGATATCTATGTCATATGAGATGAGGCTTCCTATTTTTAGGGGAGATGGATCTGAAGATCCTAACCAACACTGGTTCCTATGTGAATTTGTATGGAATATTAAAAATGTCACCAACGATGCAGTGAAAAGAACCCAGTTCAGTACAACTCTTAGAGATCGTGCATTGAGTTGGTACATGAAGCTTTCTCTAGGATTTGCACAGCCTAAGTCACTGAATCAGATTAAGAACGCACTGATTGTAGAATTCATGAAACTTAAGTTGAAGTTACAATGTATTACAGAAATGAAGGAGATCAAGCGGAAGGTAGTTGAACCTGTTTGGGAATTCGACTAGAGATTCAAGACCTTAACAGGCCGTTTGACTTTTCAGATCCCAGACGAACAGAACAAAGAATGGTTCATTGTTACGCTCTTGCCACACATCAGAGTTCCCCTAATGCAACAAAAGATTGATTTGCAGTCTGAGACATTGGATATCTCCATGAAGCTAGAATAAACCCCTATGGGAGAATCTAGCTCAGGTATGAGTCATATATTGAGTCAACTAACTAGTTTGTCTCTGCAGGTCAAAGATATGAAGAAAGACAATGGAAAAAATAAAAGAGAAGACATCTAGTGTGTCAGATGCAGATCAGAAGGCCATGAAAAGGAACATTGTCCCCTATTCAATGAATACTTGGATTTTGGAGCTCTGATCCCTTTGAAGAAAGTCACCTTACCTTGGTGCGAAGTATGCAGAAACAAACATCGCCCTGGTGAGTGCTACTACATGCAAAATTATGTTCAGACACTTACAAATTTGTATTGTACATTCTGTAAGTCTGTGGGACATGATGATATGGATTGTAGGGCTTACGATCTCATGAATGAAAGGTCGATAGACATATATAAGATTCAAGGAGAAGTACAATAAGAAGGAAACACTATGTATTATAACTCTCCCAAGAGAGGAAACTTCAATCCTCGCGGTGGATTTAGAGGAAGAGGACGAGGAGGAGGAAAGGGTTGAGGCTGAGGATAGATCATTTGTTATAACTGTGCACAACCAAGACACCTTGCAAGGGATTTCCAGAACCCTTGTACTACTTGCAGCTACTGTAGCTCGTTTGACAATGTTATAGAAGATTGTCCTACATTGCTAGCTAAGTTTCAAGAAAGATGAGGACCTCAGCAGAACCTGCAAGTAAAACTGATATATGATGAGCCTCACAGAGAAGACCCTAGAGTTGTTTTTATAACAAGAGGAGGCATTGTTACAGGAGATGATAGAATGACCCAAGGGAAGATTACAGAAGACTGAGGAATAAGGAAAGATATAGAGAAGACCCAAACTTTTGATGTAAATAAAGAAAGAAAAATATTTGAGGAAGTAAGAACAGAGTTCAGAGGAGACCAGGGTTCTTCATCAAAGACAAGGCCAGAAGTGAGAGAATATGGAATGCCTCTATCATTTGATCAGTCTTCTTTGCCAAAAGAAGGAAACGAAATAAGAAAGCTCATGGAATTTCTATATACCTGTATTAAGTTGATTCAGGATGAAAGCGCTATACAAGAATTACAAAATCTAATTAGACAATATCAGCTAGGAATGATAGACCCCTTACTGAATAGGGAAGTAAATCAAATCGGTAAGAAGAGAAGGAAAAACAAGGAATTACATTTAAATGCTCAAATAGGAGAGTATGAGATAGATTATGTGGTCCTTGAATTAGGGTCGGAGGTCAATGTCATGATGAAGAAAACCTGGGCACAGATGGGAAAATTGAAGTTGATCTATTCCCCTATCAGGCTTATGATGGCTAATCAACAAGATGTCAACCCATTTGGCATATTGGAGCACATCCCTGTGGACATCGATGGAGTGAGAACATTTGCATATTTTTAGGTAATTGAGATTCTTGATGACAACTTCCCTTACCCCGTGCTGTTAGGAATTGATTGGGCCTTCAATAACTCTACTGTTGTTGATTTAAAGAAGAGACGTATGAATTTTGAAAAATATGGCCTTAGGGTCATTAGACCTTTAAATCCATATGAAGGTCAGAGGTACATAGAACCTATCAGAGAAGAAGACCATTCATATGCACTAGAAAACATATACAAACTAACAACCAATCAATAGGATTACATTAATCCCACGGCCGATGGAGACTTAAGCTAGAAAAGTGATAGCGCATGTTCATCAGACTCAGAAGAAGCACTAGAGAACTGGAAGAATAAGATGTATGAAGTATCTACAAGAATATGTTCTAGACTAACTAGAGAATTTCACTGGATCGGCACAACTATAAGTAACTTACCCACATTTGATGGTCTAAACCCTTCAAAAACCTTCTTGTCGGACTTTGAAGAAATTGTACCAATACAACATAGATTATTTGCAATGGATGAGGCCTTGAAATCCACACTAGAAAGATGGTGGGGGAAACATAAACATATCATCATAGATTGGGCACAATGTCATACTTTGATGATAGCGTGGTTCTCATCACAAGTAGAGGGCCCCACACTACACAGGTCGAAGCTTCCCACAGGACCATGTGAGAAGTTGTGAGGAAGCCTAGAGCCATGTCCCACAATAGCATTGGGTACACAAATTCATCAACACGTTGGACATGACACCTATCAACTGGTACCTTCAAGTAGAAATGTGCCTCATCACTATAGATTGGCAAGGTATGGCTCAAAATCTTGTAACTACCTTCTTATTTGAATGTCAATTTCCTTCAGTAGATAAAGCACTACAGATTGTGAGACATAAAGTATTCAAGGAGGCATCTAGCCTTCGTTTAGAACAAGAAGAGGATGAATGGACTGCGCCTCTTCAGAAATTAAAAGGTTTCTACAACATCAATGTCGATGAAGACGATGATCCGAGGAAGGTGAACATCGTAGAAACATAGGGCTAGAGAGATGTGGAAGGAACAAGAGTCGAGCTTCCATTCATTGGACAACCAATCAAGATTAAGAAAGTCAATATTGGAACAGATTAGACACCAAATTTTGCAAACATTGGAGATTATTGGGATGTTGCTACCATTGATAAAATTACAGAGTTACTGCATGAATATCAGGACTTGTTTCCAACCAAGTTCACTGATATGAAGGGAATTAAAGGGCCTATGGGAGAGATGAGGATCCCTTTGAAGCCATATGCTAGACCATTCAAATAGATACCTTACATAATGAACCCTAAATACAAGGAGAAAGTGAAGATTGAGCTTGAGAGAATGTTGGAACCAAGGATTATAGAACCTATCGAAGAATCAGAGGGGATAATCCCTATGGTGGTACAAGATAAGAAAATAGGAGAAATCAGGATATGCATAGATCACAGGAAGCTGAATGATGCTTTTTTGCATTACCCCTTCCCTACACCATTCACTGACAAAGTGATAGATAATGTGGGAGGCTAGGAAGTATATTCTTTTACAGATGGATTTTTAGGATACCATTAGATTTGGATTGCCAAGGAAGACTGCCATAAGACCACATTTGCAACATAATGGGGATCCTACCAATATACAATGATTCCATTAGGATTGAATAATGCACTATCCATATTTTCCAGGGTGGCGGTTGAAGCATTCAAAGAATTTCTTCATAAATTTCTAGAAGCATACTTTGATGACTGGACTGTGTTTAGTTTGTTGAAAAATCACATTGAATGTCAAAGGATAATGTTGGATAAATGCAAGCAGTGTCAAATTTCCTTGAACTTGAAGAAGTGCATCTTTTTCTCACCATTTGGAGTTTTGTTAGGTCATATTGTATGTAAGAAAGGATTGCTGGTGGATCCATCCAAGATCGCCATCATAGTTGATCTACCCCCTCCAACTTCAATTAAACAATTGTGCATTGCGTTGGGAGACACAGGATATTACATGAAGTTCATCAAGGGATATTCTCATATTGCAACACCCATGGAAAAATTGTTGAAGAAGGATTATCAATTTAGTTGGACAGAAGAATGCTAGCAGAGCTTCGACACACTAAAACAAAAAATAGTTACTGCACCCATTTTGATATTCCCAGATTGGACCAAGGAGTTTCATGTGCATGTCGATGCATCTTCCATTTCTTTAGGAGTTGTGTTAGCATAGATGAGAGAAGGATATATTGACCACCCATTACCCTTTGCTATAAGTAAACTATCAACTACTGAGATCAACTGCACCACCACTGAGGGAGAAGGATTGGCCATGGTGTATGCATTGCAGAAGTTTCATCACTACATGTTGGGAGGACACTTTAAAATGTTTACTGACCACTCTGTGCTTAAATACCTAGTCAACAAGACAGTGTTGGGAGGAAGAATATGCAGATGGATACTTCTATTTCAAGAATATGATTTTGAGATCATAGTAAATCCAAGGAGAATGAACAAAGGTCTTGACCACTTGTCGAGGTTGGAACATGGTGAAGAGATGAACAGTTTAGAGGATACACTATTGGATACATAGTTGTTGGCCATTAGAAATATCGATGACCACTTCGTAGAGATAATCCAGTTCCTATCAACAGGAATGACACCTAGTGAGTATACAATTCCATAGAAGAAATAACCACAAATGCATGCTACAGATTTCTCACTTATAGCTGGACATCTATACAAGATGGGACCCGATGAGATATTGAGAAGGTGTGTTATGGAGGAAGAGTGACCATTGATCCTCGCAGAATCTCATGAAGGCATCACGAGAGTACATTATGTAGGAAACGAAACTACGCAGAGGGTTCTTCAAGCTGGCCTTTGGTGGCCTACCTTACACAGAGATGCTAAAGACTATTCCAGAGCCTACGATGTATGACAAAGAGTTGAGAAACCATCCAAAAGAGACGAAATTCCATTGTCACCACAAATAACCCTACAAGCATTTGAGAAATGGGCCATTCACTTTGTTTGACCTATAAATCCACCAGGAAAGCATACAGGAGAAAGGTACATAATTACAACAAGAGAATACTTGAATAGATGGGCTGAAGCAAGAGAATTCAAGGACTGTAGTGAAACTACAACCATGCACTTCATATTTGATGACATTATAACCAGGTTTGGATGCCTAAATATCCTTATGAGTTATCAAGGAACACATTTCATCAATAAGACAGTTGAAGCCTTGACTGAAGAATTTTCATTCCACCATCAGAAGAGCACACTGTATTATCCACAAGCAAATGGGACAGTTGAAGCATTCAACAAGATCTTGGAGACAATTCTCATGAATATTTTTAGTGTGAACAGGGATGATTGGGATTTAAGAATACCAAGATTACTTTGGGCCTATAGAACCACTTGCAAGAAGCTGATAATGCAGACCCCCTTCAAGTTGGTATATGGTCTTGAAGTTGTTGTTCCAATGGAATATCTAGTACCAAGCCTAAGAATTGTTTCTTTTACAGATATGGATGACCCTGGTGTTATTCAAGAGAGGATTTCATAGTTGGTTGAATTGAAATAAGACATTTTCATTGCAGGATTCCATCAGCAAGTTCAGAAGGAAAGAGAGAAGGCCTATTATGATAGGCACATCAATAAGAAGGCATTTAGACAAGGTGATCTAGTCATGATATATGACAACAAGTTCATAAAACATCCTCGAAAGTTCATAACGCATTTTCTAGGGCCATACAAGATCGTTTATGTTACAGAGGGAGGAGTTGCGCAATTGAAGACCCTGAATGGAGAATGGAAGGAAGGTTTAGTGAATGGGAGTCGGCTGAAGTTGTACTATGACAACTAGTTACCTCACAAATCTTAGTGAAAGAAAGAAGAAAAGGGTTTAGGTACCAGGTACAGTTGAAACTAGGTACTAGACACATAAAAGACAGTCTACACAAGGGATGGAGAGGAGGCAAAGAGAAGAATACAGAGGCTACACTGCGCAATATTGGAGTCGAAGTAAAACATGAAGCTCAGATATAAAGTGCCTTGGGATGAGTCACAGGTGAGTGTTGGGGACCTGTTGGCCCTTGGGTATGGAAGCAAGTGAAGATCAAGGAATAAAAGGGAGAATGTGAACTGTGCGGAAGACACAGTGACTGTTATTGGGTCAAAGTGAAAAAAAGAGAATAAGAGATGGATCAAAGATCAAGAATGAAATCTGTTGGATGAGGAGATCGAGAATGACAGATAAGAAATAAATAAGGATCGAGGACAAGTTTTCAAGTGGAAAAATCCACCGTTGGATGCTTTGGAGCACTGTACGAGAAGAAAGGAAAGACATGCTGGCGAAGCCCTGAAAATATGGGTCAAGTTGATCTAGGGTTTTAGACACCTAGGGTGTTGGTATCTAGGGATTTGGACACCTAGGCTTAGACCTAAAGATGTCAGTGAGTGATTGTAATGTATAAATAGAGATCAATAGGATGTAGGTCAGGTTTTCGTTGGTTGGTATCAAGATAGGTTGTCATTATTGCTAGTGATCGATATGATTGTTGTGAGTAATTATTGTCAAGAGAGAGAGAAGTGTTGAGTGTTAGAGCCTTATGGTATTGTAATATCTTCAGTTGGGTGTGAATATCAACCCTGAAGCTGGGTGCACAGGGAGGGGAGATAAAGAGAGGAGAAGAGAAGAGATCTGCTAGCTAAGAGCACAGACAAGGACTGTATGCTTTACTTAAATATAATACATCACAGTTCTATGGACGTAGCCCTAGAGAGAGGGTGAACCATGTATATTTTGCGTTGTGTTTGATTAATCTTCTGTCTCTACCATTGATATACTGTGATTGCATTATTGTTTTAGATCTGATAAGTAGATGTGAAGAATATATCTAAGCTGATAAGTGATATATGAATATTGTGTTTTTCTTGTGTTAGATCCACTTGATATTCCCTTGGGTTGTAGACTTATCTGTCCTGCAACCCCCTCATAACTCCTTTGGGTGAGACTGCATCTCCCTCGCAGGTGTTGCTGAAAGGGCCATTAGTTAGGGCTTGTTGGTGCGCTCTTGGAGCTGAACCCCAGATATTCGCGTGTGCCAACAATAGCCATACAAAAACAAGAAAATTAGAAGGTGATCAAAATTTTGGTTAGGAATTACTAGTGATCATCATATTTTGTAAATATTAAGTGCTAGCACAGGTTTTTTCACCTTGTAGTGACCTGTTTTTTAAGTACAAAATGTATTGAATCATAGAAAATATTCTTTACTGGTGATGTAACATACCTAGCCTCCCATAGGTCGGGCATACCACACCAAGAACGCACCTCTTGGATGATTTTGAATTTATGATAATAATTAATTAATAAATAAGCATGAAATACATACATGCAATGACCAAAATTCATACTACAACATAAAAGGCATGCACGATATACCATGCACAACATTAACTAGAAAGCATGCATATTATAAGTACCAATATCAGGTATAATAATTTAATACACGACAAAAATAAATACACATCCAAAGGAAACCATAACAAAGAGCACTTATATTTTATAAAATAAGACACCAACTAGCTATAGACCAAGGTCATTCCACCCAACCATAGAAATTGTTATTCTAAGTCTCAACAACAATTTCACCCCCAAGCTAAGGCTATGAATCCACAAGGATGGTTCCAGAGTGTTACTCAACTTCCCAAACTAATCAACAAGAAATATCTCATAGGATTCTCCAACACTCACAACAATCCAAGTACCCATCTCTCTTCTACCCATCCTACACCACCCAAGAAAATGGACCTCCACCCTTCTCTACCATGCAGTCCCTCATGAAGTCCTTCTCCTTCCAGGGCTCTAGTAAAGCTGGTCTAGAATCTCCATGTTGGGACTCTCAGGACCCGTAGTTGTGAGAAAATTTGGACACAGGCCAAGCATCTTAGACATGTAGGCCTCAAATCATGGATGGATTACACCAACAATATCTACAACCAACAAAACAATGGTTTTCCTTCAATCGTCTAACTTCCTTTCCCAAGGAAAATGCAAATGAGGAAAGATGAGTGAGTGAAGGAATGAATGGAGTGGAGACTCTAGGAGAGAGGGTGAAAAGTGAACAAATCGGGTGAATAAATGTGTGAGGAAACAATCAACAACACCAGAATGGGGACAAGAATGATAGTGAGCAAATGACTAATACAAAATGAGATAATTTTCTAATGGGGGAACCCATTCCACAGACCAGGGATAGTTTTTTGTAATTTGTGGGGATCAATAACCTCTTGGACTTTCCCCAAGAAGCTCACGTAACTAATTTCCATCATTACACACAATGGGTAATATAAATAATTACTTAGCACCTCAATCCCCCTCTCTTGTGGAATCATATCCCCCTATAAATCTAGTCCTTGTCTGTCTAACAACTAATGATGTATTTATTATTAATAATGATCCCACATTACATTTCTTAGGAACACTGTCCTTTTAATAATTGGTTCGAAACTCTTGCCTCTGAACAATGTAACAATACATTATTTAATATAGGGATCAAAACAGATGGTGTTACATCCCCTCCCCCTTATTTTGGTACTATCCTCATTGCATATACAAAACAAAAATCAAAACTCCAAAATTTATTAAAAAATTTGTGGGTACTCTGGCCGCATGGCATCTTCATGTTCCCAGGTAGAAACTTCAGGACCATAGTAGGTCCACTAAACTTTTACCAGCTTTATAACTTGATTCCAGAGCATTTTGACTTTTATGTCCAATATTTGCATTGGTTAGACATGAAAGTCTCCCTCTGTCTCTACCTAAATCAGATGCCAATCAATAACATGGTTAGGATCATGTACATATTTATTTAGCAAAGAGACATGAAATACATTATCCACATTCATTGAATCAGGCAATGCAAGAATGTATACAACTGGCCCTATTCTGTCTAATATCTCAAATGGACTATAGAATTTGGTTGTCAGCTTTGTACAACTACCCAACTTCAAAGAGATCTTGTTGGGTTTTACTTTCAAAATAACATGATCCCCTACTTTAAATTCTTTTGATGTCCTTTTTTTTTAGGCATAAATATTTTGTCTATCTTGAGCTACCTTTAAATTTTGCTTAATCTTAACCATTGCCTCTTCAATCTCCTTAAGCAACTCTGGCCCAAGTACCACTCTATATGTTGGGGTATCCCAGATTACTAGAGTATTGCATTTTATATGATACAAGCCTTCAAATGGGCTCATATTCAATGACACGTTATACCCATTATTATAGGAAAACTCAACCAAGTGCAAGTAATCTTCCCACTTAGATGGTTTATCCATCCCATACATTTTGTTACACATAAAAAATACTCACGTTGATAGTGTCGCAAGTGTCGTCATTACAAGTGTCGCAAGTGTCAGAAAAATCATACTGCCATAATGTCTATGTCGTACCTATAATGACATCAGAAAGACACTTAAAACGCCTCAAAAATTTGATTTGGAAGAAGAGGAATGGTTAACTGGGTTTTTGAACCTCTTGCCATTTGAAAGAACCACTAAAATTGAGTTTTTAGAGGAGAGCGCTCCCCTATACCTCTCTCAAGAGTGTTGGTTCTCCCTTATAGACTATCAGGGAGCATTATAACACTGCTTCTTCCCTTTTGGAGGAGCGCTATTATTGTCAAGAGTGTTGGTGCCCCCCTATACAATACTAGGGAGCGTTATAACGCTTTGACTACTATAATTCTGGGCAACAATTGGTTTGTTGAGAAGAATGGGGGAAAGATCTCTTCAATCTTTGAAGGTAGTTGGATTCTAATCCTTAGTCAAGCCATGATCTTAGGGAATATCCCTAACCGAAGGAGGAAAATCCTCAACTTACCGTAAAGATATCTCAAGTGGTTGGGCCTCTCTAAACCTATATAAGCAGGCCCTCTCATGGTGAAAAGGGGGGGATTGGAAGCATGAAACCTATGATCTCATAGGAAACACATAGTGAAGTGGAGAAGAATAATCAATGAAGATATTGTCATTTTGATCGTGGGTCTTTTGAAGAAAGGGTTAGACAAGGAGGACTTGATGAAGCTGTTGCACTCGCATCTACGGTTGTAAGTTTCCTTCGTTGTTGTTCTCATTAATATGATATGCTTGTCCTGTTTCTTTCTATTTTGTGCTTAATCTCACATGAACTTGTCTTTAATATATAGATCTATTTAAAACTAATATCAATAGAGTAGGAAGTGGTTGTATCTTTGTTTGTCTACAAGGCTTATCGAGGAGCACAAGATTGGAGCTCAATTCGAACTGTGCAGGGACAAACACCGGTAAAAGGTACCTATTTTCTCCTTGATCCTTACACATTAGTATATATAGATCTAAAATGAAGTTAGTGACCATGATAAGTATCTTCTGTCTTAAGAGTTAAGAGTCTAGCTCTCAAGAGGAGGTCTACCTGTCCGCAGGGAGATTTTCCTTCAACCAAAATTGGCGACTCCACTGGGGGAACGAATCAAAACTTTTGATTTTTGGTTTTCCTCATAGACCTTGTCTTACCATTTGTTATTTTAAGCCTTTGTCACCCCATATGTCTGATTTCACTTTCTGATTGAATCCTTAGTCTATCACATGCATCTTGATTGACAAAATTTGACTGAAATTTTAGGTTTTTGGACAATTTTCTGAGTTTTTGAAGCATGGCACCCTTGTGCGTATGTTAGCGTAGAGAAAACACTCCCTGGAAGTCTTATATAGAGATTTATAATTCTCTAGTGTCCCTTACACCAGAGCACCAACCTCTCCTTTGCAAAAATACCTTCCAAAATTGCATTTTCTGAGGTCCAAACCCTGTTTTTTCACTTGCTGAGGTTCTTTGTGATTCAATGCTTCTTCCTATTGACCTTTGACATCCTTCCTCCTGAGAAGTAAGAACATTTTTTTTCATAGTTTGTGGCCTTCTTCCTTATTTTTGAGTTTTTCTGCTGTTGAGAGCTTGAAATCAATCCACTACTTTTTCTCTCCTATCCGATTGAGCGGGAACTCTGGTGAAGGGAATCAACAATATGTGAATCATCTTATTTGGTTCTTTGAGGTCATTGTTCTTGAAAATATCCTTTTTGTGCAAATTGCTTGTTTTTCTTTGTTATCCTTTGTTTTCTTTTGCTTCTTGTTTCAATCATAGAAAGAGGGTGTGTTGTTTGTGAGAAATCTGATCATGCTTGTCTGAATCTCCTTGATCTGAAAGGATAGTTGGTAGGAGAAGTTTTTTCATTAAATTAATCGTCATTCGCATACAAATTACAAAGATACATATTAGTGATTGGTTTGCATATTAGAAGGCATTTTTTAAAATGTTTTAGCATTGCATTGGATTCGATTGAGAACCAATTGATTGAGGACATTTCATATTAGTGTTTGATAATGAAAACAACTCTTTCTCTTTCCCTTAAATAGGTGTTCATTGAAAAGAAATGATTGCTTATCATATTTTATGCATCTTTTTGGGAATTGATTCATCATTCCATCTGTTTCACTTTCATACACCCCTTTTGAGTAAAGAACAGTCGTAAAATGAACGCTAATTAAAAATTATCTAGAACATTTTTTTTATTTCTAGGATCTTCCACCAACATTAGACTAGGATTAGCACTTTGGATTAGGCTGTGAGCACAACTCTCCAAAGTTTTCAAAACAAACATTAGAATCTTGAGCTAGGGAGAGTCAAATCCAATTGTCGTGTTGGTTTTCTGGGATCCCCCTCTCACACAGGGGTTACGCACGAGGTCGCATTCGGGTGAATTACGGAGATTATCCCTCTGTGGTTCAACTGTTTGTAGTGGTCGAATCGTATATTGGAGGTCACTTGGAGGTATACCCACGATTATGTGTGGAAGCCTCTCAGGTTTATTTTGGACTTGTTATCCTGCCCATATGTTTTGGATCAGACTGTCAACTGTACCCACCTAGGGACTCACTGCGAATTGGTGTCGTTAGTTGCCATAATATTTAGGTCCTTACATAAGGTGACGGTGAAGGGAAGTCTCACTGTACCTGGAACAGACATTGGTCAAACTCACTCGGGCTTCTTGGAGGGTAAATCCACAATTACTACATGGAAGCTTGCACCAAGGTGAAAGTTCGTTAAGCAGCTTTCCATTGTAACTGTTCCACCATATCCTAACCCCTTCTTGACTTGATCACGTGATGTTGGATTTCATCACCAACTAGTACGATCATCGAGAGAATTTTTGTTTGTTTGGTTGATTCCTAGATTTTATTAGCGTATGTTGTTTCTTTTTTATTAGTTGGCCCTAGATTTTCAGTGTGTTCTGTTATTCTCCACAATTGAGACCATAGATGATAAATCTCTTCGACAATCACATAGGATGCAAGGGCTGCCTCCGGAAGGCTATCAACCCTTACCTCCTAACCCTCCTGAAGAAAACTACCGTAGAGAGGTAGAAAATCAATCCGATGCTGGAAGTGTTAATGCTCCTCCGTTAGGTAACTCAGAAAATGCTTCGGTCACGATTGAAAATCCCACTACATCTGTGCCGGTAACTCCTCTCAAACCACTTTTGGTTCATTTAGACTCCCTTGGGAACGTCATAGATGAAGAGATCCCACGATTACCGGAGAGGATTTTTACCGAAACATATATGGGATCCACAGAACCAATCTTTGGTGATGAGTATAGGACTCCTATTCGTCATAGCACCACAGTAGATACCAATCCCACACCTTCTCGTTATGTATTGAGGAATTCATTGGGACACGATCTCTATGAAAATTTTGAATCCTTTCAACAACCCTTTCATCCTCATGACCCTCCTAGTGAAACAGGACCATCCGGTCAAACCATGAATCACCCAGTCAATTAGGTTATTAACCCTACTGCTACACCATCACAAGTCCATCCTAATGTTGGAATCATCACCTCTACTCATCCCCAAAGCACTTCAATATCTACCCCCGTTTCTACAAGATTTTACTCTACAAATCCACATGTTCCACATGATCTTGCTGGGACATCTTCTCACCCAAGAACATAGACCCCTGCTAGACAAACACAACCGACTAGAGGGAAACCATCATCCAATGAACCTTTTCCTCCTGGAGGAATACCTTTCCATGGTGGGCCTACCCCTCCCAGGGGACAACCCCCTTTTCATGCTCCTCCTGGAGGGAAACCTCTATTTGCCAGTCATACCCTGGTCATAAATCCACTGCTGGCAGGGGGGCAACCCTCATTTGCTGGAAACCCTTCACAATACTAGGGAGTATCTTCATGAGGTAATTTTACTCAACCCCACATTGGGGGGAACTCGTATAATAACCCACTAGGAGGAGTATCCAATCTTGTCCCTTCTAGAACATCTTACGGACAATCTTATCGAGGCGGCATCCCAAACACCACCTGGAGTTCTCTAGGACCACATTCTTATCCTCCTCATGGGTCCAATGTGTATCCTCCTCCAGGATCTACTCCTCACCATTATCAAGGGAAAAATGTTTATCCTCCTCACGGGCAAATAAATCACCCAACCTGTAATGTTCAGAACCCACCGGGTTATGCCAATGTTTCTCATCCATCATCGAATCCTGTTTATCTCAGCCAGCAACAACTGTATGTAGGGGGACCTACTGGTTACAACTATCCACCGAACCTAGTTTATGGTCCTACTGGTGTTCCTATACTGCACCAGTATCATTCACAAATTAACCGACAACTACCTTTCCGTGCGACTCTGGATCTCCCAGACTTGTCTCGGTTAACTAATGATCCTATTTCTCATTCACCAGTTTGGCCAGTCATTCTAACTAAACTTCCTTCTGATATTCCAAAATTTGATGGAAACCCTAGCGAAGATCCGAACAACCATGTGATGACTTTCCATTTGTGGTGTTCATCAAACTCCCTCATGGATGATTCTATACGTTTGTGTCTTTTCCAGCGAACATTTACCGATTCAGCAACAAAGTGGTATATTAAACTACCACATGCTTCTTTTCATGATTTCAATTCCCTTGCCATGTCTTTCCTCACACACTTTCAACTGCCTATTCACTATAATACGGGTACTGAACTCTTGACCTCCCTTCGTCAAACTAACTCTATGCATATCTCTAACCATATTCATGAGTGGAGGCGACGATGAAGGATGATCAAGGCAGTCATTCCTGACATACTATTGGTGGAATGGTTTACTAAATCACTATTACCCTCGATCGCTCGCGATGTCACTATGGGTGGTGCGGTCAGAGAGGAACAAACCATCGCTCGGGCTCAGTTTTTAGATTTGGTTTATTCCCAATCTGGTACTTTGTATGATTTTCTTCCGAATGTTGCTCGAGCTAATATTGATCCTTCTAAGTCATCATCCTCATCTCATGAGGATGGTGTTATCGGTTCCATCAAAACTCAATCTTTTTCCAAATCAACTACACCCTCCTCTACCTCCCCCCAAACTTAGATCTCTGAGGTGAATGCAGTTCAATGTGCCCCTTCGCAACAATTTGGAGGTAAGAAGAAGACAAAGAATAAATCAAAAAATAACAATGAACAAACAAAAAATCAAGCTCAACCATTTGCTACCGAAAAGGAAACACAAAGGAAGCTGAATTTCCCGTGTATCATTTGTGGTGATGATCACTACACTTGAGACTATCCACTTCACAATGAAGTGGCCAAAATTTTCCAAGGAAAGTCAAAACCCACTATGCTTACTCAGCCTTTTCCACAGCAACAATCCATGGTTGCTCAAACCCCCTCTCCTGGGGGCAGTTCTAGTGATCCTCATGATGAGGCCTCGTCGAGTGCACATATTTGTATGTTTAATGGGATCAATTTGACCACTCGCTCTAAGACATACGACACACTAGGTAACCTTGACAAAGGAAAAGATGCTAATGGTAGCCGTACTTTACCGCATCCATCATCATCCTCCATTAGTCTTCCATCAGTTAATCATCCATCTGGACCACTTCAGATTGAGAAACCCACGTTCGACTCTATTCTACGCCCTCCTAAGAGAACTATATGTAAAGCCACCTTTAATCCTAGTTCACGTGCCGCCTGGAAATACAACATTGTTGAAGATTTGGCTCAAGCACCGTGTGCTATGTCTGTGTTAGAAGTTGTACATCACTGCCCTAGTCAACATAGAACACTCTTAGCCACTCTTGGTGCTGTTGATCCTGATTCGTCCAATCAAATCATGTTTAACTGGACAATTATGCATCTCGACTCTCCCACCAACTTGATTTCCAAGTTGATGTTGTTGTTCACAATCAACAATTCCACCGAACTATTCTAGATGAGGGAGCCTCGACTTGTGTCATGTCTTTTGCGTGTTGGAAAGGTTTAAAATCACCAGCACTCAAAAGATCCCCAATGATGTTACGGGCCTTCGACGGGCGAGGTTTTCATCCCCATGGGATTTTACAGTCCCTGCCCATCCAATTGGGTGGCAAAACTATTACTGTTGATGTCAAGGTGGTCGATGCTCCCCTCGATTACAACTTGTTGCTTGGAAGAATTTGGTTTTATGCTATGATTGTTGTTGCCTTGTCAGTTTTTCGATGTGTCCAATTTCCTCATCAGGGCAAAATTGTCACTGTTGATCAGTTGGATTTATGCACACCCGATGCTCGCATTCTCTCTACCAACAATATCCCTTTCTTGGGAGACCACAAGATCATGTATGAAAGAGTTGGTGTTGGCTTAGTGAAATATTCTAGCCTCATGGGTACCTTCCCTACACCACTTCCACTGACTACACATCACATTGCCACCGTCGATATGATTTCGACTGCGGATTATCAATCTTTGGAACCATATGACCCTTGGATTGTACCTTGTCCATTGGAATTCGATTCACTAGGTGACACCGTACCACTTAGTCTAGTCGAAACATCATACGTTTCTACCCAATCCGCTTCTCGCTCATCGGATGACCAACATCTATTGGCACCCGATAGTTCCTCGATGCAATCACAGTTGAGTTTTTTTCGTCTGCGATCGAGTACATTTCCCCAAATTTTCCTTATGATGAATCTATTCCTGAAATGCTTTGCATTGACAAGTTATCTTGGGATTATAACCATTAACGATCCTCTTTTCTTCCCCCTCGTGAAGAAATTTGGGTAGATATACAGTCTATCTCCCCTCTTGGTGTTGATTTTCCATCATCTCCCATGATTTCAACTTCCGATGATTTGGATCTGGTAGTGGACATGGTGATTTCTTCGGTAGGATTATTGGAGCCTAATATCCTTACTCCTATCACGACCCTCAACATGTGGTTTTTCCCGAGTAATTATCTTCCATCCAACGAAGATCTCCTGGAGGCCATGACCGATTTTTGTCCCTTGACATGGTATCCTTCTAGAGTGATATTCTCTTAGAAGCCATGATCAAGAAGTAGCCACGAGCATAGTTTCTCTTCTCTGTAGCAAGCTTGTTAAAAAATGAAACAAAGGCCCTGAGCATAGTTCTTTTCCTGTGTCAAGCTTGTTAAAAAATGAAACAATCACCTCTCTTAAACCTTCTTTTCATCCACCCTTCTCCTTTTTTCTTATCTACTAGAGAAATTGGTGAAGACCTCAGAGTTGGTGAATGAATTGAAGCTTGGAGGGCATGTCTCAAGCCTTTGCTGATCATTCTGGATTTAAGCCAGTAGCTTTCGTGTTGGGGGCATACTGAGCTTAGTCTTTTTTCTTTCTCATGCTTGTAAATACATGAGAATGCATCTAGGTAGACTTTTATCTCTTTTTTGGACCTGTATGGATACACGAAAAAGGAACCCCCTGGAGTCTTCTTTAAGCTCTTTTCAAACTCTCTAAACATGAAAAGATTGTCGATTGATCTTGCTTCCTTTCCCACTCGTTAAAAGGTTTGAAAGGGCATCTTTTGAGTGATAATTTATCTCTTTTTCGGCCTTTCAAGACTAACATTACGAAAAAGGACAAAACTGGAGTCATATTTAAGTTCTTTTTAGACTCTCTAAAGATGAAAAGATTGTCGAGCAACCTTGTTCTCTTCACACTCATTAAAGTATTTGAATAAAACATCTGTTGAGCGATAGTTTATCTCTTTTTTGGTCTCATCATACTACCTTATGAAAAAGGAATTGAGAGAGTTCTCTTTTAAGTGTTTTTCCAGACTCTATAATCATGAAAAACCTTTGAGTTTCTAGTCTTTGGACTCATTAAACAAAACATTGACAAGCCCATATGGGATAGAACCCTTACTTCTTCTAGTTTGTTAAACAAAGGAAGAGGAACTTATCAAAGGTAAGTTATATTGAGCATGTGTTACCCTCCTCGAGCTCATTAAATTAAAAAGAGGTACTCATCTATTTGGATGGGGGGAAAATTGAAGGAAGCAAGCCAAGCAATTTTTGAGAACATTACCAAGTAACTCTTAGAGTCGCCCTTGAACATGAAACTTTGTCTTTGCACACATCTTAATCTGATGAACCTCTGTACTAAACCAATCCTCTGAGTTTTTCTTACTCCTTTGGGTCACCCGACGAAAGTCAAAGTATCCATTGCATCATCGTGTTTTGGTCCATGTCATGTTTCTGTTGTTGTGCCTCAGTGTTCAAGGGAAGTATCCACCTTGAGAGTCAGCCATCACAAATATCTTGTCTCAATACCCCTGTCAGTCCATGTTCATTTGATCTAGCAATTACATCTCTGTGTCTGTTTCGTGTTGTTGATGGGGGATACATCAAGGCCCTCCTTCGACAAGTCTATTTCTATCGACTTCAAAACATTATCCAGGAACTAGACTTAGAAAATAGTTAGTACTTTGGGACCTGCATGCCTCAATGGCAGGCCTCCTCACATTCAACAGTGGGTTTACATCATTGACCTCTTATTGGATGATTCCACAGATGTTCAACTTCATCTCATCCATTCATATTCGTTGGAATGTACTAGAGTACCTTGGGAATCATTGACATTAATGATGATTTCCCTCATGCTTGTTAACGGTTTACATCATTCACCGGTAATCAAGTGGTTTTTTCCATGTTTGACATCAACACATCTATTCACATGGTTAGATTTGTACTACATCAGGATCGGTAAAAAGACCCTCGGTTGAGTCATCACTTTTATATGTACTTTTCCCAGGTTGCGAAGGAGTTTCTCTTGAACAATGACACGTATATTGTCACATAGATCCACTTTGTATTGGTCGTGGCTATGTCTTTTCATATCATAGATCCACTGTGTATTCTTCGTGGCTACGATCATTTCAGGTCATAGGAGTATAGATCCACACTGTATCCTCGGTGGCTATACCTTTTATCAATACAATTATGGATCCGCAGTGTATTTTATGGCGTCCATATCTTGCAAGTCTTTATCACCCAAGCATAGGTATGCCTGCCTTGGGTTTGAAACATGTCATAATATTTGTTGATGTTTGTGTGCAGCTTCTTTCAAGTTCTCTACATCTATACCCTTTCTTGAAAGTCTACAAATCATTTCAGCTATCAGTTCTCATCTTCTAACTTCATACTTCGGGGGACAATCTGTTACACATAAAAAATACTCACTTTGATAGTGTCGCAAGTGTCATCATTACAAGTGTTGCAAGTGTCTCATTTTTCTCACAAGTGTCGCAAGTGTTAGGAAAAACATACTTCCATAATGCCTATGTCGTAGCTATAATGACATCAGAAAGACACTTAAAACACCTCAAACATTTGATTTGGAAGAAGAGGAATGGTTAACTGGGTTTATGAACCTCTTGCCATTTGAAATAACCACTAAAATTGAGTTTTTAGAGGAGAACGCTCCCCTATACCTCTCTCAGGAGTGCTAGCACTCCCCTATAGACTATCAAGGAGTGTTATAACACTACTTCTGCCCTTTTGGAGGAGCGTTTCTATTGTCACGAGTGTTGGCACCCCCCTATACATTACTAGGGAGCGTTATAATGCTCTGACTACCCTTTTTGAGGAGCGCTACCTATTATGGGCAACAATTGGTTTGTTGAGAAGAATGGGGGAAATATCTCTTCAATCTTTGAAGGCAAGTGTATTCAAATACTTAGTCAAGCCATGATCTTAGGGAAGATCCCTAACTGAAGGAGGAAAATCCTCAACTTACACTAAAGATATCTCAAGTGGTTGGGCCTCTCTAAACCTATATAAGAATCCCCTCTCATGGTGAAAAGGGGGGGATTGGAAGCATGAAACCTATGATCTCATAGGAAACACACAGTGAAGTGGAGAAGAATATTCAATGAAGATATTTTCATTCTGATCATGGGACTTTTGAAGCAAGGGTTAGATAAGGAGGACTTGATGAAGCTGTTGCACTCACATCTATGGTTGTAAGTTTCCTTCGTTGTTGTTCTCATTAATATGATATGCTTGGCCTGTTTCTTTCCAGTTTGTGCTTAATCTCACATGAAATTGTCTTTAATAGATAGATATATTTCAAACTAATCTCAATAGAGTAGGAAGTGGTTGTATCTTGGTTTTTCTACAGGGTTTATCAAGGAACACAAGATTGGAGCTCAATTCGGACCATGCAGGGACAAACACCAGTAAAAGGTACTTCTTTTCTCCTTCCTCCTCACACATTAGTCTATCTATATCTAAAAGGAAGTCAGTGACCATGATAAGCATCTTCTGTCTTAAGAGTTAAGATTCTAGCTCTCAAGAGGAGGTCTACCTATCCTCAGGGAGATTTTCCTTCAACACATTCTTAACATGTCTTTGATTACTCGGTTGACCCTCTATGTCCACCCATCAGACTGCGGATGGTATGTTGTGATAAAGTTTAGATTTGTACCAATTCCCTTGAATACCACCTTCCATAAATTTGAAGTAAACTTAGTGTCTTTGTTTGAGACAATTGTCCTAGGTATCCCATGCAATCTAGCAATTTCCCTTGTGTAAATTTCTGCAATATTAGTTGTTGTACGAGTTGTTTTCATAGGAAAAAAATGAGAAGCCTTTGTCAATTTATCAACCAAAACCATGATTGAATCATGTTACCTTTTTGTCCTTGGAAACTTTGTTATAATATCAATGGTTATCACTTCCAATTTCTTCTCTAGAATTGGTAATGGCTACAACAGACCCATTGGGTGTCTATGCCCAACCTTCACTTTCTAGCATTCCATACATCTGGCGATGTAATCAACACCATCCTTTTTCATTCCCAGCCAAAAGAACTGTCTTCTTACTGTTGTAATTGTTTGATGGTAACCGGGATGTCCAACATATGGAACATTATGCATTTCTTTTAATAAAAAATTCCTAAGTTCTCTAGAACTAGGAACATAAATTCTATTTTTATGCATAAGTAATTTGTTATCACTCCAAGAAACTCTGTGATGTTGTAGGTCAAAAATTCTTGGTAACTTAAAGTAAACTTGTTTTTGTGTTTTTGTGTGTGTGGATCAATTGGATAACTCAACTATAGTATGGCCTCCAGACAGTCAAAATGAATAATCAAATGAACCAATGATCTCAAGGATCAATAATCAGATAATAGCTTTAACAATGGGTGAAGAAATCTATACTTATTAACCAAAACCACAGATGTGATGGGTCAAATAATATAGTGAAGAATACTATTAAGTCAAACCTATGAACTGACTAATGAGATGATAGTCATTTAGCAGTTAAAACAAGATTGAAATAAAGTACAGAAGAAAGGATGGAAATCTGATATCAATCGAGAGAGAAACTTGTGATCTGTATTATCATATGAAAAGTCTATTACAAATAGTATCGTTCCTATATCCAAAATCAAACGCCTAGTTCTATCAAATGATAGGTATTTATATCTTTTACAATAGATCTCAGATCCTATAAACATGGATCTGGATTTCTAAATATGGAAAATAGAGTACAAAACTTAATACAACAAGATAACCTAATATTTAACCAAATAGATTTAATTTGATCACTACAAGTCGAATTTGACAGCTAAAGCATTATTTGGCAGTCTGTAGGTGAAAATCACAGATTCATAAATTTGTCTTTGATGACTAGGAGATTTTATGTCAAGAGTTATTGTGCCATTTGGTGTTGTTTCCTCACCACATGTCTTTAAAGATGGATGAGAAAGATGATTTAGCTTCTCCTAATTATTATCCATCATTTAACACCTTTCCCACGTGTTTAGGAAATAAAAAATTGCAATCTGGGCAGAAATAAGACGTTTCTGGACTCTTCTATGCTTTCAACGGCTAATTTTCCCTGAATCTGCCCCTTTAGCTGGTGAAAAGGAAATCTTCCAACGACTAACTAGCAGATTTCCGAACCAATGAGCTGGTGAAAGCATAGATTTTTTAATGAAAAATGCCTTGGGAAAAATCAAATTTTTGAACCGTGGATAGTCCATTTTATATGCTTGAATAGTCAATTAACATCCAGAAATCCTAAGATTTCCAATGGTACTTTCAGATCTATTTTTAGAGCTTGGGAAGGCATTCAAAAGTCCTCCACAAGATGAGGAATCATTTTTCAAACAAATTTTAGAATGAATAATTTGATCACTAACATCTGGCTCCAACTGGGATGGAGACCTCCCTGCGAGGTTTCCAAGAACTTGGAAGACCTTGTGCCTTTAGTATTGGGCATGGAGTCATTTGGCCTTTACAATTTATCATCTGAAAACCTGTAGCAACCTGTAACCTGCTTGTAACTTGCTTGTTTATTCATTTAATCAATCACAGATCTCAATGCTAAATACAGACTGCTTAGTCTCTGTCTGAGAAGAATGGATGATGAACTGATGATCTGGACTTTTCATCTCATCATCTTCCTCTCTACAATCTTCCTGTGTCTACAAATCAGAAAACTGAGGGATTCACTTTCACCGGCTCACTTGTTTTCGGAAATAACATTTAGTCGTTCAAACCTTGAACTTTCACCGACTAACTTCAGCTTCAAAGCAGAGATTAGTTGTTGAAAATATTTTCTTTGATTTTTGGAAATACCTTTTGAAAATTGATTTATTATAGTAATAAACAAGTTATATCCTATACTTTGACATTTAAATTTCTAAAAAAAATGTATGGAACTCTATTTATGACCATATTATCTCCAAAAATTTTGGCTTTTTCACCTAATCTTTTGCTAAACTGAAAACTATCTATAATTTGTTGTATTAATCAACAATGAATTCACAGTTGAAATTATCAAATGGCAGCCTATTTAGAGATCTCTCAGTCATCAGTTCCAAGGCACATAATGAATAGTAATGTGTGCCAAATCGTTTTTGTATTTCGTTCCAGTTTTCAATAGGGTAAGTGAAAGCAAGTTACTAATGACCAAGGTACTAGCAAACACTTCCCAAAAATTTTCCATTTGAAGATTCCATAAATAGATGATCCCAACAATAAGCATGACTTTGACATAAAAAGTTCTATCATATCATCGATCATCTATGGATTTCTTTCCTAGGGAAGAAGTCATCTCCCAAAATGCAAATGTTGATGAATTCACAATCGAACATTATTTTGTGTTTCGATATTTGCTAAATATTTGTAGAAAATTCTTCTGTCCACAAGATTTCTGCCTGTGCGCTGTATGAATTTATAGAGGGTTTATTGAATGGCAAATAACTCAACACTCACAGATTGGAAGAAATAACTTCAATATCTGTAATGTTCAGATATGGGAATCGATTTCTATATGATCTCTTAGCATAGGAATTTAATGAAAATTCCTCTTGGGCTGTCATTTGAAATGAACATATGTATTTGAAAAAACACTAAACTCGTGCATGTTGCCTTTGAAACTGGTAGCTTTCAAATTGTTTCTCGAGCCACCTACATATTTAGAAGACCAAATTTGCTACACATACATTCTCTGCCTGCAGCCTGCCTATTTATTTTAGAAATCAATAACTGAACATGATCTACTTGCTCGTATGACGAGATTATTCACTGCCTACTCCTTCTCTAACCAGTGTACTGATGCTCAATAAATTAAACTCATGCTTCCAATGAAGCCATATCAGATATTGATTTACTAAACATGTTTTTGATATTGAACCAACAAATAATTGAATGCATAGCCAATAGAAAAGTAGTTTGAACTGATGACAAAGCCAATTTTCATCTGACTAAAATACGTTAACATATATGTTGTTCATAGATTCTAAACAGTTTATGATAAGGTCATTAAAACCATAAAAGAATACCTCTTTGAACTACTGATATAATTGACTGTATTGTAGCTGCCGATTGCTTTCACTAATCTTAATGTTGAAAGTGGATTTCTCAACCTTTGTCGGAGAAAAATGCAAGTTGAACTGTTGATTTGAACCTTTTTTCTCCTCTTCACCATATATCTATAATCTGATCTCATCATGATGATATGATGGATTATCACAGCTAACAATTTATTCTTCAACAATAATATCTTTATAGGATATATCAAAACTAAAAAGATCTTCTTTAGACTTTTGAAAAAAAGATTGGTAACAAGCATCAATTACAACATGTGCACATTTCTGATCATCTGTCTTCTGAAAAATGGAATTAGATAAAGTTCTAGTAGAAAACAAGATTTCAGAAATCTCAACATCTCCTTCCTTATCATAATTTGAAATAACATATTTATAAGAAGGAGAATGTCTCTGATACTCTAGTTGGAGATAAGATAGTATATGAAAGTTTTGTTGCTCAAGGTTACTGCAAATTCCCATGATCTGCAAATCTGGAAACTGTGTATCATCTGCATGTGTAGCTAAAGAATCTAATTCTTTAGATTCATGAAAATCAGAAATAGAGGTAATAGGAAAACCCTCAGCATCTTCATCAGTCCTTTCTAATTCATGTTTATGAGGAGACATATCACAGTGAAGATCGTTTGAATGATGATGTAAATTTTGAGAAAAATATTCTTCCTTATTAACATCTTCAACTCTTTTGTGCAATTCATATTCTACACAACAATTATCAAATAAAGACTTATCTAGAAAGAACCTTTTGCAGTGCTCATTAAATAATCTGTGAAAATACTTCAATGATGAAATACTGGAAGGAGGTAAAGAGAAATACCACTGACATGCATCACCATACAATGAATGCATGAACATCTTCATACAAACATCTTCATGTTGTAGATCTAATAAATCCATGCACTGATGGAATTTGAGGAGGTGTTCTGCAGGATTTTCTTCTTTGTTCTCTTTGAATACAGGTAGAAAATCTCCCCATTCTAACATATTAGGTACTAGATGTGGGAAACTAGGAACTGAAGAAAAGTCAAGAGGTGAAAACCTCCGAGCCAAAAGGGCAGCAAATGCTTTCGACATTTGATTATTGTGGAGCCGCCATTGAATCTGTCTTTCATGGAGTTGCCAGATAGATGATTACAACCAAGAGAATGTCCAGGTTTTGTCTATCATCAAATATGGATCTGTATCATGTCCCAAGGAAGATGAGCTTCAATCTTGTTTCCCCGACAACGATGCCAATTTGTTATCACTCCAAGAAACTCTTTGAGGTTGTAGGTCAAATATTCTTGGTAACTTAAAGTAAACTTGTTTTTGTGTTTTTGTGTGTGTGGATCAATGGGATAACTCAACTACAGTATGGCCTCTAGACAGTCAAAATGAATAATCAAATGAACCAATGCTCTCAAGGATCAATAATCAGATAATAGCTTTAAAAATGGGTGAAGAAATCTATACTTATTAACCAAAACCATAGATGTGATGGGTCAGATAATATAGTGAAGAATACTATTAAGTCAACCCTATGAACTGACTAATGAGATGAMAGTCATTTAGCAGTTAAAACAAGATTGAACTAAAGTATAGAAGAAAGAATGAAAATCTGATATCAATAGAGAGAGAAACTTGTGATCTATATTATCATATGAAAAGTCTGTTACAAATATTATAGTTCCTGTATCCAAGATCAAACGCCTCCTTCTATCAAATGATAGGTATTTATATATTTTACAATATATCTCAGATCCTATAAACATGGATCTGGATTTCTAAATATGGAAAATAGAGTACAAAACTTAATACAATAAGATAACCTAATATTTAACCAAATAGATTTAATCTGATCACTACAAGTCAAATTTGACAGCTAAAGCATTATTTGGCAATCTGTAGGTGAAAACCACATATTCAGAAATATGTCTTTGATGACTAGGAGATTTTCTATCAAGAGTTATTGTGGCATTTGGTGTTATTTCCTCACCATGTGTCTTTAAATCTGGATGAGAAAGATGATTTATCTTCTCCTAATTATTATTCATCACTTAACACCTTTCCCACGTGTTCAGGAAATAAAAAATCACGATCTGGGAAGAAAGAAGATGTTTCTGGACTCTTCTGCGCTTTCACTGGCTAATTTTCCCTAAATATGCCCCTTTAGATGGTGAAAAGGAAATCTTTCAATGGCTAACTAGCAGATTTCCGAACCAATGAGCTGGTGAAACCATAGATTTTTTAATGAAAACTGCCTTGGGAAAAATCAAATTTTTGAACCGTGGAGAGTCTGTTTTACATGCTTGAATAGTCGATTGACATCTAGAAATCCTAATATTTCCAATGGTACTTTAAAATCTGTTTTTAGATATTTGGAAGGAATTCAAAAGTCCTCCACAATATGAGGCATCATTTTTCAAACAAATTTCAGAATGAATTATTTGATCGCTAACATAATCCATCTTCCTTAATCTCATATTATTTCATTTTTTGTTGTACATATCCTTGCTATAAACTTTCCTTTGCCTATAGGTAATGATGATATGCAACAACAACATCTAAAATTATACTCTTCAAGTCTGATTGATGCATAGTAACTGTTGTAGCATGCATGAGATGCACTCTTCTACTAAGTGCATTGACAACTTTATTTTCTTTTCCCCTGATATGTTTGATACCAAAGTCGTATTCACTTAAAAATTCAAACAATATTGTTTTCCTAGCATTCAAATTTGGTTGTTCAAAAATATACTTCATACCACTGTGGTTTGTTCTTAATTCAAATCTCTTTCCCATGATATAATGCCTCCACATATTGAATGAGTTAACAATGGAAGCAAGCTCCAAATCATGCGTGGAATAATTCTTCTCATGTTCCTTAAGCTTCCTGGACTCATAACAAATGACATGTGCATTTTTAGTGAGGAATCCACCAATTCCTTCCTTGCACGCATATGTACATACCACAAAACTTTCATTTGGGTCAACAATTTTTAGCATAGGCGCACTAGTGAGTAATGCCTTCAACAAATTAAAGTTTTCTTCACATTCAAATTTAATTCCCTTCCTTTTCAAATAAGTGATGGGATGATAAATCTTAGAGAACCCTTCTATCAACCTTTTGTAGTAACCAGATAACCCCATAAAATATCTAAATTCTAAAACATTCTTGGGTGTTGGCCATCCTCTAATGGCTTTAATATTCTCAGGATCTACTACTATACCATGTTCTGAAATAATGTGCCCCAAGTAATGGATATGTTCTTGATAAAAATAATACTTACTCATCTTGGCATACAACTGATGTCCCCTCAACACTTGCAATACCAATCTTAGGTGATGTTTATTCTCCTCCTCATTCTTATAATAGACAAGTATGTCATCCAAGAATACTATGACAAACTTATCCAGGTAATTTATGAATATGACATTCATTAAGAACATAAAGACAACTGGTGCATTGGACAATCCAAATGGCACCACTACAAATTCATAATTCCCATACCCGGTTCTAAAATATGCCTTATGGATGTCTTCTTCCTTTATTCTTACCTGATGGTATCCCGATCTCAAGTCTATCTTTGAAAATATATTTTATCCTCTTAGCTGATCAAAGAGGTCATCAATTCTGGGTAGAGGATAGTTGTTCTTTATAGTAGACTTATTCATCTATTGAAAGTCAATACATAGCCTCAAGGTTCCATCCTTGTTTTTGACAAGGAGTACTGGTGCTCCCCAAGGTGAAAAACTTGGGCATATGTACCCTTTCTTCAATAATTCCTCCAACTGCATTTGTAATGATTTTAACTCTAGTGTGCTCATCTATAAGGCGGTTTTGAGATCGGGGCAGCTCTTCACACTAGATCAATAGATAAATCTATCTCCCTTTTTGGTGGAAACCCTAGTATTTCTTGGAATACATCCTCGAATTCTTGTAGTATCTAGAAATATTCAAGGCTTAGCCCCTTTGTATATTTTGGCTCCTGCACATGGTCTGCATACAATTGACATTTTTTTTTGAAACATCTCTTCAGTTGTAAGGTTGAAATATCCCTTATAGAGACGAGTCTTGGAACTCCTTTCAAAGTGCTTTGTTTTCAATATCCATCAAGACATCTAAATGTCTTTCTATGACAATCTAGGACAACATGATGCTTGTCCAACCAATCCATTCCATGTAGAATATCATAAGAACCCAATGGTATGATATTTATATCAGCACTAGTATTCACACCATTAAGACTTATGGAACAACTTCTCACCATATCATGGATTCTCCTTTTGGTTCCAGTGGCTAGCTAAACCAAACTTGATTTCCGAATATGAATTTTCTCCAAATGTAATTTATCCACTATCTTAGGATCAATGTAACAATGACTTTTTATTGAATCAATTAAAATAGAAATAGGGTGATTTATGATCTTACCTTCCACCTTGATCATGTTGGATTGGTATTCTTCTTGTCGATCATCTAAAGATGCATAAATTCTTTCCATGTATTCAAATTTTGTAGCCTCTTGGATGTTGTGCAAAGTATTCAATTTGTCCTTTCTGTGTGGGAAATCCTTGTACAAGTGATCTTCCTTGCATCCCCAACATTGGATTGGTGGTCTTACCATTTTCCCCAATGATTCTTCTTTCTCGGATTCATCCTTAGCATACCAGTATTGATGATTTTTATTAGGCTCATTTCTATTGAAAGGAGGTTTGAATCCCTTCTTCCTCTGATTATACTTCTCCTTCTTCCTATTATTACAATATTTATGTATGGACTCTCTACCCTCACCTTGCTCATACAAGTACTTGTCATTCCCGATGGTCTTAGTCAAGGTCTTGCACTCATCATACCGAATATTTTTTTTATAAAAGGATGGCAGTCCACTCAAAAACCTCTGTATTTTTACCTTTTCATCATTTATAAGACCAACATACCTTAACAACCCAAATAAATTATTTTCATATTCTACCATAGTCATGCTTCCCAACCTGAGTTCAAAGAACTCCTACATTTTCTTGTCATAAAAATTCTCTGAGAGGTACTCCTTCTAGAAATACTTCTTGAACAGCTTCCAAGTAATCCTATTCTCATTAACATGCTCAACTTGGTTCAACTAATCCCAACACACTACAACTTTGCCATGTAAATGGTAGGTGTCAATTATGGCTTCTAGATTTGAATAATAGTTATGCAATTGGAATTATCCCTTGAGTCCAAGCAACCATGCTTTAACATCATCTTCCTTTTCTCTTTCACCATCAAAGGATGGTGGCCTAATATTCCTTAGCTCTCCTTGCAAATTGTCCAATGCATTCCTTCTTCTTTGGTGCCTAATGGGAGACATATCTAGGCTACTTATGGCATCTTCAGATGCATAATATCTTCTTGTTGAGTAAGGAGGTGAGTGGTGTATATGAGCTCTATTAGCACTCTTGGAATAACCAACTCTTCAACGATCATCTCTTCTTCCATGACACTTTCCTTCTTCCTCTTGATTTGATCCATTATTGGCTTGACCTTGCACCTAATTTAACCTCTACGACACTTGAGAATTTATCTGACTTTTCTCTTTCATCAGCCTCTAATTGTCTTACTTGTAGCTCTGCACTTCTATTTTTAGTTTCTTCATAGTTTCTAGAAATGTTTCTTGCTCCCCTTGGCCTTTGCGTCTGTTGGATTTTGTCTTTACATTGCCAATTTTGGTATTCTAGCCTTAAGCCTCTTTATCATGCCGAGAGGATTCCTTTCCTTCTTCCATTTCTTCAATACACATTCTGAGTTGATATGTTTAAATCGCTTAATTATGAAAAATGTGCAAGTGACCATTTTGTCTGCATTAAGCATATGATAATTCTTTTTTGTCAATAATGCTACAAGTCCTTTAAATCCATGAATAATATATATAAATAACACTTCCATGTTATCCCTGGGCTGATACAAAAATCAATTCTACACAGGTGCTTCCTTCAAACCACTTTCCCAAGTGACCACGGATTTAAACCGCTGGAAAAATCCTTCCCGACACTTTTCTGTGCTAGAATTATTATATATAATATTGTGTGATTTAAAATTGATCAAGGAATGATATCGATGGTCAATGGGAGCTTCGGGACTTTGGGCTTCAGGAGTTCCAGAATATCCAAAATCCCAACCCTTTCGGAGTTCCAAGTCTTGGGACTGTAGTATCTATTTCCATGCACCCTTTCTTGATCAACGACCGAGATTAACTACAGGCTTTAGAAGTTCTCGACTCAAGCAACCTGCCCCTCAATTTCTTCGAAGTACCAATTCTATGAACTTTGGTATCTTGCACCATGTTTCTACTATAATAATTGGCTAATATGGACTCTGACCTTTGGGCCTTTAAGAGTCCTTGACCCCAACTGCTTATGCCTTGAATCCTCTAGAGTGACAAGTCTCCAGACTAAGGGATCTACTGCCACGTGTCTTCTCCCAATAAATGGTGAGGATTTACTCTTCTCTTCGAAGATTTGGGGGTTCCACCTTCATCATACTTCATTCCTTCAAAATGTCGAATTGGTGAACTCCTAGAGTTTTCATCAATAACTAAGCACTTAGGGGTGCTACATGGAAGAAAATAAGGAACGAACACATGGATCTATCTGATACATTACACGTGTCATATACTAATTGGCATGAACAATATTTGAAAAGCATGAGTCATAGTGACATGTGGTAGGAATCAAGTGTGTTCACATCACCCTAGGTGACATCAACAGGCCACATCACTCCAATGCCTCATGACTTCGGGACTTCATGACTTTGGAACTTTGGAAATTCGAGAGACTTCTCCAAACTACACCACAAATCCCCCAAATGTAGAATTCCTGAATAGGATGATCTCTAGACACCTATCCTCAAACACGAATGTTATAGCCCTAAAATTCCCTACTCATGCATACATGGCATTGGCCTTCTTACTTGCATAATTTTCCAAATCACTATTGAGGAGCTCTATTTAAAAAACCAATTTTAAGAGCATGTATGCACCTTGTTGCACTACTTCCCACATTACTGCATGATAGATAACCCACGTACATATGATTTTTTCACACTAAATAACTCGTGTATACCTCCAAAAATTGCAAGAATTAAAAAAGTTGTAAGGAATTTGGTAGAATTTACAGGCTATTGGAGGTTTCCCAACCAATTCACTTGCTATAGCTCGGCCCCCAACCGAATAACCATCATTTTATCATATAAAAGGAGGTCTTGGGGTCACATTCCACAACCAAGCATTATAACAATGAAACTCTACCCAAATTCCCTTTCCTTACTTGTGCAAGCATTGCAACCTTTTGTGAGTTATTGCCTCAACATTCCCTCTCTAGCCCCTTTTCTTCCATACAATCCATTCCCTTCCCTTGAGGTGATCAATAGATTGTGAGAATGGGATTATTGAAGGTTCACTTGGAGCATTGGTAAGAGGAGCCTAGACTAGGTTTATAGAGCTCGACCTACAAGGATTGTAAGCTTCAATCTTTGATTAATGAATAAAATAATCCCTTTTCCTTGTCCCAAATGATAATGTTTTGTGTATTTTCTTTGATTTATACATAACAATTGATATATAACCCTAATTTATGAATAGGAATAACATGCGTTTAGCCTTTTTTTCCTAGCTTTGGATGTTGTTTAGCTTTGGGAGGAGACTTGTAGCCTTGGGAGCTACAGAGCTTGAGGAGATCATCACCAAACATTGGATAAAAGGTATGGTTTTTTATCTTCTCTTCCATTGCTTTATGTTCATCTATTTTGGTATGTTTGCGGTAGTGGAGAAACTAGATTGACTTTTAGGGAATCATTTTCTCTGTCTATACTTTAAACCTTGGTATAGTTATAAGGGGATTTTCCCGCTAGTAGAATTGGCGACTCCACTAGGGAGTCTCTCTAGGGTTGTTAGGGAGGTTTTTGGGTTGTTTGTTGGATTTTTGTTTTCCTTTTGAGATTCAATCAAGTTTACTGAGCCTTTTAATGGTTTCTGGTCACGTTCTAGCTGCATACCAGCTTTCCCTTCCCTATTAGTCTACCTTGTATTTTTATTTTTGAAACGTATCAGAGGTGTACGTGCCCTATTTTGGGTCAGCCTGCGTAAATACACACTCTGCATAGTAGACAACCAACGTATATACACAAGATTCTAATTCAATATCTTGTGTCTCTGTGCCTTGAAAGTTCTTTTTAACAAAGAGAGGGTTTGTATCTTTCCTTATAGAAGTTCAGACTTCTCAAAAATTTCTTGAACCAGTAAGAGTTTTTGTCTTTGGCCATAGCTTGGGTTAAAGTTTCGGTTAACTTGTTCCTTAGTTTTCTTTTCTTTTCCCTAAAAGGTTTAGACAAATTTGTCAAGTTTTAGATCCTCCTTTTGGTTTCTTGGTTGAATCTGTATGATCCGCAGTCATCTTAGGGTCTTTTTCATTCTTTTTTTCATTTTTCTCTTTATTCCTGTTTCTTTCTTTGAAAAACAAAAACAAAAAATTTACTTCAGTTTTTCTTGTTAAAGCAGTTCGAAAAAAAAAAATTTGTTTTCTTGCATTTAGTTTGGTAAAGTAGTCAAGGTTGTTTGTAGAAGAAAATTAGTTGTTGTTTCAAATTTATTTTTGATTTCCTGAAATACAAGTAGTTTTTCTTAGTCAAATGAAAGCAAGTTTTAGGATTTCTTCATTTACAAGATCGTGAAATACTGATTAGAAAAGTTGAATTTTACAAAGAGTTTTTACAATCTTTTCTTTAATCTTGAAGTATCTTTTACTTTCAAATGATTTAAAGTTCTCTTCCTTATTCGTCTCTTCATAAAACCATCAGTTTCACTACCGCACCCTTTATGTAAATCAATCCTTAAAATTAACGCTTAACTTAGAATATATTAGAATTTTTGTTTATAGGGTTCACCGACTAGTTTAGGGCTTTAGGGCCTCGAATTAGGTGTGAAGAGGAAACTCTTCAAGGCCACTTTAAAAAAAACATTGGAGTCTGAGATAAGGAGTGTTTTAAGTCTAGAATCATAAGAGTTAACCAGGACCCCCCCCTAACATAGGGGATAAACATGAGGTCGCATGAGGAAAGGTAGAGGATATAACCCCTCCAAAGTTGGACTAAACATAGTGGGGATTGTATATTGATGGTCTTTCTCAAGAACAATACTGATTTCATTTTCCTATGAGGCTTCATGGACCTTGAATCTGTTTGAGATCCTCAGTTTTCTTCCATACTAATTGTTTCCAACACCCTTGAAGGGATTTAGACTTGTTATCTTTCTCATTACGATATGCCTGATTGTCGACTCTACTCGCCTGGTGACTGACCGCGAGATGGAAACCTAGTTTCCCATATTTTACGAACTTGCACATATGACCATGGGGGTATACCGTGGTACCTAGGATGGACGTCAGATAGTGCTTCGCAGAGTATACATGGAGGGTGATTATGTGTTCAAGTTTCACTTGCACTGATTAGTTTCTCTAGTATCGATTGGCATAACCATCCTTCCCACTAGTTAGTCAACTTCTTGATTTATCTTTAGGAAAATTTTCATTGTGTGCTTTGTGTTCTATGCTAGTCAATCCTTATTGTGTTGTTTGATCATTTAACAAAGTGGAATATCAACATATCCACCAATCATGAAGGCTTCAGGGTCTGTCATCGATTACTTTGGAGCCACCTCTACCACCATTGAGGCGAAGAATTGATCAATAAGGATCGTTAGAAGAAATTGGGCCACACGAAACTATTCTCGAGCCTTTTTTGAGAGGATAATTTCTGCCTTCGGAGGAATCCATCTTTTCTGACCTTGAGATTGAAGGTTTGAGGACAAAAAATCCTCTTATTACCGACTTGTCAGTGTTGATCTTGATTTAGATTCGCCCCCCCGAGGTGACATCTTCTGAGCACCATCTAGTTCTATAGAAGGAAATGTAAGCGAATGATGCTACTTCGTCCGAGAGTCCTCATACACCCATTACAACTACTACTGGATGGGGCATCCTACCTCCTCCCCCACCTTCACCAGTCAGGACCTCAGTTGTCGCAACTCCCATGACTACAAGCAGTGGTACGATACCTTTAACGACTTCGACCACTATTCCTTTTACACAGAACATGATGGGTGATCCCTTCTCATATGAGATGCCCGACTTTGATACAAACTTGTTCCTTACTTATTATACCTTACATACCATGGGTCTAGGGGCATGGAGCTCAAATGCTCCCTTGCAAGGATCAGACGTGGGCACTACGACCCCTTTTAATGCCATTCCTTATGTTGGGGGTCATATACCTCCTCTGTCCCTTTCGCTCGGTGGTGCTTTTCAACAGCCTATCGGGCCTAACGCTAATTCTAGCTTGTTTGGTGGAGGTAGTTTAGGACCTTCCTATTACAAAAAACCAATGGGATCTATTTCATTCTCTTTGTTTGGTGCATTTGGGAACACCACTTTTTCTTCGGTCGCTTTATTGACTAGGAAAACCCCAGCTTTGGTCAATAGAACTCGGTGCAAGGTACCATTCCTTCACAGGGAGAGATGACTGGAGTATAATCCACATAGGGTCTTTGGAATCCTTGGCAGGGATCGTTTCCCTCGCAAGGAATTTCAGTTGGGGGTAACCCCTTCCATACACAATGGAACCTTGAGAAAGGCTCTATACCCATGCATGTTGAATCAACTGGGGGCATCCCCTTCCAAGGTCATTGGAACACAATGTAGGGAGAAATCCCTTTGCAAGCTAGGTCGTCCAATTTCAGGAGTCAGTTGATGATGCCTCAACATACACAATTTCCTTTTGTTGGTCAAGGCCATGGTTTCTACCAAAACCCTAGCCAGAAGTCCAAATTTTCCTGACAACTTGGTTCCAGTCAAAATCCAGGACCCTCTTTTCCTGTAAATAATTCACAACCGAAACTACCCTTTCTGGAAACTCTACATTTTCCAGACTTGTCAACATTACTGAATGACCCGATCTATCATGATCCGCATTGACCCTCCATATCGACCAAATTACCTTCATATATTCCAAAGTTTGAGGGCAATCCTGGAGAAGATCTAGGTGATCATGTGACTACCTTTCATTTTTGGTTCTCATCAAACTCACTGAAATATGACTATGTTCAGTTGCACCTCTTTCAACGTACTCTTATAGGGGGTGTTGCGAAGTGGTATATTGAGCTTGATGGCTCAAGATACTCTTACTTTAATGACTTGGAGATGGTATTATTGAACCATTTCCAGTTACCTGTGAGGTACATTGCCGACACCGAAATGTTAGCCAACTTTGAGCAAACAACGTCCGACCACATCTCTAATCATATCCGAGAATGGTGGCAAAGAAATAGCTTGATTAAGGTCCAAGTCCCTCCTGATTTTTTTCTTGAGTGGTTCTTGACGTCATTGGTTCTTTTTATATCCAAGGACTAAGCGAATTTTGGGTCATTTTCAGAAGTGAAGGATATTATGAGAGCCCAACAGCTAGAAATGATCTACTCTCAGTCTGGCATGCTCTACAAGATATTACCAAATGTGCCATGGTATACTCTCGATAAGGAGAAACAAAATTTTGGGACCCATTTTGACAACATTATGGGCTCAACACAAAGAAATTCCATGGATATGTTGTCAAATTAATTTCACCAATTGTCAATACAACAGACTATGGCTAGCCAAAATCCTAGTTCAATTGTTCCCCCTACCCAGACATCGAATGTACATAGTGCATAGACGACGAATACCAAGGCTAACCAGTAGACCAAGGGAAAGAAGAAACAATGAAATAAGAAGGGTAAAGGGGATAAAAAGGATGCCAACAATGCTAGCAAGGGAAAAATGGATAAGAAGAAGTCGAAGTATCCATGTAATCTCTGCATGGAATACCACTTGACTCACCTATGCCCTCAACTTGTAGAGACCTAGAATATTTTAGCACAACAACAACCTGTTGTGTTGAAAAAACATTTTCCACAAGGGTAAAATATGGCTCAAGCTTCTACATCCACAAGCACGACAGAGGGCAGTCAAGGACCCCCCGCGCCTACCAATAAAAACCTAGTCGCTAACATTTACATGATGAACATTGATGCTCATTTATCTACCAGGACGTGTGACTACGGAAAGCCAGAATCTGTTGAGAAGGGAAAGGAGGCCACTAACCCATCAACTCCTCTCCAAATTGAGAAGGCATTGGGTGAAACAATGGCTCGCATCCCTAAAGGTGTGTTTAACAAGGATTCCCATAATCCAAAAATGAGGGCCTCTCAGAACTACTATTTCATGGAGGATCTGGTAGAGACCCCTTGCGTGGTTTATGCTCTAGAGGTCCTCCAGAGTTTCCCCTCGCAGAGAAAATATCTATTGTCCGCCTTGGGAGAGACAACGACTAGTAACCCAATAGTGATCATTTTCGATCCAACTAAGTTAAAACCTCGTCTTCCTCACCATGTTTCATTTCAGATAGTAGTGGGATATACCACAAAATATTTCAGTCGAAACATTTTCCATACGATGGTTGACGAGGGTGCCTCGACTTGCGTGATGTTGTTGGTGTGTTGGAAGGCCATTGGCCAGCCTGAGTTGTCTTTGTTTCCTATGTTTCTTACGACTTTTGATGGTCGGTTGTTTAGACCACACAGAATAATTCCTTCCTTTCACGTGTAGTTAGGGGGTAAAACTGTGTGTGTCAAAGTTGAAGTGGTTGATGCGCCTCTCGAATACAATCCTTTTTTAGGATAGAGTTGGACTTATGTGATGCATGTAGTGGTTGTCACAGTTTTTTGGGTCTTGTGCTTTCTGCATGAGGGACGAATGGTAACCATCGACCAATTGACATTTTCTTGTCCTAACCCTTCATCTGGGGATTATACAGTCCCAATGATTGATAACCCGCAACCTGGCACTGTCAAATTAGGTTTCAGTTTGTTTCCATCATTGATGGGAAATTTTGATTACCCACCACCTGCCAACGATGTAAATATTATATCGGTTGTTCTCAACCAGTCGAAGGCTACAATTTTTTAAGTTTTGTCTTTTAGAACGAGCTATTTTCACGACCCGTGAAATTAAAATTCCCCATCGGCTTAGATGGAGGGGATAGGGAACCTTGGCATGGATGTTCCCTTATCCACGGTTGAGGTTGCATACAAAATTGTCTAGCAATCCTCAGCCAACCCCGATTTGGCTCCCTCACAGGAGTTAGATCCAGTTCTTGAGCCTATTTGGCCTCAAGATTCTCTTTCCACTCAATATCCTTTAGACTTGGTCTTTCCCTCTGACGAGGTGATTCTTGAGGGAATGAATGGCTCTGAAAGACCTTGGAATGATCTACATCATAGATCTTATTTTCTTCCCGAGATTAGGAGAGTGGAGGAAGGAGAGTTTGTTTTGACAATGAATGGAGATAATCCTTGTCCTATCAATCCTTTGGATACGCACAGAGTTTATGCCGAGGGTAACATGGAAAGAATTTCTATAATGATTCCAAACAATATCTCCAAAACCCATGGCATCATGGAGAATGTTTTCATTGGAGCATATTTCTCCCGAAAAGAGATTTGAACTTACACCAAGTTATTCAAAGAGTTCTGTAACATTTTTACCTGGTCTTACGAGGAGATGCTAGGCATTGAACCACAAATTATCAAACACAAAATCACGACTTATCTTGATGCCAAACCAGTCTGACATAAGCTTCGTCCAGTCAATCCTCGAAAAGTGGCAGCAATCAAGGCAGAAGCAAAGAAACTTCTCAAAGCTGGTTTTATATACCATGTACAATAGACAAAATGGGTGTCAAACCTAGTTCTGATCAACAAGAAATAGGGCACGATTCATGTTTGTATGGATTTCCATGGTTTGAGTAAGGCCTTCCTGAAATAAAATTTCCCAACGTCGTTTATCGATCAGATTGTCGATAAATGTGCATGTTGCAAAGTCTTTCCATTCATGAACTATTTTTCGAGATAAAATCAGATTCAAATCAAACTTGATGACCAACATAAAATGGATTTTATTTTTCCTTGGGGTACCTTCGCGTATCGAAAGATTCCTTTTGGCCTGAAGAATGTTGGAGCTACCTTTCAGCGAGCCATTTCATTCTCTTTTCACGACCTCAAACACATAGTTCATGCATACATCATTGATCTAGCATCACGTTCTCGCAAGAGATCTGATCATCCCACCCATCTATGACTAATATATGATTGATGTTGCTACTATCAAATTCGCTTGAATCCTAACAAGTGCAGTTTCTGTGTGATGCCAGGTCTTCTTTTAGGTTTCGTTTTATCGAAAATAGGGATCATGATTGATCTTCTCAAGGTTGAGGCAATAGTTGAATTGCCTCCCCCATGCACAATACCCCAACTTCAAAGCTTACAGGGGAAAGAAATTTTTCTTCGACGTTTTGTTGTGAATTATGCGGAGATCACTAAAGGGTTCATGTGTATTTTGAAAAAAGGAGTCCCATTCTATTGGGATGTAGTTACTCAACACTCTTTTGAAGCATTGAAATGTGCCTTGACGTCCATCCCTCTACTCTGACCTCCTGATTATAACAAAGATTTCTTGTTTTATTTGGATGCAACGGAGTCGACCATCGACATGGTCTTGGTCCAGGAAGATGAAATTATCAAAGAGAACATTATATATTATCTTAGCCGAGACCTGGTTGGACTAGAAATCAACTACTCTCATGTTGAGAAACTTGGTTTGGTAGCTATCCATGTTGTCCAATGGTTCCGTCACTATATTTTTCTTTGCAAGACCACCATCATGGCCATCGTCAACCCTTTCCAATATGTGTTAACATGATAGGTCATTGGAAAAAATATCAATATATGGATATTTATCCTATAGGAGTTTGACTTAGATTTTGTTTTTGCGAAATCTAAAAAGTCATTGGTCTTTGCCAAACCAGTTTCAGAACTATGGGTCGAGTCTAGTGATATCATGCCAGAAGAATCACCTATCAATGTAGATATTTTTCTAATTGCATCTTCAAAACCCTTGTATGGATATATGCTTTTGTATCTCCAAAATTTGAAGTGCCTCGCTTCTGCTTCTCACGATGAGCATCAAAGAATTTGACATCAGGCGGGAAACTATCTTATACTCGATGAAAATTTGTATCGTCGATGCATAGATTGCATTCTTCGATGATGTCTTACACACGAAGAAGAAGAGATTGTTTTGAAGGATTGTCACATTAGAGCATGTGGCGATCATTTGTCTGGTTTTGAAACAAACCAAAAGATTCTACATGCAGGTTACTTTTGGCCCTCATTAATCAAGGATTGTTTGGGGGCAGTCAAGAAGTGCCACCCATGCCAGATCTTCTGTAGAAAGATGCAGGCAGATCCTAATCCTATGTTTTCGGTCATTGTTATTGGTCCTTTCACCAAGTGGGGGATTTAATTTACTACATGTCACCCGACTTCATCTAAGGGAAATCATTACATCATCATAGCAGTAGACTACTTCATGAAGTGGGTTGAAGATATGCCAACATTTAGCAATAATGGAGAAACCATGAATATTTTCATCTTTAATCAGATAGTAGCAAGGTTCAATGTCTCAAAGGATATTGTCAATTACCATGACAGTCACTTCTAGAATAGAATGACGACTGCATTAACGTCAAATCTCGGGTTCAAACAATAACATTTGTCACCCTACTACCCACAAGTGAATGGTCAGGTTGAAGCTATGAATTAGTCTCTTAAGACTATTATTCAACGAACAATCAATTATGCCAAGTCAAATTGGAATCTGATGTTATATTTAGCATTGAGGGCCTATTGAACATATTTGAATACTACCACCAATTTTTCACCTTTTCGACTCGTATACGGGCTGGACGCAACCTTACCAATTTTTTGTCAGATCCCTTATTTAAAGTTAGTAGTAGAGTTACTGCTAGACACTTCACTTCTTGAGGAATTCCTTCTATATTTTGAGAAGATCGATGGGTAGAGTCGTGATGAATCCTTAGCTAATGAGGCTCATAAACAAAGAGTCAAGTGTCTGTATGCTCAGTCTGTTCATCCTCAGATTTTATCTGAAGGTGATTTTGTCTTGGTCTATGATGAACAAAAATATCCCCTGGGGGTAGGAAAGTTCAAACCCATGTGGCTCAGACCTTTCATTTTGAAATAGGTATTAGAGAAGGGAGCTTTCTGTCTGGTTGATTTTGAGTGAAGTGATTTAGAAAATCCTAGAAATGGGCTCTACCTTAAGAAGTACTACTCTTATGTTGGTCACTTGGGTGGATTCTTGTATATATGTATAGTCTCTTATACATTTTTTTGTCTTTTTTGTCTTGTGGACATGTATTTATTTATGTCTTCTTTTTCACTGTGGTAGATGTCAAGTGAATCATAAGTTTACTTCAGATTCATGGACGGTGCTATCCAGCACACTCAGAGGCTTGCTTTCGCAACTTGGGTGATTTTCACACCTGGAGGTTAGTTGTTATCTTCCGGAGGTATTTGTCTAGGAGATGCAACAAATAATATTGTTGAATATAGTGTAGTGATAGAATTGCTTCATGATGCTTTGTTACATGGCATTTCTCTCCTTTGGATTTACCTAGATGCTCAGTTTCTTGTGTCCCAGTTAAATGGGGTTTACCACGTTTATGATCCCACTCTGCACTGACAATTCCTTAGGGTATGTCTCTTAGAATTATATTTTGATTACATTATGTATATCCATGTTACTAGGAGACTTAATCATTTAGTAGATACTCTAGCTAATCAAGTTTTAGATTGGCATGTTGCTAACATGTAAAAAGAAAATCACACACATACACATGTAAATACATTTGTAAAAAATGTTATCCATAAAGAAAGAAATATGTATATATGTGTGTGTGTGTGTGTGTGTGTGTGTGTGTGTGTGTGTGTGTGCGCGTCAAAAAATAATGTTATGAGTAAAAAAGTGGGCATTAAAGCCTCAAAAGTCAGCAGTCTACATCATTGGGATTGCACCCTCAAAATATATATATTGTAAAAAAAGTTCCCTGGACACATCAATGGTCTGACACTATATAAGGTCGAGGCCTATTGGCCCTTCTATAATGAACAACGACATTCGCAAGATGCCATAATAGTTGGACCCAAGTCTGAGGCACCCCAAATACATGTGGCTGCATATTTGAGGGGCGATCCTCGATCTTGGCCATAGGAACGACACGAGTGAGAGGATTGAGGTTTCTCTCCACTCGTCGTAAGACTCTATTAGCCTCTCCAGATGTGGGTTCTCCTGCAGTTTTTGGTCCTCCTGCCCTTGCTGGTCCTACCTCTAGTCAAGGACGATGTCGAGTCCTAGCGAATTATTTCAGTTGAACATGCCCCACATATGTACATAATGGATTAACAAGTCAATACTCTACACACACATAAAAAGGATATATATGAAAATTAAAAAAATAATAAACTTTAAAAATATGTGTTACCTATCTCTCCACACTCCTCGTTGGGAAGCACAAGAATGTCTTGATCTCTGATGAAGTTGATCCCTTCATAGGGGTAATCCTCGATCATTGGGATCTGACGTTCCCACCAGTCAAAACATTTTTCATCGAAGGCCTCTATAGTCCTCCCTCCACCATGTCTAGGCAGTAAAGTTTCCCATATGATCACTATTGGGAAGGAGGCCACATGCCCCCGTACTACCTCTCTGCAGCTGAGACTGGGCACCCTCTCAAAAAATAAGGAGCATAGAATGGTAACAAACCTAAAGTTCTTATTGGTAAGCCACCGACACTTTGTGAGTTGTCTCTTCATGAATATGAGCATGGTGGTACTCCAGTAAAAAATGGTTGCCTCTAAAAATTGAATGGCACAATGCATATGTGTGTGTGAGGCCCGACGGAGTGTTGTGGATCCAGTAATATTCTCGATTAGAGGTAGGATCACTCATAAAAAGAATATGGTGATCTTTTGGATCGACACTTGAGAACCTACTTTCTTAGTGCCAGCCTCAAAGTACATGCTGATGTAATCCTCAATGTTGAAAGGCCCTAGAGGAAAATTCCTCAAGTTGACTGCTTCCCCTCTTTTTGAGAGACCACTCAAAACATATATGTCCTCTGTAGTCTGGGTCAATGATTGACCCTCCAACATAAATGCCTCTACATCGAGATGCCAATATTCCATGAGAGCATTGAGCAACCTCGGTTGTTCCCTCATAAATGTACACTAGAATAACTTCCATAATATTCATTGTTTTAGTGCAGTGATGGCCACAAGGCCCTCCTCGACCAATATATCAAGCTCCTCGTTCTCTCTCTCCCTCTAGTGAACATACATCTTGTCACATGAAAAAAGTGGAGAGGAGTTAATGCTTTCTTTTATATTTTTTCAATGAAAATGAGGGTGTATGCGGGTTTTTTACAACACAATTGTGTATGTACGTGGGTTGTTTATTTTTCTTCCTGAGTACATACATGGGATGGCCTTGGACAAACTGTGTACACGCATGGCCTCCATTTTTACAAGAGTGTGCCCCTCCAAAACTTAAAATTAAACTACAAAGGGAGAATTGAAATGAAAGAATAAGTAATTTGTACTTACTTGGTCCAAATAGAAGGTTGTTTTGTCCACTATAGCTCCCAGAATCCACTCTTTTAACAAGGGGATTTTTTTGATCTTTTGGTTAATTTCCAATTTGCAATGGTAAAAATGAGTTGTCCACCTCTATTTATAGACTTTTTTGGCCCCTTTTTCCCCTTTTTTGGTACCCTTTGTCATTTTTCCTGGCTTGGTGATTACTCGATTTTACATCCGAGTTATCTATTGGTCATTCTGGTACATTTCTCCTTTCAGTTCGGCAATTATTTTTGGGATTGGTTACATTTTTTACATCCTTCGGTAAAAGTCATTTTTTCCAAATTTTGCATATAAGATAGGATTTCATTCCCACTTTCAGCATCTCGTTGTCTTTTCCAATTTTCCATAATATCAACCCCACCGAAGTGTGACACATAACCTTCTATGTTTCTTTAGAAGTGTAGTAATTAGGTGGTAGAGCCTACCTTTACATGGATTCCCTAGGTAGATCCTTTGATTTATTTTTGGTGTCCATGATGTTAGTATTAACTATAGGCTTGGGAGTCCTTGATTACTCCCATCATGATTACATATCGAATCCTCATTATTTTTTCTAATCATCATTCTTGGCCTTACCCTGGGGACTCCCCAATGAGCACACTTTATTGTCTTTCAAGCTCTCTTTATAATTCAAAAGAAAAATCCAACGAGACTGTATTTATTCTTTTCGATCTCCTCTGGATTAATTGAGAAAAGTATCCCCCTGGAGTCTTATTTAATCTCTTTTCAAACTCTTTAAAAATGAAAATAATTTTGAGCGATCTTGTTTCCCTTCATGCTTTCCAAACTCAAATTTGAAGGCACATCTATTCGATGGTAGTTTACCCCTTTTTCAGTCTGGATGGATAATTTTACGAACAAAGGTATGCTATAGGAACTTTGGTTCACTAGAGGAGTATTTCCAAGCGTAAGTTTAACCCTTTTTCGGGCCTAAGGGACTAAATATTCGAAAAAGGAACATTCTTCTTGGTTTTGGTTTACACCTTTTTCGGGCCTTGGAGATTACTTACGAAAAAGGAACACCCTTGGATTCCATAGTTAATCCCTTTTTAGACTCCCTAAAATTAAAAGATTGTCAAGTGACCTTGTTCCTTCAGACTCATTAAATTAGTCCAGAAGAACATCTACTGCCATGAGTTTAACCCTTTTTCCAGCTAGTAGATTATAGCGGAAAAAGGTATGCCTCTGGAGATTCGTCTCACTGAGAAATTTCTCCTCAGTTACTTTTATACTTTTTCGAGCTAAGGGGACTAAACTCATAAAATGGTTGTGAGTCCATAGTTAATCTCTTTTCATATTGTTGAGTGATATTTTCTTTGTCACACTCATTAAAATGGTTTTGAAAAGATGTCTTTTCGGTGAAATTTTAATCCTTTTTCGAACCTACTAGACTAAGTCCGAAAAATGTAATCCCTGGAGTCTTCTTTTGCATTTTTTTAGACTCTTTAAATGTGAAAAAACTACTGAACTTACCTTCTCTGGGCTGGTAAAATTTACATAGAAGGGGTCTCCCTGTTTCATGATTAGTCGCATTGTGGGTCTCATATTTTCATCTTTGGTCTAATGTTGGCTCCATGTTGCTCTCAACTAAACCTTTGAAGAATTCCTTGCAACATTTCTTTCCTCTGCAACCTGACACCTTGACCCATGGAGGAATTTTCCCCGAGTGTTCTTATCCTGCACATGTTTCCTTTCCTTGAGAATTAGTATGTTCCATGTTCTTGGAATGAGTTTGCTTGTCATGAAACTAGTTCCTCCTTTGTAATGTAGCATTCTTTTATTCTTTTTCAAGCTCTTTAAAAATTGAGAAAGAAAAAAAAATCAAATATTCCAAAAAGAGGGGACGAGAAATATTCATTCTTTTTTCAACAACAAAGATAGTCTCCCTTGGACAAACCACATCCTTCCATTTGTTCGTCAAGATTTGGGATCTAGTATGACCTCAGGAAGTTGTTCTCGCTGCATAGAGTTGTGTCCTCCTCCATTTGGTTACTCTTCCAAATATATGGAGAGTTTGTGTTGCATCCTACATCACAAACTTATGTCAATGTCACGTTGCCTGAGTCTGATCATCTTTCGTGCTTTTTTTCCAAGGGAATTTTTGTCCAACCTAATTTGGCATTTATTTCATTTGTCTCTTGAATTTCACGAGTCAGCCATCCCAAGAGTCCAGTCAAATCCAAATTAAAAATCGATGAAGTTCTCTACATGATCATTGAGATCCTCTAGTATTTTCACGAAGGATTGTTGAATACCTTAGAGTAGTGAGTCTTACATTCCCATTGTACTCCTACCCGAGTTTTCAATATCTTGAAGGTGTTTCTCAAGCTATGAATATTTCATCTCCAACCATAGGCATCACTAGCTTCTTGAAGATGCATATTGTACTTGTATATATTCCACTGATTTTGAGATGTAGATCCGTTGTGTTTTTTTCGCGGCTACACTTTATATAGTTATATGAAATGTATTTGTAGTGTATTTTATTTGAATCCATGATTTAATTCATCCCGAGCATGGGTATGCCTACCTTGGAGAGACAATTGTTGTTTTGCAGATGGCACCTCTCGAACTCTGGTCCCGGGCTCACTTGATTTTGTGCATTCTCATTGGAGAAGATATTGTAATTTATCTCATCCATTAGTTTCTCTTCCAACCTAATACATTAGGGGGAATATGTTGTCTCCCTAAAATTCCCTGCTCATGCATACATGGCATTGGCCTTATTACTTGCATAATTTTCCAAATCACCACCGAGGAGCTCTATTTAAAAAAATAATTTCTAGAGAATGTACATGCCCTGATGCACTACTAACCTCGTACATATGCTTGTTTCATGCTAGAAAACCCACGTACATATTCCTGATGCACACTAAATGGCCTGTGTATACCTCCAAAAGTTCCAAAAATTAAAAAAGTTGTAAGGAGTTCGGGACTTCAAAGGTTTTTGTTGTTGAACACCACCGCACCCCAGACTATCGAATGTCGAATTTATGAACCCTTTCTATTCTTCGGACATGTGTCCCTGAATATGGAGGGCTCAGATTTACTCTGGATTTCGGGACTTCGGGATATTTTATTTGTCCAGAAAAAACCTTCACCAAAATTGTCAATCCCCAACCATCGGTCATTGACGATCGGATATTTTCTTTATCCGAAATAAAAATAAAAACTTCATCAGAATCTATCGATCCTCGACCATCGGTCATTGATGATCAAAAATGTTTTTTGTCTATCTTAAACCCTTCACCAAACTCTTTGATCCATGACAATCGATCATCAATGATATTGTTTGGAGAACTTCCACACTTAGAGATTTTTGACAAAATTCGAGGTGAATCTGAGACGTTCATCTCCTCCAACTCCCCAAATAGATGAAATGAATACGAACTGCCAATATTCCTCATTTTTCAAATCTCCAAATAAATCCCAACCATCGATTTGGTAATTTTTCCAAACTTTATAAACATTTGAATTTTTAAAATTTTTCAAGGAAGAATCTGGACTGTTGATCCGAGATCGAACACGATCTCAACCATCGATTCTTCAAACTATATCCAGCATTATAGAGGCCCTTAAAACTCAATTTTTTTGACCTTCTAAGTCGAATTCGTCTTTGCAAGTCTGCAGATCGAATCCATCAATTTTTTAGTCAATCTTGGAATCATTCAAACTCAGATCCGTTCACGAATTTGTGGGATTTCACTCAAATGTTTCCACCATTTTTCCCCAAATTTTCACAGATATATTAAAATCTATGACAACAAATATTCTCGATTCACACTTGCTCTGGCCCATAATAGTCTGATGTTTGAACCCGAATTTATGATACCAATTTGTAACATACCCAGCCTCCCATAGGCCAAGCATGCCACACCAAGAATGCACCTCTAGGATGATTTTGAATTTCTGATAACAATTAATTAATAAAGAAGCATGAGATACATACATGCAATGATGAAGATTCATACTACAACATAAAAGGTCTAAACAATATACCATGCACATCATTAACTAGAAAACATGCATATTGTAAGTACAAATCTCAGGTATAATAATTTAATACACAATGGAAATAAATACACAAGCAAAGGAAACCATAACAAAGAGAAGTTATATTTTATAAAAGAAGACACCAACTAATTGTATACCAAGGATGTTCCACCCAACCATAGACACTATTGTTCCAAGTCTCAACAATAATGTCACCACCAAGCCAGGGCTATGAATCACAAGGACAGTTCTAGAGTGTTAATCGGCTTCCCAAAATAGTCAACACTCAATCTCTTATAGGATTCTCTATCACTCATAGCAATCCAGGTACCCATCTCTCTTCTACCCAACCTACACCACCCAAGAGAATGGACCTCCACCCTTCTCTACCACGCAGTCCCTCAAGAAGTCCTTCTCCTTCCATAGCTCTAGTGTAGTTGGTCTAGAATATCCATGCTGAGACTCTCGGGACTCGCAACTATGAGAAAATATAGACACACGCTAATCATCTCAATCATGCAAGCCTCAAATCATGGTTGGATTACACCAGAAATATCTACAACCAACAAAACCATGGTTGTCCTTCAATGGTACGACTTCCTTTCCCAAGTCAAATGTGAATTTGGAAATATGAGTGAGTGAAGGAATGAATGGGGTGCAGACTCCATGAGAGAGGATGAAAAATGAACAAATTGGGTGAATGAACGCATGAGGAAACCAACAACAACACCATAATAGGGACGAGAATGAGAGTGAGTTGATGACCAAAGAAAAATGAGAGAATTTTCTAATAGGGGAACCCCTTCCAAAGACCAGGGATGGGATTTTGTAATTCCTGGGGATCAAGAACCTCTTGGACTTCCCCCAAGAATATCACATAATTGATTTCCCCCATTACACAAAATGGGTAATATTAAATAATTACTTGGCCCCTCAAGCCCCCTATAACTCTAGTCCCTAATTTTCTAGTAGCCAATGGTGTATTTATTATTAATAATGATCACACATTACATTTCTTAGGTGCACTATCCTTTTAATAAGTTTTTGAGCACTCTGGACTCTTAGAAATGTAACAATACATTATTTAATATGGGGCTTAAGACCCGAGGTTTTACATGTGACCAACTAAATATGTGACTCCCATTTATGAGTTATCATAGTCCTTCGAATAATACAATAATGGACAGTTCTGTAAGGTTTCAAACCTACTAAAGGACACTAAAATAATTTCATTTTCTAACTAAAGTAGTGGTGAGGGTAATCCATTACTCTTGTGTGAGAGAGTTGTATAACAATTCATTATTAAAAGGATTAAATTTTATTATCATATTTAAAAGAAAGCATCAAAATCATTTCAACTAGTCTATGCTAATGATATATAAACAACGTGATTGGGGACATAAAAAATAAATAAAAGCACAACTTAGAATCTCACATGTTTATCAAGGGCACACACTTTCTCTAGCATATTTATGATCTCATAGAATAACACAAAAATGTTGAGTCCAATTCATAGCTTTATAGGATGTGTTTAGGCCAACTCAACCACAAAAATATCTTGACAATCAACCAATGTAAAAAATGTCAGTTTACTTTTGGCATTGTTCAAGTGGAAAGTTCATGATTAACACTTTTGGCTCTGTTCTAGTGGAGAGTTGAAGTTATTTTCACAATGATGACCTAGGTTCAAAATCTGTCTATCCTACACCCAGTAAAATAAAGATTTAGGTTCCCTACCTTTGATTAGTTTGAAATACTAACTTTTTAAAGGCCATAACTTTCTTTTCCTAACTACGTTTTTTAGTTTTTTATGGTATTAGTCGGAGCTAATCAACTATGTCGTATATTTATAAAATTGAAGAATGGAAAAATGGATTCCATTTTAAAAAATGTGTGAATGTTATTTGGAGTCACTTTCATTGTAGAAACTATCTTTGATTTTACATTGAGCACAAGTGACATATAATTTGTACAAAATGATGAGTAATGGATTAAAAAACCATATAGGGGTAGTACTCCTAAGGTGAAGCACATCTAATAGAAAAAGGTTGAGGTATGTAACTGAGAACTTCTCTCATGAGGAGAGAAAGGAAACATTGGTCAGGGTAGCAAAATAAAGTGGAGAAATAACTACTCAAATCTCGAGAAAGGAAGGAATAATGAAATTTGATCTCATAGTAAAGGGGGAACTTGAAGATGAGATGCACCTCTGTCTCAAGCCTTTGTAAGTGAAATTCGATATCATATTAAAGGGGTTACTTGAAGACAAGATACACCTATGTCTAAGGCTCTTGTAAGTGTAAAAGTTGGCAAGTCTTTCCCATGCATGGGATATCACGATTAGATCCAATCTAGACTCTTTAGGAGCCTACCTAAAACTAAAACTAAGGATATCCTAAGTGCATGTATTCAAGTACATAATCCATATTTTAAAAGAAAAATACTAAGTGTTGAGATAGAAAAAGTAATATAAAAAATTTGATATAAATTTTATTGATAGAAACAACTACAATTTTAGAAAGGCATGTTCTCAAACTATAGATTTTAGGCTAATTAACAACATATGGATTATTAGTCCTTTTGGATTTGTTCTAGTGACAAGTTGGAATGATTGGCATGATGATGACCCATGTTCAAAATTTGGAGGACCTACTCCCAGTACCAATACCGAGTTGTTTATCCTCTCTATGTACTAGATATAAAGATCAATACCCTCTCCAACCTGATATGTACAATGAATTTATTGATGTATATCCCATGCCTCCTAGTTTATGAAAATGGCCAATAGGAGGAAAACTTTTATAAGGAATGTGTTGTTGTGTTGTGAATGCGAACACCCATGGTTTTTTCCCTTAATATGTCAATGTTGCAGGAATGTGAATCCCTAGATTATAAATGAAGTTGTGGTGAAGAATATGGTTACTCCAAATGATCATGTTGCACCCATCACTGGGATGAGAATATTATGTGTTTCATATGTTCATGTAAGAAGTTAGGAGATGTTAAGTTGATGTTCATGTTGTGTGATAGTTGTTGTTTCTAAATTGTAGATGTGTTGTAGGTATCCCTAAAGCGCACATGACCCATATTAGAGTGTGTGTTGTATCCTAGAGGTGCTTTTCTAAGGTTTAAAGGCCTTCAATCCACCTGTATATATGACTATTTGGTACATATAGGTGGAAAATAGGTGTTGTTAGCACAAGAATTTGCAGCTAGAAGAGGTATGCCTTTCCATAAGGCAGCTTAAAAGACCTTTATAGGAAGAACAAAGAAGCTACACTTCTCCTAATCTCCTTCAACAACCAGCATCAAGGTCAGAAATCCTTTCAAAAGATCATTATATCTTAAAGAGGCTATTGAAGAACAATCCCTACCAAAAGTCTCTATCCTATAGAAGAAGAAAGATAAGGGCCAAGGCATTGGAAATCTTGTGTCCATTTTTGCAAAGATAAACAATTGATGAAACACTACCTCTGCCACCTATATAGGCTTCTAAGTTCTTACTGTTCAGAGTTTTGGGATTTTTACAAAGAATTAATCCCTTCAACAGTAATAAGTGAAGACACTCTCTAGCGCTATTGCGCTACAAAATAGTCTATTTTTTTATGTTCCATCGGTTTGCTACCTACAATGCTGTCGAATCGCCGAAAGCTAATGGTGCTGCAACTACTCGAGGTTACTACCCATTATGAACATGTACAAGTGAAGGTGTCATGTATTTTTATAGTTATACCTAAAGTTTGACAGAAAACACAGGTGGGCGCTACCTAAATTCGCTACTGAAATTCTCACAGAAATCGAATTGTGCAGAGTTTTACAAGGACGCTTCTACCAGTTTTGAGTGACTAACTTAAAACTTGGATTGTTAAAAATTGAGAAGGTATTTTTGAAACCTGGAGGAGGGTTTTTTTCATCACATACCAAATAACAAAGCCCTCTCTCATTTTTTCAAAATGTGTTTTGGTTAGAGAGCTATTTGACATAGAAGTGGTGCTACGAAATGTGTTGTTGAAACTCTGTTTTAAGACTGCTGAACTGGCATTTTTGACCAGTTGACTTCCAAAAGGATTTCTGGGTGCACTAAGATGAATTTTAAAAATATGAAGGATTTTTTTGTCAAGAAAGGGTCCATGAACATTAACCTCTTTCATTTTTCACACAGGTGTCATGGATTGGGAGAGTCGAAAGAATATTTGAGCCCTATGTTTTCAGTTTTCGTGATTTCCTATTTGAGACATGTTTTTGTGACACTTGTTTCAGCCATATGGAGACGAATTTAAAGAAAATGAGAGATTTTTTTCTTCATAACGAGTTTATATACAAAAACCGTTCTCATATTTTACACATATATTATTTTTTGAGAATTACAAGTGGCGTGTGGAAGCCTAGTTTTCAGAATTTTGCCTCCTGAAAAGTAGGAAATTATTCAAAACATGTCGTTTTCTATTTGTAGTTGCTTCTATTTTGGGAAAGGGGTTGGAGTTCGAATGGGTGAGCTAGAAAGGACCTATATGGATATATATTCATTTTACAAGAGGGTAGGAGGGTTGGATTCATGATCCAAAAGAGGAGAGAGCTAGAGGAACAATTTATTTGCTCAATTGTAAAGCCTGAGGGCCTGTTGTAATTAGCATTTCTGCCATTAGAGATTCATGAGAGTTTCTTATCAGAATTTGTGTTCTTTTTTATCATTCTATCTTGTCATCTTTCTTGAACAATATTTACATATTTTGAAGATCAAAAGATTCCTTTGGTTAATGAATTCATGAGTTGCAAAGGATTTATGGTAATTGCTTGTTAATCACAGATTATTGTTCAAGCACTCTTCAATCTATATTACAGAAAGGATCTATGTTATGTGGTTATTCTTCTCTTTGTTTACCTTCTATTATTCTATCCATATTTGCATAAGCCATTTTTCTAGTAGGCGACCTGATTTCCTTTTATTTGTAGGATGTTGTGACTCCATGCCCAATGGAATGTATTTGCAACAGTCTGATGCCCTCCTTTTTACTCTTCTCTTTTTGATCCACCTATTCAAACTATTTTAATCCATTTAAATTTCTATGTGACCAAACTTACTCTCATTTGAAGTCTGGGAGAGACTCTTGGAGTGATAACATAATTGGCATCGTTGCCAGGGACAAAGATGAATGAGAAATATTCCCTAGGAGAACGACATTGATCAGATCCAGCTTTTGATGGTGAACAAGGGATGGTCACATATTCAGGACTGCATCATTTACCTGGAGACTCCACAATCAAAGAATCCATTGGGGAGGATCTTGTTGACACAAAGATGAAATCACACAAGGGAAAAACCAGGTATCAGTTTATGATTTTTCTTCATGAACTGTTGTTGTTCTTCATCAACTCATTTTTTATTTTCCCTTCGCATGTAAAGAGGATTATCTGGTGTTTTGTTTATTTGGATGATCATAAAAATACTTTTGTATATCCATCCTTGTAAGAGGAAATTTTTTCACATACTTGTGTTGTTGAGGTTGATCTCATTTCCTTGCCTCAACCTATTTATAAAGACGAGGTTTACATTCAAATCCCTCCTGAACCTGATCACCCTTGTAACATTGAAGAGATTTAAATTGTTTCAAATCCTTCAGAGATATCATCACCTTATGATATTACCAATGAATGTTCCTATCAGTTGGCTACATATCATACTCATCCCACTATTTTTCAAGGTAGGATTCGAGATAAAAATTTTAAACCTTTAAGGCTGCCACCTTACCTTCATCCTTATCCTCTTAATTTTCTTGAGTATATTCCCCAGTTTCCTAGAGGGGATCATGTTATATATGAGAGGCATTTGGAATCCTTTGAGAACTTTATTAATCAGTTTTAGATAGTGCATGATGATGTTAACATGAGGTTATTCTCCAATTCCTTATTTGGAGATGCTATTATATGGTTTAGGAGTTTGAGGGCTCATTTCATTTGTTCGTGGATCAAGCTATCCGATGTTTTTCTAAAGCATTGGGGAGAGAATAAGTATTTTTACCAATACTTGACTGAGTTTGATGATTTGAGGAGAGGAGAGGAAGAAACTATGGTTGTCTTCAACCAGAGATTTTATAATCTTAATCATAACATGCCATCAAAGATCCGATATTCTGAGGTTGCTACCATGGTATAATATGTAAGGGATCAACATTTCGAGCTTGTCCTTATCCTAAGAGAAATAAAATATTCATCCTTAGCATTGTTATTTGAAGATGCCAAAGAAGTTGAGGATAATATCCATGCTAGCAGGAGGATCCGAGATCGAGTTTGTTATGAAAATCTGCATGCATATGAGCAAGCAAGTTGTCAGTGCATTTCTGATTTTGAGCAATAAGAGAGTGAGTATGAAGCATATATGGAACAACATCAAGAATATGCATATGTGTCAGATTTGAAATCAGATTCTTCACTATCTTGAGATTTTCCTATGGACAACTATGCATGTCAAGTTCATGATCAATTTTCATACCTTTGTGAGCATGAAGTAACTGATGATCATATTGATAATTGCATATTTATTGTTGATCATTATTAATATGATTTAAACCTTGTCTTATCATCATTTGTTTATCATTATTCTGAAGAAAACATTGTTAATATTGATGATCAAAATCTGATCACAAGAAAACTAAAGGGTTATTAGTTTCAAACAAAGAGGTGGTCATGGATAAGCAGTTGATTTCCGTGAATCAGTATGTTTTTTATTTCAGTTTCAAGGATCCAGTTGCAGTCTTATTGGATTCATACAGTTCATATCACCCGAAAGCTTCAGATTTCATTTACTCATCAACACTTTCAGGTGAGTATGGTTTTATGAATGATTATCTATCACTAGTGATATGTTTATGTTATTATCTACTGATCAGCAATAAAGACAAGACTATTTTAGTTTTGAAATTACTTGAATGGATATTATGGAAGTCTTCCTTTACCTGATTAGGGTGCAGATCCAGTTAGAGTAGGAGTATGGAAGAAATAAGCTCATTTCGAGAATTTCCTTTCTGTTAGTTTGCAGTAGTTAGATTTCAGTTTCAAATAAGGATCAGAGGTGCTCTCAAGCATGAAGGATTCTGGGACAGGAATGAGGATGGATAAGGCACTAAAACTACAAAAGATCTTAGAGACTCATAGGGAGGAATCTATCCCCCATGGAGCCTATGTTGGCACAAGAATTTGTAGCTAGAAGAGGCTTTCCTCTCCATAAGGCAGCTTAGAAAACCTTTATAGGAAGAACAAAGAAGCTACACTTCTCCTCATCTCCTTCAGCAACAAGCATCAAGTTCAGAAAACCTTTCAAAATATCATCAAATTTTAAAGAGGTTGTTGAAGAACAGTCCCTACCAAAATTCTCCATCCTACAAAAGAAGAAAGATAAGGACCAAGGCATTAGAAAGCTTGTGTCCCTTTTTGGAAAGATAAACAATTGATGAAACACTACCTCTGCCACCTATATAGGCTTCTAAGTGCTTACTATTCAAAGTTTTGGGTTTTTTACAAATAATTAATCCCTTAGGAAGTAATAAGTGCAGACATTTTGTAGTCTATTTTTGATGTTCCATCGGTTTGCTACCTACAATGCTACAGAATCGCCTAAAGCTAACGGTGATGCTACTACTCAAGGTTGCTACCCATTTTTCACATTTCCAAGTGAAGGTGCTACATATTTTGGTGGCGCTAACTAATTTTTTACAGAACACACAGGCAGGTGCTACTAAAATTCTGGCAGAAACCAAATTGTGCAGAGTTTTACAAGGATGCTTCTACCATTTTTGAGTGAATAACTTAAAAATTGTATTGTGAACAATTGAGAAGGTATTTTTGAAAATTGGAGGAGGTTTTTTTTCATAACATACCAAATAACAAAAAAACCTCTCATTTTTTCAAAACGTGTTCTGGTTAGAGAGGTATTTGACATATAAATGGTGCTACAAAATGTGTTGCTGAAACTCTCTTTTAAGACTGTTGAACTGACATTTTTTACCAGTTGACTTTCAGAATGATTTTCGAGTGCACTAAGATAAATTTTCAAAATATGAAGGAGTTTATTGTCAAGAATGGGTCGATGAAAATTAACCTATTTCATTTTTCACACATGTGTCATGGATTGGGAGATTCAAAAGAATCTTCGAGCCCTATGTTTTCAGTTTTCATGATTTCCTGTTTGAGACATGTTTTTGTGACACTTGTTGCGGCCAGCTGGAGATGAATTTAAAGAAACTAAGAGAGGTTTTTCTTTATAATGATTTTATATATAAAAAAAAAATCTCATATTTTACTCATCATTTATGGTTTGAGAATTACAAGTGGCATTTGAAAGCCTAGTTTTCAGAATTTCACCTCCTGAAAAGAAGGAAATTAGTGAAAACATGTCATTTTTTGTTTGTAGTTGTTTCTATTTTTGGAAAGGGGTTCGAGTTCGAATGGGTGAGCTGGAAAGGACCTATATGGATATATATTTATTGTACAATAGGGTAGGAGGTTTGGATTCATGATCCAAGAGAGGAGAGAGCTAGAGGAATAGTTTATTTGCTTAATTGTAAAGCCTGAGGGCCTATTGTAATTAGCATTTCTACCATTAGAGATTCATGAGACTTACTTATCATAATTTGTGTTCTTTGTTATCATTCTATATTGTCATATTTATTGAATAATATTTACATATTTTGAAGATCAAAAGCTTCCTTTTGTTAATGAATTCATGAGTTGCAAAGGATTTGTGGTAATTTCTTGTTAATCACATATTATTGTTCAAGCACTCTTCAAGCTATATTACAGAAAGGATCTTTGTTATGTGGTTATTCTTCTCTTTGTTTACCTTCTATTTTTCTATCCATCTTTTAATAATCCTTTTATCTGGTAGGTGACTTGATTTCCTTTGATCCGTGAGATGTTGTGACTCCATGCACAATGGAATGTATTTGCAGCAGTATGATGCCCTCCTTTTCACTCTTCTCTTGTTGATCCACCTATTCAAACTATTTTAATCCATTTACATTTCTATGTTACCAATCTTTCTCTCATTTGCAGTCTGGGAGTGACTCTTGGAGTGATAAAAGGTGCCAAAAGGAAAAGAGAGCGAGGGTTTTTTATGCCAACTACGGAGAACAGTTGAAGGAATGTTAGCATCACATGAATAGAGCTATCCAAAAAAGGGGTATAACTAGACCCCATAACATCAGAGGATGTTATGTGAAATGTCCCATGTTAATTGGAGGAATAAAGTATGATAGATGCTTGAAAGGTTGCCATATGAAAATGTAAAATCTAGATTCTTTCAAAGGAATAAAATGAATTATGTGCAAGTTCCAAGTCAGAAAGACAAGAATACCTAGAGGGTTTATCCATCAAATGTTGAGATGTTTTTGTGAGAAGAGGAGTGTTATGCCAGAAGTAGTGAAGAATTGAAAGTGTACTCATGTGCTATAGTGCATCTGGTAGAAAAAAAGTAAAAGTGTGTAAACCAACTAAATTTTGAAGAGATTTCATTGTTGTATGTGTAAGATTATAACTACCTCAAATAGGAAGATCAAATTGTTTCTTGATAGAAAATAGTATTTGTACATTTCATTTCATAGATGTAGGAATTGAGAGAACTAGGGGTGTAAGGGAAAAAGGAATTGGAAGTGAGCATGAAAGGGATAAATATGAGGTTGCCAATGGATCTTAGGGATTTGTATGCTTTTTAAAGGTGGAAGGAGTAACTGAAAATGGGGTAGTGGTATTTCTTGTTGTGGGGGTGGGGAGAAGGAAAGACACACACACACACAGAGAGAGAGAGAGAGAGAGAGAGAGAGAGAGAGAGAGAGAGAGAGAGAGAGAGAGAGAGAGAGAGA
>ML784430.1:235700-283611 GCA_009831015.1 Picea engelmannii
AGCGGTGGAGTTGTAGAGATCAGTCTCCAAGTGGGAGATTGTTGGTTGTGTAGCCTGATTATCTTCCTGATTCAGAGGTCCTTGCTTTCAGCCGTTTTTATACCCCATGAAGTATTTACACCCCATAAGTATGTACACTCTTCCACGCGGGGGAGTGCAGAGGGGGGGTACCCCCTCTGCAGGGTCCGGGGAGTCCATCCCCCCGGCTGGGGGGTCTGGGGGCAAGCGGGCCCCCAGCAGGGGTTCGGGGGCGAAGCCCCCGAAGCAAAAATTGCCTTGTAAAAGTATATTGTAATTTCATTGTAAATCTGGACTGTTCATTATAAGGTCGTAGATCTAACGGTGGAGATTATGTTAGGGTTTTTTCCCTATAAGGCAACCCTCTTTTCCTGAGGGAAATGTATTGCGGCTATTTATGATGGCGAATATTGTATTCTGAGAGAGGAGACTGTGAGAGAAAGAAGAGGAAGTTACAACGGGTTTTGATGTAGGTTGTATCCCTTCATTTTCTCGATAATAATAAAGGAAGGACCTGGAAATTTCTCTGGTGGACGTAGCCCACACTGGGTGAACCACGTAAATCTGTGTCTCTCTTGTATTGTGTGTCTTCTATGTTTTGTTTCTGCATTTGTTTTATTTTATTGCTTCACGGTCCTATTTTTCTAACACAAATGAGGGTCGTCCAACTTTGTAAGGCCATAACTCTCAAACCGTGAGGATTTATGTGATGTTCCACATACCATAAGAAATGACATGACATGAACTATCGAGATTGAATAGTCTTACATGAAAATAAATAAAAATAATACCATTATTCATCAAACAAAATTGGGTCCATTACCAAAACCTTTGTGCTACTGAAATTCACTACCAAACTTTCTTCAAGGGTTGACATCAATGAAAACCAACCCAATTAATCAAAAATATCCCCCTTTCGCATTTATGGAAACAATCTGATGCAATATTGAAATCATATCACTCATGATCCCCCTAGAACCATGCCTTCATCTCTGTGACCAATGCTCCCCTTAGAACCATGCCTCTGTCCTCTGCATCTGATAAATCTCTCCCCCTTTGTCATCATTGGAAAAGGTATATTTCCATTTGGGTATGCTCCCCCTAATTGAATCGTCTTATATCCCAACATGAACTATCCTCTTTATAGTGTTTCCTCGTGTACATCTAAGACATATAAGATAAGCATTCAAAAGTATTCATTTTGGAGTAGAAATAACTCCGAGTCTTTGTCGAAGATACTCAAAGCTAGATTCTCGTGGAAGTGGTTTTGTAAAGATGTCTTCCACTTGTTCTTTTGTGCCCACATATTCAAATTTGATATTCTTTTCTACAACTTGTTCTTGTAGAAAGTGATACTTGATTGGTATGTTCTTCACCTTGGAGTGCATCATCGAGTTCCTTGAGATACTGATGGCATTTTTATTATCAAAATAGATTGGAATGGGCTCATTATACTCAACCTATATATTTGTTAGAGTTTGTTTCATCCATAGAACCTATGTACAACATGTTGTTGCTGCAATATACTCTTTATCGACTATAGATAAATATACTGATGATTTTTTCTTTCTTATCCATGATACTAAACACTCAACCAAGTAGAACGTTTCTCCACTGGTTCTTCGTCGGTCATCAATGCAACCTACCCAATCTGCATCTGTGTAGAAAATAAGTGATAGATTATTTCCTTTTGGATACCATTGTTACAGGAAAATCCCCCTATGGATAGGGGAATTCCCTCTTGGATCCTAGACCCCTATGACCAACACAAAAAAGTGCTAAATTTGATCACTAACATTCCTTTAAACCTAGCTAAGCTAATCTATAGAGAAGAGGAAAAAGATACGAGTACCTTTTTACGATGTTTGTCCTCGCCCTGTCCAAGTTGAGATTTGATACCTAAGCTCTTCAACAAGTCCTTCAATCCAATAAAAATCAAAGACAAAGAATACTTCCTATTCTACCATGATTAGTTTGAAGCTAGATCTATCCATCGAAGACAAGTTCATGAATATGTACAAAATATTTAATGAAACATGCCAATCACATGTATTAATGAGAACAAAATAAGGTTCTTACAAGTGTAGATGTAGATGCAACAACCTGATCCAGCTCTCCTTGTCCAACCCCTTGCTCAAATGATCCACAATCAAAATGACTATGCTTTCAATGATTATTCTCCCTTATGAGATCATAAGTTTTATGCCTTCAATGTCTCTCCTTTCACCATGAGGAGGCCTCCTTATATAGGATTTGAGAGCCCCAACCACCTTATATATTCTTGGGATAGGTTGAGGATATTTATCCATAAGTTGTGGATCCTCCCTAAGATCCATCCTTGACCTCAGATTCGAATCAAAATGACTTCAGAGATAAGGGGGATCTTCCCCTAATTTCCTCAACAACACAACGCTCCCCTAGAATGGTGCACAAAGCATTGCAATGCTCCCCCAAATGAAGGCAAGGAGCACTAGTGCTCTCTACCAGTAGGTAGGGGAGCACTGCTCTTCAGAAATTATTTTCAAGTGGTCTTTATCAAGGAAAAATATTTGTACTCTTCGTGAAATGACATATCCTTCTTTTAGCCAGTCTCTGAGGATGTCTCAAGTGTTTCTATGATGTCATTCAAGATATGACATAGTAAATATGACAGTATGATATTTGGGACACTTGCGACACTTGTAATGATGACAGTAGGTCATCATTGAAGTGAGTAATTTTGATGTGTAACATATTGCCCCCAAAAGTGTGAAGTTAGAAGACAGAAAATGATGACTGAAGTACTTTATATACTTTTCCAGGCAAGGGTATGGACTCAGAGAACTTGGTAGAAGCTACATACAACCATCAGAAAAATTTTATGATATGTTTCAAACCCAAGGCAAGCATACCTATGCTTGAGTGATAAAGACTTTCAAGGTATGGCCATTGTAAGATACATTGTGGATCCATAATCATATTGATAAAAAGGTATAGCCACCAAAGATACAATGTGGATCTATACTTCCATGACATGAACTGATTGTAGCCACAAAAAATACATAGTGGATCTACGAGACGACAAGACAAAGGACATGGACCAATACAAAGTGGATCTATGTGACAACATATGTATCAATATTCTCAAAAGAAACTTCGTCGCAACCTAGGAAAAGTATATATCAGAGTGATCACTCAACCTAGGGTCTTTTTACCGATCCTGATGCATTACGAATATAACCATGAAAATATATGTCATGATGTCGAACATGGTAGAAACCACTTAATTACCGATCAGTGAGGTAAACCGTTAACAAGTGCGAGGGAAATTACCATTGATGTCAATGATTCCCAAGGTACCTATTGAGCTCGCAACACACCCTAAAAAGTCTCTGCTAAACTTTACTTTTTGGGTACCACTTAATTTTTTGGTATTGTCTAATTCAGAATGATGTTGTTTTCGCTTATCATTTTTTTCTACAATTTCTCCTTGTTTCTTTGAAATTTTTCCTGAACATGTCAAAACCATCACAACTTAAAGGGATTAACATTTTATTAAAGAATCAACCACTAAATCATTTTACCCGACATGTCCAAAATTCGGCACCCAGAAGAATCAGAGATGAAAGAAAATCGTCTTAGAAAACTAAGGACATCGATCGTCGATTTTCGTCGGCATCGGTAAAAGGGGAGTTGCTCTTTTGAGATAAGCATTGCACAAGAAATTTTTCGATGACTGATTTCATCTCAGCATCAACAAAACGAAAAAGGAAGTATTCATTTGCGGGGAAAGAAAGTAATCGTCGACGACCGATCTTGTAAAAGAATTTTGACATCGACGACTTATGAGTAGCTAAACCTGTATGGAGTGTAAAATGTTTTCCAGGCCACAAACCCTCGAAACTTTTCAGCATCGGTGAAATTCCAAGAAGCTAGCCCAAGGAAAAGGATGCAATAAGTTCATCCCCAGTTACTAACCCTTGATATATAATTAGCATCGACGATTCTTAGGCTCGGTTAGGGAGCGCGTAGCTGAAAGAAGGTTACCATCTCTGTTGGCACTCATGAGTCAAGTCACCAGTATTTATCTTCCATGTTTCATGTCAGAACCATCCGACGAAAGTAATCAGCGTTGGCGATTTTATTTTTGTAAAAAAAAGAAAAAAAGGTATCAATGGAAATCCTGTAGCTCTGCACCGATCTCTGACTTCTCCATTCTGAAAATGACATGATGGGACATTTTAGCTCTAAGATATGCTAGATACAATGCATTTAATCAATTGATTAATTCCAATATTTCGCATTAGTTTCTAATCCGTGCACAAAGAAAAATGATCATTTTAGCCTGTAGATACAGTGCACCTCCCTCCACGCCTCTGCCATCAACCTATGTAAAATTGATTATAGAAATTTGGCAGTAAGTAGTTTTGAATTTCCTCCCATTACTTGTATTAACAGCTTGGTGTGATTGGTAAGTTATCTCTCATTATATTATCCTGAACTATTATAAGAAAAAGAATTATTCATGCAAAGAAGTTCGAAACATCTAGAGGAGCGAGACGAACGACCTAGAGAAGGCGTCCAAGGTATAGTGAGTATTAAGAAATAGAGTTTAGAAAGCATATAGGTATGTACCAGTCTAGTTTTGTTGATTCCACCTCACATTTAAATTAGGATCTAATATTACTCTATATGTCGGCCCTAATTGAGCGATTTCGGTTGCAGGAACGATGCCTACGAAGAAACCTACCACTAGGAAATATCCTAGAGCCCCAAAGTTGCAAGAATCAAAAGTAGGAGAGGGATCCTCCCCGGCCGTTGTAAGAAAATTGAAATTCACTTCCAAGATGGTGCTCATCATCAAGATGATCACCAAAGAATCCTTCACTTAGCCCCCAGCCTTTGGGGACACATAGGTGAACATTGGGACCAAGACAATATTCCCGCACTGGGAAGACTTGTTCAAGAAAATCAAGAACGAAGCATTCCCAGAATATGCCCACATAGTGATCCTGACACAAGGAAGTTGGATGATGAGGTCTTCGTCAACATCCGCAAGGCTTACCTACACATGGTGGTGAGAAGGACTATGGTTTTCCCTTGCATTTAACTTTTTAACTGGCTCATTGATCACACTCATGCACATAAGTGTGTAATTAATGATTATAATGGTCAAATCACCGGGGTTTTCCTCCTAGTAGAAGTCCAAAATTATTACAAGCTCAGGGACCCGGATGAACATTTGAACACGGATTTTGTTGCGAAGTTTTATCAGAAGCATGTCACCAGCAAAATCATGGTGTCATGGTGGAGAGAAGACAAAACATTAACCAACCGAAACTCCGGTTGGTACCCGACGGCCAACCTCAGGCATCCTTATATATATCTAATGGCTCTCCTTTGTTGGTTGCATGGAGAGAAAGATTGTTCCAGATTTTCGGAGGCATGGATGCCTTTGGCTTATATTATCTCCATCTCCAGAACAAGATTCAACTAGGGTGCTATCATCTCCAAACAATTTAGCACTTACATTCTACAGGCTCAGCAGCTGAAGGAAGGAGAAACTCCTGCCTTATACATAGCGTCTTATCTATTGGATGTTATCCATGCAAGAAATGCCTTTGCCGGAATGAACCTGAGATGGCGCACTTTTGAGCTCCCGGTCCATGTCTACTTCGTCATCTTATGGGAGAACAGGTATAAAAAATCCTAATCTCTCATTTGCGACCAATTTATCACACCTATTCATTTTTTACTATTCAAGAAAGAGTTCCCAAGGCTGTCTGATGCAGCCAAAAACGTTATATCGAAATTTTCCCACTGGTACCTAGATGAGAATGAAACCTACATTAGGTTTTTCGACGCCACCAAAGCACCACATTTTCTACCTATATATGCCCCTGATCGACTGGTACTAGGGGAAATATGTTACCAAACTATCTTGCAGGGCTACAACACCACTTTGGTGAAGGATAAGAAGCGGGAATTCATACCCTATGGGTTTCATATCGGCTTCTACCAATTTAAAGACACTGCGTAGGCCAAGCAAGAGGGATTAAGTCAATTGGAATTTTGGTTCCAAACATGAAGTTTTCACAAGCACGACCCCAAGGGTCTGGTCTCAAAACATGCATCACAAGTATCATCCTATTGGCCTTATGCCCACGATCGGTTTGAGGATGAAATTTTCACTAAAAATGCTCAAGAATGGGATGAGGTGTTGGAAAGAGTGGCTGACCCTAGAGTAATGAATTTCAAGGCCATGAGTTGGGAAGATAAAATGGCATCCTTGGAGAAAGAAGCACAAGAAATTTTCAAGACTAGGGAAGAAAGGGTAACATTCGAATCGACCGAGACGATGGAAGCTCCCCAGGGAGCCCCTGTACAGAACTGGAATTTTCTTGAAACTCCAGGTGCACTGGAAAGAGGGATGCTCTTGATCCAACATACTCAACAAGTAATGGATCTGGCATCGAAGGATCTAACCCTCTTATCAAGTGTTCAGACCAGTAACCTAGAAGAGATCCCAACAGGGGTAGGTGGCTCTGAGCTCACAGACCCCAGTAACATCAATGGTTCAGATGACGCTAAATCCACATTGCTTCCAGCTGATTCAATGCCAGGCATGACCATTCAATCCAAGTCAGTTCGGGTGTCAGTCGAAACAAGTGTGCCTAACCCTCTAACCGATTTCATAAATATATACAGTGATGATGAGATCTCAGAGGCATCTCAGGAAACCTCTGTGCATGTAGAAGAAGAAAAGGGAACCAAGGAAGAAACACCTCTTGTTCCCAATGTTCAGAGTCAAGAGGAAACACGAGAAGGAAAAGGAGTTGAAAGCGGACTAGACATAGAAATGATCGATGCACCGGAGACCCGAGCAGGTAGTCCCAAGGAAAAGTCAGAATTGGATGAGTGAGAAGAAAGGTCCTCGCAGAAGGATGTCGGTGATGCCATGGCTAGTATACAAGAAATTATTGAGCTCCCTCTTGAAACATCTATTCCACTTGATACTCAAGTCCCCGATAAACAACAGGAGGAGGTCGGGCCTTCGAAGAAAAATAAGGACGTTCAAGAGTCTGATCTTGAACAATTATATACCACCAACAGCCTGGGAAACACACTCATATGGGGAGACCAACAGATACCAGAGCTGGTAGATGAGGTAGCAGACATCTATGAAATCTCCTATGATCAAAAGAGGAAGGCCATCGTGCAAAGGACTACTAAGAAGGGAAAGATTATTGTGGATCATTCCATTTTGGTTACCATAGAGAAAAACTTGATCAACACAACATATTATCACACATCTAAACTTATAGGCATGGGAAGAGTCCTCTCTGATGCTGCCCAAGACAGGGCCAGGAGGGATGAAAGAGAACTAGCTGATACTCTGAACGAACTGGAACAATTGTGCCATTTTTTTGAGTATTACAAAGGCACCACACAGACTGTGGCATATTTGAAGAGTAATTTTTCAGGAGTTTACAATGAGTACAAGAAAGAGAGAAACCTATTAATCAAAAATATAATTGAATTCTAGGAGGACACTCTCATGGCCCTCGCGACATGCAAGGAGATGGAACAATGGAATCAAAGAGCATTGCAAGTGGTGGAAAGACTCGAATACAATGAGGCAGTCCAACAAGGTTGAGAAAAGGAAGAACATGGCATTTGGCTGATAGGAAAAAGTAGCCTCGACCGTATGAAGAGATCCACAGAATACTGGACTAAGATGTCTCGGGACCCACATCGACAGATCCAAGAACAATATGCCAAGTGCCAGAATCACTGGGATAAAATTAATAAAGTAATGAAAGATATCAAGCTCCCCAAGTTCGACACCCCCAATGATTTTATCGACATAAGTGACATTCTCAAGGTGTATGCCGAACAAGACTCCCTATGGACTGAAGAGTGTGCAAAGGTAGCTAATGTGAGGCGGGGACAGGTGAAACAATTCACAGAACACCCTATTAGAGCTAAAACTATGTTGCAACAGCTAAATTCCACCTTGGTAAAGTATCGAGCGCATGCAATGGATATCAGAGGGATATATGCGGCCCCAATGGAACAACACAGATTCCTATGGGCCCAGACTTGTGAAGCATTGTTCATCAATTAGTCTGAATATGAAATGATTCATCCTTTCAAAGAAATATCCTGGGTGGACTAATCAAGAAATTGTTATGAGATAATGCCACATGGCAACTTTTGTTTGGTTCAAACTGTACTTAGCCATTAAACTTCGGTTAAGCTTGAGATTATAAATAAAGGCCTCGACCAATTAATTAGGGGTCAATGGTTTGTTGTAAGAACGATTTTTTATTTCTGCCTGTTAAGAATTATTTTGAAGTTGCTATGAATTTAGAAGTCCTTCTGGACCAAAGACGAAGTTATCTTTATCAAATGCATGCACGATTGAGCTTGAAGAAGAATTGTTTCCTATTCAGTTTTATGAGAAGATGTAACAAGTAAGACCTATCGAATATATTATCAAGTTAACTGGTACAATTGTTTTGTTGTTCTTTTCTCTAAAGATGAAGATGATAAATTGTTGTGTGAATTATGAGATGAATGATAGTGGTAGATGAATTAATTTTCTTACCATTTATCTTGTTTCATATGTGATTTTTTTTGTAGTTAGTAATCTTACGTAATGATTGGATGCTCGCATGGTTAATGTATTATTACTAGAACTGTGGTATAGAATTGTCATCTGCATGTTTGAGCAGCGGGTTATCCCTTGCTCAACCTCTTCTCAGTAGCTGAAAATTTATCCTGTTATTTGTCAAGTTGGTTTATACTGGCTTGCATTTCTCATATCAACCCCACCCTAAGAGAAAATACAAAAAATAAAATAGTCCCAACTGAAGGAAGAACCTTCACTAGGAAAACACAAATCCCATCGATACCTTAGCCAGATAGAAATATCTAGAGAACCATTCCATTTCAAACACTGCAGGGTATAATTGGGACTCAGTGGTGAGTTTGGTTCCTGTTGTTGAGTCAAGGGATTTAAGACCCATCAATAGAATTGGTGCTAGAAGGAGGGCTCGAGAATGAATGTCTGAATATATATTTTATACAGTATTTCAAACAACACACGCATTCATAACAACCCACATGCATGGCTATTCAACCCCAAGACAACCCACGCATGCTGAGTACTCTGGAAACGAGTAATTCACCCCAACCTGAGAAAGAACCATTTCATCCTGAAATACCTTACGCTCTTCCTCACGATGAAGTAAACCAATTCAAATGAATCACTTGAGCGTACACTCAACATATCGGTGCATTACCCATAACTCTCATACTTCCTCAAAGAAAACAACAAAGTAGACCAGTGGTTAGCACTCTTGACGAGGTATTTGTTCACTCGATAGAAGACTTAATAGACTTCGCGATCACCGAAATTCAAGATCCTCTTTATCTGATACTCGAAACACCAACCAGAAATGTCTCTGAACAAGGTCATTACTTGGAAGAAGAGGAGTTTAATTCAAAATATGGAAGTATGGACGGTAACAATGATCGGGAGGAGGAAAGGGAAGTTCCACCTCAAAACAACCAACCATCGTTGGTCGAAGATGCCATGGTTGTCCCCGGAAAAATACATAATCTTCCTCGGCACTCGGAAATGTTTCTCCCCAAGTACGATCCCGAAACCTCAGGTTTACCTGAGGATCATATCAAGAAGTTCATACTTGCAATCAGGCTTATGAACGTTCAACATGAAGATGTAGTATGCAAACTTTTTCCCTACACGTTTGAAAATTTATCTTCCACGTGGTATTTTAATTTGCCAGTAGGATCTATAACCAGTTGGACTAAGTTCCAAAAATATTTTCTAGACAAATTTGCAGAAGAAACTACTATGGGAGCCCTGATGGCTGAGTTTTTCACAGCCACCATGATCCCAAAAGAGAGGGTCAAAGATTTCAATCAAATATTCATGACCATTTTAAACAGATTCCAACCCGTGGGGAAGCATACTCGGGAGTTGCAAATTGAGGTTTATGCCAACGCTCTTCCAGCTTCTATTTATATGTTAGTAAAAAGAGAATTCAAGAAAACCCTTGAGGAAAGTTTTGAGGAGGCCAAGATGATAGTATTCCAGATGAAAGGATGTAACGAAATCCAGGCCTCTTTAGTAAAAAAAGAAAGTCAGCACCCGCCCAGGAGAGGACTCCTTCTGACTAGGCCCTGGGGAAACCGACTGAACAAAATCTCGACAAGGGTGATGTGAATATAGAGGATCTACAACGCATGGTTAATAAGTTATCAAATGATATCGTAGACATGAAAAGAAGCGCAGGAGAGGGAAACCAAGGCCAAAATCCCTATAAACCTTTCTTTAAGAGAAACCAACCTTTCAAAGCAATTGAACCTCCCCCAGCCAACTTAAACATTGACCTAGGGAATGTGGCATCTGATTCTTTCTATACTTATCACTAGGAAAATTACTCTGAGAGGGAATGCCCCCAGTGGGTTCACACCATGAATTTGATGGCCAATCGCTTTCTGGACGAAGTCTCCCTGATTGAACAGTCAAGAAGTTCAGCCATGGATATTGTCGACCAGGAAGAAGTTGACCCACTATGAGACACAAACATGATGATATGGGATCCTGACTTAATATTTCCTTCGAACGATCTGTTTAATTCTTGAGAACAACCCTCGAAAGTTTTAGTAATGCAGACGCGTAGTACAGGTCAACCCAGCTCGATAGATATTGATATCACCTAGGCCTCACAAGTTAAATTAACTCCCAATCACCTGAAAACATATCTCACCCCTAGTAAAAAGCCTATAAGTATTCATACCCAGGAATCCCCTAAACTAGAGTACAACATAGTAGAACATTTAAATAAGATAAAGGCTAATATATCGGTTATGGACATATGTAGGATTCCTCAGCAGAAAGACTTTTTCTTGTAAGATTTGAGCTCGGCAGCAGACCTGATGACCAACAATGGTCATAAGAAGAACATATTCCAAGTAGATCCGGCCAGCAAGCCAACCATAAATACCTACACCAACGATAGGAAGGAAAGACCTTTTGTCCCACCTTTCCTTTTAACATTTGAAGTCTTCAACAAGAATATTCACAACTGTTTGGTGGATTTCAGGGCATATTCTAATGTAATTCTCGTGGTTGCTTGTAATAAATTAGGCATTGTCCCTCTCAAGAGTGATAAGCATGTAACACAGCTAGACCGAACCCAGGTTAAGTTCATGGGAGAACTCAAAGATGTGATGATCAGGATAGCGACACACCCTAATTTAGTGTAGGTGATTGACATCATTGTTGTAGATATCCCTGAGGCATATGGGATTTTGTTGAGTCGGGATTGGTTTGAGAAGCTAAATGGATATTTTAGAACAAACTGGGAACACCTTTGGCTACCCCTGAAAGGATACAATAACATGATCAGAATTGACAGGGAGAGATATCTGAAGCAGACAGTCACTAACCTCGAAACCCCAAACAAGCCAACATCTACCGATTTCCCCATATTGGGAAATTATTCTTGTGATTCCCACTTCAAGAACTTTTCTCCTCTCTTGTCCAATGTTTTTCTTACCCAAAACTCTGAAGTGATTTTCCAAGAGGAATCGACGATACCTACAAAAGACTTTTTATTCTTCCACAACCCCACGTTAGGACTTGTGGAAGAAGAAATCGGAGAACAAAACATTAGTGATGGAAAAGAAAGGAGCAACTGTTGTCCGCAAATTCCTACCCTCTACTTTGATGGATCTAAATCACAAGAAGGGTCAGGAGCAGGGTGCATCCTCATCGATCAGAAGGGTAAATGTCATTTCTTGTCCTGTAGGGTATAATTTGAATGTACCAATAACACTGTTTAGTATGAAGCTCTAGTTTAGGGGTTAAAGAAAGCCATCGATCTGAATGTCAAGGAATTGAAAGTTTTTGGAGACTCCAAAATTGTTATTAGACAAGTGAGAAATACTATACATTGCAATTCACCCCATCTTAAGAACTACCAGCAGGAGGTGCATAAGCTAATAGAGCTCCTTGAGGCTTTCAATATCACTACGGTCTCTAGGGTAAAGAATTTTCTTATTGAATCCTTAGCCACAACCACTTTGAGGTTTTCGCCTTTAGAAAAATATAAAGCCTCTCGATTCACTGTAGAGATGCTTTACAAACCATCAATACCTAATAATGTTTCTAATTGGAAAGTATTTTAGGGAGATGAACAGATCATAAGTTTCTTGACCAAGCAAGACAATTTCAAAGATCTCTCTATTGATGATGAACAGTTCCAAGAGAAATCAACGGAAAACAAGCCTCAGACAGAACATCATGTGGATGAATTAAAGGCTCACATGATCCTGAAGGGTGTAGCTAATTTAGAAAACCTGTTTGATCTAAAGGAACGATTCAAAGGACCTAAGAACACAAAGACTGGTAGCTTTTGCCCCCTCCATGAAACTGTAAATCTTGGAACCCCAGAAAACCCAAATCTTGTAAATCTCGACAAAACTATATCTAAAGAGGAAAGGAAAACCTACCTTAGATTGTTTAGACAATACCAGGATGTTTTCGCATGGTCCTATAAGGATTTGAAAACCTATGATACCCGCATTATTCAACACACCATCCTGTTAAAGCCTGAAGTGAAACCTTTTAAGAAAAATCTTTGAAAGTATCACCCATCCCTAGAACCTCTCATGTATCAAGAATTAAGGAAGCTTCTATATGCAAAGATAATTTTTCAGGTTAGGCATTCCACCTAGGTGGAAAATATTGTTCCAATAAGAAAATAGTCGAGAGAAATCCGACTATGCGTAGATTTTCGGAACCTCAACAGAGCTTCAGAAAAGGAAAATTATCCAATCTCGTCAATGGAACAACTCTTGCAAAACATGTCGGGCTCGGAGGTTTTCTCCTTACTAGATGGTTTCTCAGGTTATAACCAAGTTTTGGTTTCAGAGGAAGACTATTTGAAAACCACTTTCTGAACCAAGTGGGGAACCTTCGCTTATAAACGCATGCCTTTCGGGTTAATCAACGCAGGGGAAACCTTCCAAAGGGACATGTATGTGGCATTTTGGGGACTTATCAATAAATGCATGGTAGTATATTTAGATGGTGTAACGGTATATTTGAAGAATAGAGAATAACACATCAACATTTAACTCATATTTTCGAAAGATGTCGGAGATACAGTATATCCTTGAACCCTAAGAAAACTATCTTTGGTGTCAAAGTAGGCAATATGTTAGGCCACATCATCTCTCAAGCCAATATTTTCATAGACCCCAAAAGGATTAAGGCCATAGGTCAACTTCCACTACCCCATAACAAGAAGGCTATGCATTCCTTTTTCACGCAAATCAATTTTGTAAGGAAATTCACTCCCAATTTCACCGAGATCATCAAACTCTTACAAAAAATGATCCGCAAGGATGCAAAATTTAAGTGGAATGATGAACAAAAAGAAAAGTTCAACAATATCAAAGCTGCCATATCCCGGGCCCCGATGCTGCGAAGTCCCAATTTCAACAGGGACTTTTCCCTTTACACTTTCTCTTCGGACCATTCGCTAGTTGCGGTTTTAACTCAGAAGGATGATTACAAAAACGAATCCCCAATATCATTTATGAGCACCAATATTCAAGGAGTTGAGCTCAACTATCCTTCCATAGACAAGTAGGCCTACGCGGTCTATAGGGCAGTAAATAATTTCAGGTCTTACATCCTCAAGAATCACACTAAGGTGATTGTACCACACCCTGTAGTCCGATCTTTGTTCACCCAACAAGAAATGAGAGAAATAAGAGGGAACTGGATGGCAGTAGTCCAATAATTTTATCTAGACATAAAAATTTCCATGCTAGTAAAAGGACAAGGTCTATGCAAGCTCACAACCGAAGCCGAGGATCAAGTAAATTAAGACCTCTGGTGGGAGAATGAAATATCTCTATGGCGTGGAGAAGTAACATACATCTCCCTAGGATGAGACTCCTAGTACAAGGACTTGGCTTACCTACTACATCATGGGACTTGTCTCGAAAACCTCAACCACAGAGAGAGAAGAGCCCTCAAATTAAAATCTACACAATATCGTCTTATAAATTTGGTGCTTTTCCAGATTAACTATGATGGGGTATTGTTGAGGTGCCTCGAACGTGACGATGCTAACAAGGTGATAAAGGAACTTCATGACGCCCCCACTGGAGGACATTTTGCTGGAAATACCACCGCTCATAACATTCTGAGAACAAGCTATTACTGGCCCACCTTGTTCAAAGACGCGCATACTTATGCTAGAAACTATAAGACTTATCAAATAAGCACTGGGAAGGAGAAAAGGGCAGTAGTCCCACTTCAACCTGTGACTGTTTCAAGGCCCTTTGAGCAGTGGGGGTTAGATATCATAGGAGAAATTACGCCTAGCTTTTCTAAATTGCACAAGTACATTCTTACTGCCACTGACTATTTCACAAAATGGGCGGAGGCCATCCCTCTGACTCATGTAAATGAGAAGGTGGTGATCCAATTTATAGAAAAACAACTAATCACAGGGTTTGGTCTCCCCTCTGTTCTGGTATTTGATAATGCATCTTACTTTTCCTTTATGCTATTGACATAGTTTTCTCTGGACAAAGGAATCATAATCAAGTATTCTACAAATTATTACCCTCAGGGAAACGGTGTGGCAGAGTCGACTAACAAAAATCTGGTAAGGATATTAAATAAGACAGTCACAGATAACCAAATAAATTGGCATAATCAACTTCATAATTCCCTATGGGATGATAGGTTCACACCCAAAGAACCCATAGGAAAATCCCTGTACTTTCTGGTCTACGAGCAAGAAGCCATCCTCCCAAACGGGCTCTATCTGCCATCTCTTCACTTGGCCCAAGATTCCAACGAGGAGCCCTCATCAACCATGCAACAAAGAATTAATAATCTATTCATGATGGAAGAAGAGAGAGAGAAGGCTAAGTCAAAATTCCTAGCTCACCAATAGATAGTGAAACGATGATTTGATAAGCATAAGGCCAAAGAAAAGAGTTTTGAGCTAGGAGACTTGGTACTAAAATGGGACAGAGTGAATGAACCAAAAGGGAAGCATTCTAAGTTTCATAACTTGCGGATTGGACCTTTCTAGGTTGCTAAAAAGATAGGGGCAAGCACTTATCAATTATAGAATTTGAGGGGAGAACCTGACGCCCTCCCAGTAAATGGTTAGGCCCTAAAACAATATTTCCAATAATATATATATATATATATATATATATAATAATAATAATAAATAAATATAAACAAAACATGGGGAGGACATGAGTCAAGGTTACTGGGAACGAAGGAGGAATTGAGGTTAAAAACCCCACAGGCGGACCCAGAAGCATTAACTGGAGGATTTCAAATGCAAAGGTAAAAGGAGCTCTGGTTTAAAACCAATTAGGTCCCCCTCCAGCTTCCGTAGAAACTGAGTATGAAGGAAGAACATAGATTCTGCTTTCCCCCAATCAATCGCCATTTGTTGAGCTCAAAACACACCCTAGAAAGTCTCTGCTAAACTTTTCTTTTTGGGTACCACTTAATCTTTTGGTATTGTCTAATTCAAAATGATGTTGTCTTCGCTTATCATTGTTTTCTACAATTTCTCCTTGTTTCTTTGAAAGTTTCCCTGAACATGTCAAAAACATCATAACTTAAAGTGATTAGCCTTTGATTAAAGAATCAACCACTAAATCGTTTTACCCGACGCGTCCAAAATTCGGCACCCGAAAGAATTAGAGATGAAAGAAAATCATCTTAGAAAACTAAGGATGTCGATCATCGATTTTTATTGGCATCAGTAAAAGAGGATTTGTTCTTTCGAGATAAGCATTGCACAAGAAAGTTTCTGATGACCGATTTCATTTGGGAATCATTGAAATGCAAAAGGAAGTAGTCATTTGTGGGGAAATAAAGGAATCGTCGATGGCTAATCCTGTAAAAGTATTTCGGCATCGGTGACTTATGAGTAGCTAAACCCATATGGAGCATAAAACATTTTCCATGCCACCAACTCTCAAAAAATTTCATCATCAACGAAATTCCAAGAAGCTAGCCCAAGGAAAAGGATGCAATAAGTTCATCCCCAATTACTAACCCTTGAGATCTAATCGACATCGACGATTCTTAGGCTCGGTTAGGGACCGTGTAACCGAAAGAAGGTTACCACATCTATTGGCACTCATGAGTCAAGTCACTAGTATTTATATTCCATGTGTCACGTCAGAACCATCCAACGAAAGTAACTGGCATCGGTGGTTTTCTTTTTGTAAAAAAAAGAAAAAATGTTATCCACGAAAATCCCTTAGATCTGCACCGATCTCCGACTTCCCCATTTCGAAAATGACATGATGGGACGTTTTAGCTCTAAAATACGCTAGATACGATGCATTTAATCGATTGATTAATTCCAAGATTGTGCATTAGTTTCGAATCCATGCGCAAAGAAAAATGATCATTTTAGCCTGTAGATATAGTGCACCTCCCTCCGCACCTCTGCCATCAACCTACATAAAATTGATTACAGAAATTTGGTGGTAAGAAGTTTTGAATTTCATCCCATTACTTGTATTGATAGCTTGATGCAATTGGTAAGTTCTCTCTCATTATATTATCCTGAACTATTATAAGCTAGAGCATTCTACATGCAAAGAAGTTCGAAACATCCATAGGAGTGAGACGAATGACCCAGAGAAGGTGTCCAAGGTATAGTGAGTATTAAGCAACAGAGTTTAGCAAGCATAAATTTATGTATCAGTCTGGTTTTGTTGATTCCACCTCACATGTAAATTAGGATCTAATATTACTCTGTATTGTGGCCCTAATTGAACGATTTTGGTTGCAGGAATGATTCCTCCGAAGAAACCTACCACTAGGAAATCTCCTAGATCCCCAAAGCTGCAAGAATCAGAAGCATTAGAGGGATCCTCCCTAACCGTTGCAAGAAAATTGGAATTCACTTCCAAGCTAGTGCCCATCATCAAGACAATCACCAAATAAGCCTTCACTCAGCCCCCATCCTTTAGGGACACAAAGGAGAACATTGGGACCAAGACAATATTCCCGTGCTAGAAAGACCTGTTCAAGAAAATCAATCACGAAGAATTCTCAGAATATGCCCCACATAGCGATCTTGACACAAGGAAGCTGGACGATGAGGTCTTCGTCAACACCTGCAAGGATTACCTACACATGGTGGCGAGCAGGACTTTGGTTTTCCCTTGCATTGAACTTTTGAAATGGCTCATTGATCACACTGATGCATAGAAGTGTGTAATTAATGATGATAATGGTCAAATCGTCAGGGTTTTCCTCCCAGTAGAAGTCCAAAATTATTACAAGCTTAGGGACCCGAATGAATGTTTGAACACGGATTTGTTTGTGAAGTTTTATCAGAAGCACGACACTAGAAAAATCATGGCATCCTGGTGGAGACAAGACAAAAAATTCACCAACCGAAACTCCGGCTGGTACCTAATGGACAACCTCAGGCATCCTTTTATCTATCTAATGGCTCTTCTTTGTCGGTTCCATGGAGAGAAAGATTGTTCCAGATTTTTGGAGGCATGGATGCCTTTGGCTTATGCTATTGCTATCTCTGGAACAAGCTTCAAATGGGGTGCTATCATCTCCAAGCAGCTTAACACCTACATTCTACAGGCTCAACAGCCGAAGGAAGGAGAAACTCCTGCCTTTTGTATGGTGTCTTATCTATTGGAAATTGTCTATGCAAGAAATGCCTTTGTCGGGATGAACCTAAGCTGGCATGCTTCCAAGCTCCTGGTCCATGTCTACTTCAGCATCTTGTGGGAGAACAAGTATAAAATATCCTACTCTCTCATTTGTGACCAATTTATCTCACCTATTCATTTTTTACTATTCAAGAAAGAGTGCCCAAGGTTGTCTGATTCGGCCAAAAAAGTTATATCAAAAGTTGGACACTGGTTATTGGATGAGCGCGAAACCTAAATTAGGGTTTTCGGTGCCACTGGAGCACCACATTTTCTACCTATATATGTCCCCAACCGACTGATACTAGGGGAAATATGTTACCAAACTATCTAGCAGGGATACAATGCCACTTTGGCTAAGGATAAGAAGCGAGAATTCATACCCTATGGGTTTCATATCGGCTTCTACCAGGTTAAAGACACTATGTAGGACAAGCAAGAGGGATTAAGTCAATTGGAATTTAGGTTCCAAATAGTACATTTTCGCAAGCATGATTGCAAGGGTCTGGTATCGAAACATGCATCACAAGTATCGTCCTATTGGCCTTATGCCCACGACCGGTTTGAGGATGAAATTTTCACTGAAAACGCTCATGATTGGGATGAGGTGGTGGCAAGAGTGGATGAACCCAGAGTAACGAAGTTCAAGGCTATGATTTGGGAAGAGAAAATGGCATCCTTGGATAAATAAGTGGAAGAAATTATCAGGACTAGGGAAGAAAGGGTAACATTCGAATCGACTGAGACGATGGAAGCTCCCCAGGGATCCCCTGTACATAATTGGAATTTTCTTGAAACTCTAGGTGCACTAGAAAGAGGGATGCTCTTGATACAACATGCTCAGCAAGTGATGGATATGGCGTCAAATGATCTGGCTCTCTTATCAAGTGTTAAGACCAATAACCCAGAAGAGAGCCCAGTAGGGGTAGGCGGCTCCGAGCTCATAGACCCCGGTAACATCAACGAGTCAGATGACCCTGAATCCACATTTCTGCCAGTCGATTCACCGACAAGTGCAACGATTCAATCTACATCAGGCTGGGTGTTGGTTGAAACAAATGCACCTAACCCTCTGACCGAGTTCATAAATATATATACAATGATGATGAGAGCCCAGAGGCATCTCAGGAAACTTTTGTGCCTGTAGAAGAAGAAAAGGGAACCGAGGAAAAAACACCTCTTGTTCCCAATGTTCAGAGTCAAGAGGACACACGAGAAGGAAAAGGAGATGAAAGCGGCCTAGACACAGAAATTCCCCATGCCTCGGAGACCTGAGTAGGTAGTCCCAAGGACAAGTCGGAATTGGACAAGTCATAAGAAAGGTCCCCACAGAAGGACGTCAATGATGCCATGGATAGTATACAAGCAAGTATTGAGATCCCTCCCGACACATCTATTCCACTTGATACTCAAGTCCCCAATAAACAATGGGAGGAGGCCGGGCCTTCGGAGCAAAATAAGGAGGCTCAATAGTCTGATCTTGAACAAATATATACCACCGACAGCCTGGGAAAAATGCTCACATGGGATGACCAACAGATACCAGAGCTGATAGATGAGGTAGCAGACATCTATGCAATATCCTATGATCAAAAGAGGAAGGCCATCGTGCAAATGACTGCTAAGAAGAGAAATATTACTATGGACCATTCCATTTTGGTTACCACAGAGGAAAACTTTATCAACATAGCAAATGATCGCATGTATGAACTGATAGGCGTGGGAAGAGCCTTCTCTAATGCTTCCCAAGATAGGGCCAGGAGGGATGAAAGAGAACTAGCTGATACTCTGAAGGAACTGGAACACTTGTGCCATCTAGTTGAGTATTACAAAGGCACCACACAGACTGCGACATGTTTGACGAGTGAGTTTTTAGGAGTTTACAATGAGTACAAGAAAGAAAGAAACTTGTTAACCAAAAATATAATTGAATTCCAGGAGGACACTCTCATGGCCCTCACAGCATGCAAGGAGATGGAATGATGACATCAAAGAGCATTGCAAGCAGTGGAAAGACTCGAATACATTGAGGCAATCCAACAAGGTCGAGAAAAGGAAGAACATGGCATTCGGTTGATAGGAAAAAGTATCCTCGAAGGCATGAAGAGATCCATAGAATACTGGACTAAGATGTCTCGAAACCCACATCGAGAGATCCAAGAACAATATGCCAAGTTCCAGAAGCACTGGGATAAAATTAATAAAGTAATGAAAGATATCAAGCTCCCCGATTTTGGCACCCCTAGTGAGTTTATTGACATAAGAGACATTCTCAATGTGTACGCCAAACAAGACTCCTTATGGATCGAAGAGTACGTAAAGGTAGTCGATGCAAGGCCGGGACATATGCAACAATTCACAGAACACCCAATCAGAGCTAAAAGTATGTTGCAATAGCTAAATTCCACCTTGGTAAAGTACTGAGTGCATGCATCGAACATAAGAGGGATATATGCGGCCCCAATGGAACAACACAGATTCCCATGGGCCAAGACTTGTGAAGAATTTTTCATCAATTGGTCTGAATACGAAAGGAGTCATCCTTCAAAGAAATATCCTGGGTGGACAGATCAAGAAACTGTTATGAGATAATGCCACGTGGCAACTTTTGTTTGGATCAAACTGTACTTAGCCGTTAAACTTCGGTTAATCTTGAGATTATAAATAAAGGCCTAGACCAATTAATTAGGGGTCAATGGTTTGTTGTAAGAACGATTTTTTCTTTCTGGCTATTAAGAATTATTTTGAAGCTGCTATGAATTTAGAAGTCCTTATGGACCAAAGACGAAGTTATATTTATCAAATGCATGCGTGATTGATATTGAAGAAGAATTATTTCCTATTTAGTTTTATGAGCAGATGTAACAAGTAAGAGCTATTGAATATATTTTCAAGTTAACTGGTACAATTGCTTTGTTGTTCTTTTCTCTAAATATGAAGGTGATGAATTGTTGTGCGAATTATGAGACGAATGATAGTGGTAGATGAACTATTTTGCTTACCATTTATCTTGTTTCATATGTGTTTTTTTTGGTAGTTAGTAATCTTAGGCAATGATTGGATTCTCACATGGTTAATGTATTATTACTAGACCTGTGGTATAGAATTGTCGTTTGCATGTTTAAGAAATGGGTTATCCCTAGCTCGACCTCTTCTCAGTAGTTGAAACTTTATCTTTTTATTTGTCAAGTTGGTTTATACTGGCTTGCATTTCTCATATCAGCCCCACCCTAAGAGAAAATACAGAAAAGAAAATAGTCCCAACCGAAGGAAGAGCCTTTGCCAGAAAAACACAAAGCCCATCGATACCTTGGTCAGATCGAAAGATCGGGAGAACCATTCCATTTCAAACGTTGGAGAGTGTAATTGGGCCTCGATGGTGGGTTTGGTTCCTATTGTTGATTCAATGGATTTAAGACCCATCAACAGTACCCTAGTACATTCTAGAGAATGTCAATAAATGAGATGAAGTCGAAAATTCATGGAATAATCCAATCAGAGTTCAATGATCTAAGCCTACTGTCGGAAGTGAGGAGCCTTGCCATTGAGGCATTCAGGTCCCAAGGTACTAACTAGTTTCTAGGTCTAGTTCCTAGATAATATGTTGAAGCTGACAGGAAAAGACTCGTCGAAGGAGGGTCTTGATGTATCCCCCATAAACGACACGAAACTGACATAGATATATAAGGTGGTGAATCAGATGAGAACAGACTGACATGGGTGTTGAAACAATAAATTTGTGATGGTTGACTCTCGAGGTAGATACTTCCCTTCAACACTGAGGCACAACAACAAAAACATGACATGGACCAAAACTTGATGATGCAGTGGATACTGTGACTTTCGTCGGGTGACACAAAGGAGTAAAGAAACTCAGAGTATTGGTTCAGTGCATAGGTTTAGTGGATTAAAATGTATGCAAAGACAAAGTGTCGTGTTCAAGGGCGATCATAAGAATGTCCTGTGATGTTTTCAAAAATTGCTTGGCTTACTTCCTTTAAATTTTTCCCCCATCTAGATAGACGAGTACCTCTTTTTAATTTAACGAGCTCAAGGAGGATAACACATGCTTGATATAACTCACCTTTGGTAAGTCCCTCTTCCTTTGTTTAATGAACTGGAAGAAGTAAAGGTTCGCTCCCATATGGGCCCTTCAATGTATGATTTTTAACGAGTCCAAAGAAGGAAAACTCGGTGGTTTTTCATGTTTAGAGAGTTTGAAAAGAACTTAAAGGAGACTCCAGGGTTGTTATTTTTCATAAATTTAGTCTCATGAGGATGAAAAAGAGATAAACTACCACTCAAAGGATGCCCTTTCAAACCTTTTAATGAGTGTGAAAAGAAGCAATATCACTCGACAATATTTTCATGTTTAGAGAGTCTGAAAAGAGATTAAAGGAGACTCCTAGGGGTTCCTTTTTTGTATAACCTTTACGAGTATGAAAAAGTGATAAAAGTATACTTGGTTAAATTCTCATGTATTTATGAGCACGAGAAATAACAAAGACTAAGATTAGTATTTGTTTCATTTTTACACAAGCTTTAAACAAAATTAAACTATGCTTGTAAATTCCCAACGTAATTTCCAAATGTTGGGATACCCATGGATGGTTGGTACTCTTCCCCCAGCTTGAAAATCTAGTGGCATAAATATAGAATGATAATCAAAGGCTGGAGACATGCCCCCTAAGCTTCAATTAATTCAATGACTTTGAGGTTGTCACCAATTTCTTTTCTAGATGGAGAAAAGTACAAGGGTGGATGAAAAGAAGGTTCAAATATGAGACATAAATAAATACTCGACTTGACATCTATGATATCTAGATAAAGACTCGACTTGACATCTATGATATCTAGCTAAAGACTCGACTTGACATCTACGAGATCTAGTGAAAGAACTAGACTCATCAGGATATGTGATTGTTTCATTTTTTAACAAGCTTGACATAGGAAAAGAACTATGCTCAGGACCTCTGTTTCATTTTTTAACGCGATTTCCACAGAGAAGCGAAACTATGTTGGTAGCCTCTGTTTCATTTTTTAATGAGCTTGCCAAAAAGAAGAGAAACTATGTTCGTGACCTCTGTTCATTTTTTAACGAGCTTTCTACAGAGAGGAAAACTATGCTCGTAGCCTCTGTTTCATTTTTTAACACGCTTTCTACAGAGAAGCGAAACTATGCTCAAGACCTTTGTTTCATTTTTTAATGAGCTTGCCACCGAGAATAAAAACTATGCTCATAACCTTTGTTTCATTTTTTAACGAGCTTGACATAGAAAAGAGAAACTATGCTCGTAGCTTTTGTTTCATTTTTTAATGAGCTTGCCACAAAGAAGCAAAACTATGCTCGTAGCTTCTGCTTCATTTTTAATGAGCTTTCCATAGAGAAGCAAGACTATACTCTTGGCTCCAAGTTCAATCCCTAGATTTTTGTTTCATTTTTTAATGAGATTGTTATAGAAAGGAAAACGATTATCAAGACCTTTGTTTCATTTTCTAACGAGCTTGCCACAAAGAAGAAAAAACTATGATCTTGGATTGTGTTTCATTTTTTAATGAGCTTGCTACTGAGAAGAAAAACCATGCTCGTAGATTCTGTTTAATTTTTTAATGAGATTTCCACAGGGAAGAGAAACTATTTTTGTGACCTTTGCTTCATCAACGCTTCCAAGAGGATAATGCTCTAGAAGGAAACCATGTCAAGGGACAAAACTCGGTCATGGATTCCAAGAGATCTTCACTGGATGAAAGAACAATGCTTTGGAAGGAACAGATGTCGAGGGCCGCGTTGGGGGTAAGGAGATCATTCTCTACTATCCCTATAAAAGATATCACGATGTCAACTACTAGATCTAAGTCATAAGAGGTTGATCTTATAGTGAGAGGCCCAACTTCATCGACAGCTGAAGGCATGGGAGATAACGCCACATAATTGACTTGTGGTGGGGGAGATATTGTCTACATATAAGAAAAGTTTAGGGAGTTCATTGGGTTGGTAATCAAGTCAGGGCCAATGCATGAACGTTTATCAATAGCCACAATTATTCCATCGTGAGGGAAATATATGACACAAAAAAGAGTGGACACAATAGTTTTCATGGCATTGACATAATCTCGCCCAAGGAGTAAATTAAAATCCAAGGGGTCGTAGACTACCATAAAATCAATAAAGATATTTTCCCTCCCAAAGTTATGGGAAACTAAGGAAGGAATCCTAAAGGGTGACTGGTTCTTTTGTTAAAAGCTAACAGATTCTGCGCAACTGGTACAAGCTAAGGATAATCGAAAACTTGCCAAGAAATAGAGGATAAAATACTAATGGGCACACCTTCATCTATTAGTGTCTGAGGAATGACCTGACCAAAAACCTGTACTCTAATATTGAAAGGAATGTGAGAGGGAATACAAGGTCTTGTTACCGCACCCTAAGAAAAAAGGATGGCCTCATTACCTAGAGGGGGTTTTGTGGGAGAAGGAGGAATTCCCCCAACACGGTAGATTTTGTATCAATGAGAAAAACATGGGCAGTATCAGGTTTACTCTCTAGAGGGAGAGTAGGATCGACCAATGGTGGGATCATATCGACCACTTGGGTTTTATTCTCCAAGGGGATAATGGGGTCGGTGGATGGAAACAGATTGACCACTTAAATTTCACTCTTTAGATGAAGTGTGGGACTGACCAATGATGGAACTGGATCAACTACTTTGGTTAGTGGTTCATTTGAGGATGAAACCAAATTGACCACCTGATCAAATGGACTGACCAGGGATGAAACCAGACTGACCAGTCCATCAACTAATGATGGGTTGGGGGAAATCTTACGATAACCAGATGAAAGTTGAATATTTTCCAAAAGAGAAGAAGCCTCATCCATACGAGGACAAATATGAGAGTAATGATCACCTTTGCATAACATGCATGGAAATTTGACAGTTTTCTTCTTCTTACCAACCCTAATGTCACTAGTTGATGGGGTATCACCAACATGTTCAGCAGGGGATGATGGCATGGAGGACCACATTTATAATACCTTGGGAATACCAGGGAAATCCCTCAGAAAGAGGTCACCCTTACAAATACTGCAAGGGAATTTGGGTTTCAAATACTTCATTTTAATCTTTTTGACCTCATCAACACTCCCAGTACAATTAACAAAAACTAGTTTCTTGGATCCAACATCTAATGTGGTTGGAGGCTTGGTCCTTTTTGGGTTCTTCTTATTCTTCTCTTTCAATTTCTTCTTCTTCTTATCAACCTATCTACTTGCTTTAGAGCTTTCACTAGGCGAATAAGGAGAAAGGGAAGGAGACTTAACAGGTGAAGAAGGAGAAAAGTCGACACGATGTTGATGTGTGGGTGGTGTGCTTACATATGAAGCACTTGCTGCATTCGAGATTACCAGAGTGGAAAAAAACCATACTGGTAACCCAATTGTGAGAGCTAGAAGGCTCAAAGTAGCGATGTAGGGAGGACCAATGTTTTCGTAAGAAGGAAAGAAAAAAGGTTCCCCCAGAGCAGGGGCTTCTCCATTGGTAGTTTTGAGAACTGAAGCCATTAAAAAAATATCCAACCTGTATTATGCTAGGGAAAATAAACAACACATGCTAAAAATCTAAGAAGCAAGAAAACAAACAAAACCTTCTCACAATGAAAGCACTAGTTGGTGATGAAATCCAACATCAAGAGAACAATATAATAAGGGGTTGAGATAGACCGGGTAGAAAAGTTACGTTGACAACCTTCTTAACGGACTTACACCCTGGTGCAAGCTCCCACACATAATCATGGGTATACCCTCCAAGGAGCCTTAGTGAGTCTGGCCAACATCGATTCCAGGTGTTATCACCATATAATTTTGAAACGAAATCCAAGAGTTGGAATTTTAGAGAAAAGTTTATTTTTCTAAAGAGGTATGATATTTTAAAGGAACTAGCTATATTTGAAAGTGGATGGACAAATATGGTGAAAGAGTAAAGGGTAACCCTCAGCGAACCGTTGATCTTGAAAGTGGCTCGGATCAATGGCTAAGGCACATATCGAAGATCGAAATAGCACAACGATCAAGAAATCGAGGGCGGGCCGGGGAAAACCGTCATGGTTTTATTGGTGGATGCATGGCGCCCTTAGAGAGACATTGGGGAAAAAATAAATTTGACTTAAACCACTTTCTCCAACCCCCGATGCCACTGTCGTTGGGTGCATGTGGACCGAAGATCTTAAAGTAGTCTGGATCGACGACTAAGGATCATATTGACGATTGAAGCAAGATGGAGATTACCGAAACGAGGGAGGGCTGGGAAAAATCGTCATGGTTTAAATCATGGACACATGGAATCCTCAGAAGGTCATCAGGGAAAAATTGGTTCGCCTAAAACCGTTTTTCTCCAACCCCTGATGTGAATGGATACCTATAAAAGGAAGACCCCTAGACATCATTTTTTCATAATTTGGAGCAGTCAAATGTTTGGAAATTTGGCACAGAGCATCCATTTGAAACTCAAGATCATAAATTAAACCATTTTTTCACTTCTTTTGCCTCTCACCAGGTATTTTTACCATGGTTGTTAATCCTTTTATCCTATTCGTAAATGAGCCAAACATCTCTTCCAAAGAAGAAGCCCTAATTGATAGAGACTCTGACATTTTCGACACAAAGATAACAATCTCACCCGTTTCTGTGTCCAAATCAAATTTTTTGGACAATGTCAGAACCCGCCTACCTTTCCTCAAAGTGGCTCAAGCCTCCATCACCCCTTATGTCATAGAAGTAGTCTTTCCTTTCCCTGAATTTGTAAGTTGGTGTGCAGAACGATATTCTCGGGAAGAAAGAGTTATTATGAATAAATTAGGGTCTGAAGTTTTATGTGAAATAGATGGTCCATCTCTCTGGCACACCCTCAATATACCTGACTCTTCATCCATTGTGTTAGAGCCCTTCGAGGAACAAAAAATGATCACAATTTATAGAGAATTCCCACTAGAAGAAAAAAAATGGTTTCTGCAAATCATTGTCAAGCCCGAGTACCATTCAGAGAGTATGTCATTTCCTGCTAGCATAAGCATCATGATCACCAAAGTCCAGTTGGCTTGTTCCCTATTGGGTCAAATTTTAGGATTGGACAATGAAAAGTTTGTGGTAGAACTCATGTTAGGTTTCTTGTTGACATTCTTTATGTCAGAGTCTGGTCAGTCAGTTTGTGTCAGTTTTGACAAATTCATTGTTGACAATATGCATCAGCAGTTGGTGAATTTCAATTCATTAATACATTTCAGATATTACACCCATTTGCTGAAGATGTTCCTAGAACCTAACAAAACTGAATTTCCCTAGAATGGATTCATTTCAACTGAATGTAAAAGGATCACCATGCTTATCTTCATAAATAAGATTATGTCTAGGGTGTATAGTCTTATCTTTGGTTTAGACTTGCCAAGGGTCCTGGAAGAAATGAAAAGTTGTTTACAACCAAATCCAGAGAGTGGGATAGGTTATTGGATGGTGTTCATACAGTCCATGATGATTTGGGTATATGGCTACCAGGAAGGACCTCATCTTTTACCATTTTTTTTTACCCCCATAATCTTTTCTTTCGAGTTCATAAGATAGAGGATCATCTCAAAAAATGAACACTTTTTGAAATCACACAAGGCTTCTAATCTAAAATTTCCTTTCATAGTAGGTCCCTTTGTGGTGAAGAACAAGTCATGTTTGCCTTAGATTCAATCCACACTCAATGAATTTGGGTTCACGTAGTTGCAAGGAAGAAAATATGACCCACACTAGATCATTTCAAAGTGGATATTGGAAAGCAGACAAGGTCCCTATGAACATGAGCATGTCAAAGGATTCGATAAGCTGGCCAATCTAGAGATCTATGTATATATGGAGGTCACTATACAACTTGATCTAACAAAACCAATAGAAGCATATTCCCAGCAGATCCCAGCACAAAAACCTTCTCCTAGATTGATTGTCAAAGCTCCTAAATTGGTCGTCTACAATAAGAGGAACACTTCAGAGGCCCTGGGTGCTAGCAGCCAACAAGATACTCTCAAGAAGATGAAAATCACATCACCCTCTCAAGTGGTCAACTTGGAAGGAGAAGAGACCAAAGGAAAAACATGCATGGAGATGGCGGAAGATGCAACCAAGGATGAAGGAGAAGGTATAGGGGACAGACCACAAACTGAAAGTAGGAAAAACGTTTTTAGCAGCAGGAAACACATATTCAGCCAGACACCTAGGGATTTTTATCAGTCCAAGGAAGATTTAATGAGCTAGTATCCTGTGAAGGGAATTATGGCCAACAGTGAAATAAGATACCTTTTTCCCGAAGTGGAAAAGACTTCCTAGTCTAAATCCTCCTTACTCTCAATCAGAGATGTGGAAAAGAAAACATTTAACATAGCAGTGGCTGATGATGATAAAGTATCTGAGATCAAAATGCACTATGAAAATATTGGTTCCCCTAACAAAGTAAATATTCACAGGAATGTCATCGATATGCTATATTCTGATTATCTGAGTTTAATTTTTAGGGTTGCAAGATTGACGACATATGCAATGAAACTAGATGGACAATTAAAAAAAGAAAAGGCATCCATCAAAGCCTGGATGACACAGGTCAAAATACTAGAGTCTGAAGGCCCTCAAGGGGTGAAATATTCTCTACATGAAAAGGATAAGATGATCCTAAGCCTAAAGAAAAGGCTGAAGTTGTCACTGACCGATCATCCACAAACAACATAATTGACTTCCTTGGAATAGGAAAAAGAAACATTCAGGCAAGAGGCACTCAATTACAAAGCTAAAGTGTTGCAGTTGGAAAAAGATAAAGAAAATTGGTCATGAGCATAGGAAATGACATCATTTGTGGTTGTAACAGTACCTAATAATACATAGGCTAGATCTAGCACTAAAGGGTTGGTCCAAGCCATGTCCCAGGTAAGCATCAAAATAGGTGAGATCAAATCTCTCAACGATGTTATAAAAAATTTGAAACAAGACATGAAAGTGAAAGATGAGAAGATGGCTCAACTCCACAGAGATAATCAATATTTTCAAGAGAGGGTGAGCAAGCTGAAAACCAAGTTCAAGGGAAAAACATTGCTACAGGGAGCCAAACATGTCATATGGGATGTTATTGCTGCAGAAGCTGCAAAATTCAGGGTTTATCTAAATTTTATAAATGATAAAGACAGTGTGATTGTTATAGCTCGGACCAGGTGTATTGTTGTTAATGAATTATTAGCCAAGAAACCCTCAGTATGGGCCCAAAATGCTATTGACTTACTCAATTCTGTGTCAACTACCGACCTTCAAACTATCGGGGTAAAAGACAAGATTGCATTGATCATTTCATCTAGGAAAATCATTGCAAAACATAACTTGCTCAGATCGGTCCAAAAAAAGGATTTGCAGATGGAGCACAACATACAGGAGTTTAAAGATGCATTTGAATAGTTGTTTATCAAAGTCATTCCATCATTTTGGAATGGCAGAGGTTCATTATACAATCAGGAAGATTACAATACTCTCCTCATTCAATTCATAATGGACCATTCTAAATTTGAAGCTATAGAAGAAAGTCTGAAAGGCCCAAGTCTGGTAGAATATTTGGCTACAGAATTCGAAATTTTGAATAAGTTCAAGATAGTGAAAGTTAGCATGTCGACTATGTCCTATGCTACATGCATTGACTTGGAGATTTTGATTAAGGAGATGATGGATTGTGGAATCCCCTCTGATTCACAATGGAAGGAAATTGTGCGGATGGGTAAGACAAAGTGCAATATCGCTGGAGCCAGCCAGTGATCCCCAAATGTCATCAAATTTGCAGATCCAAAAGAAGACCAGAGTGAGATAGATGGCATAAAAGAAATTGAAAAGACAGAGAAATTCCCATTATTTTGGAAGCGTTTATTTTTTCAATCATTGTAAATCGTTTCGTATACCGAAATTGTCAGTTGAAACTATTTGGAAACTGAAACGCTTCAGTTTCAGTTATTTTGATCAAATTGTATAAGTAATCGGTTACTTGAATAAAATAATGTTGGCAGAAGTGCAAGAACACCTTTTGGTTGTATCAAACTCTATTTGTAAATTTTATGAATCTGAATTGAATATAAGTGCAGAAAATTTTGAAGTCTCTATGAAAATATTCTAATGGGTGGTGATATGAGTTTTGCTTCCTTTCATCATATGTATTTCATGTGGCCTATTACTTCATTTAAATTTTCTTCCTTTTAAATTGGAGAGTTAAATTCCCTGAATTCATCTTGTGATGCTCTTGGCTTAAGCAATTTAAGCTGTGTGATTTTCTTCTTAACTTATTTAGAATTCATTTCAGTAATTCTCTGATGAAGTTATTTTTTTTCTTTATCTTTCTACACTCTATTTAAATTTAATAATAAATCATATTCATAGCCACATTTAGCGTTTTTCCTCTGGAGAGTTCTATCATTCGATGCATGGTTTTCATTCACTTTCAGAATTTTGACTCCATAGCCCTGACTGTTTCTCCCCTTCCTTGCCAACAATTTTATTTAAAAACCACAAAACAAACCAAATCTAGCCACCAATTTCCAAAGAAATATCAAGTGACATGAGAGATCCCTCTCTTAGTTGAGAAGGCTAGTGCCTCAGCTCTAAAGTTGGTTGAAATAGTTAACTCTGTCATTTGTCTATTCAGCCGGAAAAAATTTACAGAGTGCTAACACTAGGTACCATGAAGCCTTGCCCCTCCATAGTCACCTCGTATAAATACCCTAAAGAGAAAGGCTACTAAGGTTACCAACTACAATAATGATGCCTAGGGAAACAATCAATAGTCTGATCCACGCAAAAAAACAGGGTATCTAGCCAGAAATCAACTTGAGAGGATCCCACACATAATCATGGGTATACTCTCAAGTGACCCCCAATAATACATTCAATCACTACACTAATACCAATAAAGCAGGGTGAGTAACTCGGTCGGCCCTAATGCGACCTCGTGATTGACCCTTGTGTTAGAAAGGCTTCCTAGGAAAAAATGTAGTAATTGGATTTCACCACTCTCTAACTCAATATTATATGTTTGTTTACAACTTTGGAAAGTTATATTTCACACCTATTCCAAATCCCTACACCATAAGCTAATGTAGGTTTGCTACCAAAAAATATAAAAATTTCTAATAAATTTTATTTTAGTGCTTGATTTTTAAGGTTGTTGCTTACTCAAGAGGAAAATGGTGTGGACAAAATCATGTTTTGACTGGCTCTAAACAATTCAAAGAATTGATAATGCAAATATTTCATGTCAATGCAAGCTATATTACGAGAAGGAGAAAACGTTTATCATTCCTAGATGGGCAATGTCCCAAAATGCCAAAACTATACAATTTTGTTACTTCAAATGCAAGCTAGTTTCACTACCCAAAAGCAAGAATGAAACTATGGTCTTTTTTTTATTCTAATTTATAAATAAATAAGATGAAAATCCTTCAATTCTCCACAACTCTCAATCAGAAGAAAGAGTCAAATGCAGATGCAAAAGACACAAAGCGACAAAGGTTTCAAACAAAGAATGCACTCAAAGCAATGAGAACTGAAAGAAAATGAGTAGAAATTTTTTCTAACAAGAACTCAATCAGGATTCAACAACTGACAAACATTCAAGGAGAACAAGAAAATGCAGATAAGAATCCAAGAAAAGACAGGGAGAAAGAGGAATCACTCAAACTGTCCCGACAAAACAAGCAACTAGAAAGGGCAATTTCAAATTTTTGAAAACATTTCAAGCCCCAATCAAGACAATAGGGAGTGATAAGTGCCAAATATCAACCTAAATAAATTCACAAACCATCATACAAAGTCTAGGTAAATACTTCCACAAAACAGGTTGAACAAATCTGAGCAGAAAAGGGCAAAAATCCTCCAAGAAGGAGACCAACACTCCCTATCTCAAGGGTAAAGAGTGTTGCAGTGCTCCCTAAATCACTGTAATAGATCTCTAGTTCTCTAATATGGCCTACAAGGGGGTGTTGATCCACCCATAAATTCAAAAAACAGTCAAAAAAATGAAGAAAAACTCACCCAGAATGCACAAAAATTGGTGAAATTACTAGTGAAGATGGGAGAAAGGTAATGGATCATAAAAAGATAGTAAAACTGATCTTAAAAGTGGAAAAAAGGAAGTTAAAAACCAAGGAAATAAAAATCAATTTCGATCCCCAGTGGAGTCACCAATTCCAATTACAGGAAAATCCCCCTACGGATAGGTGAATTCCCTCTTGGAACCTAGACCCCTATGACCAAGACAGTAAAGTGATAACTTTGATCACTACCATTCCTTTAAACCTAGCTAAGCTAATCTATAGAGAATATGAATAAGATATGAGTACCTTTTTACGATGTTTTTCCTGTCCAAGTTGAGCTTTGATCCCTAAGCTCTTTAACGAGTCTTGCAATCCAATAAACAACAAAGAAAAAACATACTTCCTATTCTACCATGATTAGTTTGAAACTAGATCTATCAAACAAAGACAAGTTCATGCAGATGTACACAATCTTGAAGGAAACAGGCCAAGCACATGTATTAATGAGAACAAAATAATGTTCTTACAAGTGTAGATGCAGATGCAGTAGCCTCGTCCATCTCTCCTTGTCCAACCCCTTTCTCAAATGATCCACAGTCAAAATGACTATGATTTCAGTGATTATTCTTCCTTATGATATCATAAGTTTGATGCCTTCAATGTCTCTCCTTTCACCATGAGGAGGCCTCCTTATATAGGCATTGAGAGGCCCAACCACCTTAGATATTCTTGGGATAGGTTGAGGATCTTTCTCCATCAGTTGTGGATCGTCCCTAAGATCCATCCTTGATCTAATATTCGAATCAAGTTGACTTCAGAGATAAGGGGGATCTTCCTCTAATTTCCTCAACAACACAACACTCCCCTAGAATGGTGCACAGAGCATTGCAATGCTCCCACAAAGGAAGGAAAGGAGTTCTAGCACTCCCTGCCAGTGGGTAGGGGAGAGCTACCATTCAAAAATGATTTTCAAGTGGTCTTTCTCAAGGAAAAAGATTTGTACTCTTCGTCAAATGACATATCCTTCTTTTAACTAGTCACTATGGATGTCTTAAGTGTTCCTGTGATGTCGTTTGAGATATGACATAGGCAAGATGACAGTATTATATTTGTGACACATGATACACTTGTAATGATGACAATAGGTCATCATTGAAGTGAGTAATTTTGATGTGTAACAACCATAATCCAAACTCTTATGCTCCTTTGAGATATCTAAAAATCCTCTTCACTGCTAATACATGTGAATCCTTTGGTTCTTCTTGAAATCGTGTAACCTGTCCAAATGCATGCATTAAATATGGTCTGGATGCTATCACATATAGTAGGCTACCAATCATTGACCTGTATTGACTCTGATCTGTAGACATTGAATCATCATCTTTGCTCGACTTGCAATTGTTTTGCATGGGAGTGATAACTAGTTTGAAATATTACATTATGAACCTCTTTAGCATTTCTTTGATATACTTGGTTTGAGAAATAAAAATTCCTTGGTTTCTTTGACGTATATGAAGACCCAGAAAGAAGGATATTTCTCCAATTAATGAAATTTCAAATTCATTATGCATGTCCTTTGCAAATTTGTGGCTTAACCTGTCATTCGTACTTCCAAAAATAATATCATTAATGTAAACTTCAAGTAATAAAATACTGTCTTGAGTTCCCTTGATATATAGGTTGTTGTCTGCACTTCCTTTTTTGAACCCTACCTGCTATAGATATTTATCCAATCTAGAGTACCATGTTCTAGGATCCTGTTTTAGACCATACAAGGCCCTCTCTAATTTACACACATAATATGCATTCTCTGAAAACTGAAATCCTTTTGGTTGTTCAATCTAGACTTCTTCTTCAAGTTCCCCATTCAAAAAAGATGATTTTATGTCCATCTGATTCACTTTAATATTTTTGTATCATGCATAAGCTAAAAGCAATCAGATTGCTTCCATTTTGGCAACTAGGGAAAATTTATCTTCAAAGACAATTCCTTCAACCTATACATATCCTTTACATACCAATCTAGATTTGTTCCTTGTAACCTACCCATCTTCATTCAATTTATTCCTGTATACCCACTTTGTTCCAATCACATTCCGATCCTTTGGTCTTGGAACCAATTCCCAAGTGTCATTTTTTTTTATTTGATCCAATTATTCATCCATGGACTTATTCCAAAATTTATCCTTGTTGGCCTCTTCAAAACAGGTTGGTTCAATCATAGATGAGAGTGCTAGGTGCATTTTTTCTCGTGAACGAATTCTTCTTCTAGTCTCAACTCCTACATTTTTGTTTCTGATAATCTGATCTAGAGGATGATTCTTTTGTACTTCTCTGCTAGGTGCCTTTGGAGGAACTTACTAAACTTGCTCTTCTTCTGTCAGATCCTATTCATCATCCCCTTCTACTTCTTTTTCATCTTTTGCTTCTTCTTTGTAAAGTTGTACCATTGATTCATTTTCTTCTTTCTTTAATTATTGTCTACCTGTTTCATCAACTGTTACGTTGATGCTTTCCATAAATTTTCTCAATATCATGTTGTAACACTTGTATTATTTCCTTGTACTTGAGTAGCCAACAAGTACTCCTTTTTCCATATGAGAGTCAAACTTTCCCATTCTTCCATCTTCTCTTTTGATGTAGCATTTGCTTCCAAAAACTCTGAAGTGCTTCACATTTGTTGGTCTTCCTTTCTATAGCTCGTAGGGAGTTTTGTCATTGTTGTTTCTGAGCATTACTCTATTTTGAATGTAAATTGTTGTATGCACTGCCTATGTCCAAAAGATATCTGTCAATTTGGAATCCATTACCATTCGAGCCATTCTCGTATTGTCATGTTCTTTCTTTCAACAACTCCATTTTGTTGAGGTGTCCTAGCAACAAATAATTTCCTTTTTACTCCATGCCTGCTGCAGTAGTCCATAAATTCCTTTGAAGTGAACTCTCCTCCATTATAATATCTCAAGCCTTTGATTTTTGAATCCATTTCATTTTCAACCATTTCCTTATAGAGCTTGAAGTTTTCAAAAGATTTTGACTTATTCCTGAGAAAGAAATCTGCAATCATTCTTGTATAATCATCAACTAATAACATAAAGTATTTCTCACCTTTTCAACCCTTTGTTGTAGTTGGTCCAACTAGATCAATATGAACATTTTTAGTGGTCTTGTCGTTGAATATTCTTTTGATTTAAACCTAGTCTTTGTTTTCTTTCCTTGTTGACAATTCTTGCATAAAGTGTTGGTTGGTTTCGTGATCTAGGGGATTTCTCTAACTTCTTCCCTTTTTCTAAATTTGACAAGGTTATAAAAATGTATTTGACCCATTCTTCTGTGACATAGCCAACTTTCATCTTCCTTTCCTAGGAAACAGTTTTCATTTCCAATTTCACTTAATACATATATGTTGCTTTAGTTTCTCGCAGTTGTTGCAATCAATTTTCCTAAACCTTATTTTCTTATCTCTCACTTTTGTGAATTGAAAGTAACTTTATGACCTTGGTCACACATTTGACTCACAATTAGAATATTATGTTTCATATCTTCTACTAGTAGATCATTTTCTGCCTTGGTATTCTTGTTCCCAATTCTGAGTGTGCCTTTTCAATGATTTTAGCTAAATCATCATTTCTGAAGGAGACTGATCCATATATTTCCTTTCTTAACGTAAGAAACCTATCTCTATCACCTGTCATGTGTTTTGAACAGCCATTGTCAACATACCAACCACGTTTATTCTTCCTAGCTTGTAGAGAGAGTGTGCATTTTTCATTGCTATATTGATTCTGCTTTCTTATCCATGTCCTTTTCCGAGGTTCATGTTTGTGACTATTGTTGTTCTGTTGTGGTTCTCTAGCAGGGACTATCATTTTCCAAATTTTGGCCATGTATCCAAATTTGTTACATTTGTATCATTCCACTTCAGTGCTCAAAGATTCAAACTTGTTGTAACTTATTCTCTGTGTTTCACTAGGACTTCTTGGATAACCCTTTTGTGTATGACTTTCAAAGTTGTTTATGTTCTTGTTGTTAGCTCTACAATTCACAACTTTATGTCCAAAATTATTATATGCATAACATAAACAAAAAAAAAACAGTTTGATACCTGGGAGTTGAAGATATTCTGAAAGGAGGTACTCTTATGAATCCTTCTTCTTCCTAAGGCCTATCTATTTTTGTCGATCATTGATTTTGAAATCTAAATCTTCTCGGTGGAGGAGTGTCTCTGTAATTTTATTTGTAGACCTTTCTATCCCCTTTGATTGTTTTTGCATATATTTTTGGATATGTTTCTTGTTATGTTGTTTTGGATCTTGATCCCTTTTCAGTCTGATTGTATCCATGTCTAGACTTGTCATGATGAGGTTTTTGACTGCTGATAATGTCATTCAAAACTTTTGAGTTTTTCTGCATATTTTTCTTTTGAATATCCTTTCTTAATGTGACAATTGTTGCTTCCAAATTTCCAATGATCCTGTCTCTTCCTTCTAGTTGTTCTTTGAGTGCTTATTCAATTATTTTATCTTCTTCAATTTGAACCTTCAAATTTGTGATCATTTGTTCTAGTTTCTGTGTCTTCTTTCTTGTCTAGTTCATCTTGTAGTTTCTTTTTTTTATTATTTTCTCTTCTGATGACTTATATGGCACACAAAAATTCTTCTCGGTAGTCAACTTCTTCCTCTTCATATTCTTCTTTGGCCTCTACATATTCTTCTTCGAAGTCTTATTTATCAGACTCTTCTACTTCCATGAATAGAACTCTTTATGTCTCACTGTTACTGACTTCATCTTCATCTGATGATGAGATGTCTTCTTTGGTGCATAAGCTTTTCTTGAAAACTTTCGTTGTGGTTCTTTTTCCTTTATATGTTTTTTTTCTATTTGAGTAACCTTCATCATTTCTCTTTTTCTTATGAGGACATTTTTTATCAAAATGACCAATACCATCACAATTAAAACAAATCAAAGGAAGCTTACCTCTATACCTATTTTTGGTTCCTTTGTTCAATATTCTGACAAAGTTGGTCATTTCTTCATCATCTTCCAAGATGTCACTGTTGCTCCTATGTTATTTTTATTTTTGCTTTCCCTTTTTCTTTAAACTTTTGGATTCTTTGAAGGTTGCTTATTTTGTATATGTATTTTCATGTTCAGTTCTCATTTCATATGCTGTGAATATTCCATGTAGTTAGTCCATGATTATATAGTTTAGATCTGGTATTTATTCTAGTGTTGATATCTTAGGGTCAAATCTCATAGGAAGAGATCTTAATACTTTTTGAAGAATTACAGATTCTTTGATTTCTTCTCCCAATCCCAAGATTTCATTTATTGTTTCATTGACTCGTAAAAAGTAATCTGAAATATTCTCATCTTCCTTAATCTTTAGTTGTTTGAACTAACCTCGGTAAGTTTGAAGCATTACTTCTTTGACTTTTGAATCTCCCTCATAAATATTTCGAATTTTTTCCCAAATATCTTTAGAGGATTTACAATGTGCAACTTTGGTGAATATTGATTCTCCAATATCATTCAGAAGTGCATTTGTGGATTTGGAATTATTCTGACCGAGTTTCACTACTTTGTCATTTGTCGATGGAACTGCTAGTGCTATGTATCCATCTACAATTGATTGCCAAATTTCAAATCCATGTTCTTGTATATATGTCTTCATCCTTATGCTCCAAAATACAAACTTTTGTCCATAAAACTATGGTATTCCATTTTTATACATGTTGTTTCTCTCCATGATCTACCTTTCGATGGTTAAATTTATTTCTGAAGGAACCTTCTCTGATACCAATTGTTGGATTACTGAGAGGGGGCTGATTCTGTAATAGAGCAATCTAATCCTTTTTAACCATATAATGCAAGTTTTATATCAATGTAGAATTATCATCCAATATTTATAGAGTAAATAAACAATGGACAAATGAATAATCATACACATACACAATACACCATTTTTTCTATGTGGAAACCCAAAGCAGGAGAAAACCACAAAATGATTTTCCTTATATGTCTTGAAGAATTACATTCATTGGAAGCACCAACTTCCTTTGTTTTCCAGCTGCAACTGGAAGGAGTCTCCAACCCCCTAGTTTCTCAGGATACAACTTGAGGGAAGCTCCAACTCCCCAATTCTATGGTTACAACCAGAAGGAGGCTACAACCCCCTATGTTCTCTGGCTACAACCAAAAGGTATCTACAACCACCTATCATTTCCCCGTCCAACAACCCTGAAGTATAAGTAGAATGATGGAACCACTATCACATTATCACTATGAGATATAATAATGTAAACCCGTATCAATCAACCTGTACCAATAACCCGAAGCATGCATCAACCATGCATCAACTTGTACCTAAACTTGTAATCAACCTGTACCATAAACATGTGCATCAAACATGAACCAACCTGTACCTCAACCTCAACCAAAATCCATCATCAATTTCATCATCAAAATCTGATTTGTAACTCTGTAATAGACGTGGTGTATATGATCACATACCTGCTAACCTTCCTTCACTTTAACAACAAGAGACCAACATTTTCATCAAACTGTACGTTAGTCTCACATGACTATTTTTGGATTAGTCAACAACCCTAACTTGAAATAATCATAACTATGTACCTGTAATGAATAAATATCTAAAAATAGTACAAAATTTTTTCAGTGTGTTTTATGCAATTTCTCCAGGTGTCACTACTTGGAACCTCTCAGAAAAAGAGTTATAGCAAAAATGCAATACCTTCTTGAATTTTTGGCTTATTCTAGAGAGAGAACTTGTAGAGCGTGCCCCACATGGAATATTTGTTGTATGGATATGAACATTTTACAACGAATACTGCAGACTATAATCTAACCAACATATTTGGTCTTACTAGATTTGGATTTGTTGTGAAGAGGTTATGACATTTTTACCTGAAACACATGTTTTAGACTAGTTTCGGGACTAGCCACAAACCCTATTTTCCACAGAGTGTAACTCCAAAAACACAATGACCCATAAGCTTAAATTTGTACCACAACTACTTGGATGTTTCCTCAATGGCCTCCCAATTTCACAGTCTAAATCATTCTAAAAAGAAATTTATTTCGAAAATGGTGAGATGACCTGTAAATAATATACCTTAGAAAGCATTGTCAAAATAATTTATCCTCCCTTGAATTTTGACCTTCTTGACTTCACCTTCCCTCTGAAATTTGGCTTCGATATCCTTTGGTTACCTAATTCACCTATAGATATTCAATATTCTCAAGTGTGATTCAAATGAGAGAGCCTTGCCTCTTATTTATACTTTCATGTAGCTTCCTTAGAAGCATCTTCTACACCTCTTTGTCCACATAGCCACTTTGTCCACATAGTCACCTATGCCCAAATTTGGCCAATCTTCCACTGTCCATATATCTAATAGCCACTTGACTACTTAACTCATTTTCCTCATTTGAGGGTTAATATTCTTATAACCAATTTCAATAATTATAAAGTTCTCCATTTACTTTATTATTTAAATAATCCTCCTTGACTTTGTCACTTCACTTTATTATTTAAATAATCCTCTTTGACTTTGTCACTTCACTTTATTATTGAAATAACCCTCTTTGACTTTGTCACTTCAATTTATTATTTAAATAATCCTCTTTGACTTTGTCACTTCACTTTATTATTTAAATAATTTATTCTTTGCAATCACTTTGACTTCTTTGACCTTTTGAGGCTTCAAGCCAACAAATGAGGGTCCTCCAACTTCGTAAGGCCATAACTCTCAAAATGTGAGGATTTATGTGACATTCCACATACCACCAGAAATGGTATGACATGTAATATCCATCTAGAAGAGTCTTACGTACAAATATATCAAAAATCATAGCATTATACATAAAACAAACTTTGTTCCATAGCCAAACCTTTGTGCTACCAGAATTCGCTACTGGACTTTCTTCAAGGGTTGACATCAATGAAAACCAACCCAATTAATCAACGATATTTAGGTAGGTTTGAAAGTATACATCTAGTTTATGTATATATGAATCAAAATCATCTATGTGCATCTAGATACCATAGTTATGTAATGTGATTCTAATGTGTAATAGGAAAGTGGAGGTGGAAACCATATGTTGTAGTTTGAGGACTTCAATGAGAGCACTGGAAACCTCCAAGTAACCTTAAATTCTAATTGAAAAGGAAAAATCCAATATAATAGTTCTATAATACAAAATAATAAGAAACAACTTACTTGCAAACTAAATTAGAGATAGAGCCAAGAAAAAACTTGTTGTTGGTGATATAAAGAAAAGAAAGAACCATGAGAAAACCCCAAAATTAGCATATATGAGAACAAATTTCCCATTTTATTAATGAGGTAAATTACCTTATTATAGGATTACATATATCCCAAATTCCAAAACCTTAATATAAGGATGTGTTGGATTACTCAAAGGGGGTGTGAATAAGTAATAGAGCAATCCAATCCCTTTTAACCACAATATGCAAGTGTTATATCAATGTAGCATTATCATACAATAGTTGCAGAGTAAATAAACAATGAACAAATGAGAAATGCTAGTAGTATTTTTGACACATGGTTTATGGATGATGTAGCATACTTGTATTGGTATATTATTGGAAACACATATTGATATTGGTGATGATATTAGTTGTTTTGTTATGATTGGTTGATGCACATCTTTGAGAGTTGTCTTGGTGATTGTTCTTGGTGAGTAGATCTGATTTCGTTGATAAGATTGATGAGACAAGTTTTTGTGATAGGTTTTTTGGGTAGGTTTTCATGACATGTAATACCCATCTAGAATAGCCTTACCTTCAAATATATTAAAACTCATACCATTATACATCAAACAAACTTGGGTACATTACTCAAACCTTTGTGCTACTAGAATTCGCTACCGGACTTTCTCCAAGGGTTGACATCAATCACTAAGGGTTGAAATCAATATACAATATCACTCTCCAATGGTTGACATCAATGGAAACCAACAATCCATACCAACTTTCCATCAACCTAATCCAATTGTCTGACAATATCCCCCTTTGGCATTGATGGCAACACCAACATTGATGGTAACACTTAGTCGTGATAACATTCATGCTTATACTCCTAATCAATGTTTTTATCTCTCCCACTTTGAAATCAATGAAAAAGGGTATCTCTCTTTGGGGTTTCTCCCCTTGAATGAACTCTCCTTGGGTTTCTCCCCCTGTCTACATGCTTCTGTTCTCTCTCTCCAAGAATTTATATCTTGCATCTGATAAATCTCTCCCCCTTTGGCATCAATGGAAAAGGTATATTTCCATTTGGGGCTACTCCCCCTAACTGAATTGTCCTTGGGGGTACTCCCCCTGACTGAAATCTTCCTGAAATTCATCCCCTAACCTGAACTATTCTCTTTATTGTGCTTCCTTGTGTTAATACATATTAGATAATCATTCAAAAGCATTCATTTTGGAGTAGAAATTACTCTGAGTCTGTGACGAAAATACTCTAAGGCTTCCCTTGGAATCGGGTTTGTAAATATGTTTTCCACTTGTTCTTTTGTTCCCACATATTCAACTATGATTTTCTTCTCTGCAACCTGTTCCTATTGAAAGTGATAATTTATTGGAATGTGCTTCTTCTTGGAGTGCATCATGGGGTTCTTTGAGATACTGATCGTTCTTGTATTATCACAATATATTGGAATGGGCTCATCATACTCAAACTGTATATCTATTAGAGTTTGTTTCCCCCATAGAACCTATGTACGAAAACCTTTTGCTGCAGTATAATCTACCTCGGCTGTAGATAAGGATATTGATGATTGTTTCTTGCTTATCCATGATACTAAACACTCACCCAAGTAGAACGTTGGTCCACTAGTGCTTCTTCAATCATCAATGCAACCTGTACAATCTACATCTGTGTAGGCAATGCGTGATAGATCCTTTGCTTTTGGATACCATAATCCAAACTCTTCTAATCCTTTGAGATATCTTAAAATCCTTTTCACTGCTAATACATGTGATTCCTTCGGTGTTGCTTCAAATCATTCCACCTATCCAATTGCCTGCATTACATTTGTTCTGGATGTTGTCACATATAGTAAGCTACCAATCATTGAAATGTATTGCCTCTGGTCTGTAGACTTTGAATCATCATCTTTTCTCAACTTGCAATAGGTTTTCATAGGAGTGGTAACTAGTTTGCAATCTTCCATTCTGAACCTCTTTAGCATTTCTCTGATATACTTAGTTTGAGAAATAAAATTTCCTTGGTTTATTTGAAATATATGAAGACCTAGAAAGAAGGATAGTTATCCAAGTAATGACATTTTGATGCAGCCACCCTACCTCGGCAGGGTTCTGTGACCTCCCGGTCTCTGGATCATTCTCTTTCGTGAGCTGAAATGGATCTTCGAGCTCCTACTAGGACCCCTTGAAAAATTCCATAGGTCCTTTTATGAAACTCACCCTCTGCAAACAAGAATCTAGCGTGAGCTTCACCCTCATGCGACCAAGAGCTATGACCGCGTTCCTTATCAAAAGGTTCTTCAGAATTCGCGACTTCATGAATCCTGTTGTTGAGTCCCCTGACTCCATCAAGTCCCGAAACTCTAAATAGAGCTTAACGAAATCTATATCCTCCCTTGGATTCTCTCCATGTGCCCCTGTCCTGTGACCTAGAGCCAAATACTTGAGTGCATCATGTTTTGTGACATCGGGACTCTTGATGTTGAGTTTCCCAGCTCCTTCAATCCCTGATAACCGTAATGTCGAAATGTTGATGCTACAAATATGATGACTCAGATCCTTCCTCAATTAATGATCATAATCAGGTTAGGATTTTGTGACTTGTGACCTTCAAATCACATCTTCCTCACAACCCTAACTGCCAAAATGCCAAAAATTCAGAGCTCCCAAATCAATGGCTGATGCTCATTCTAATCTGATGGCTCAGATCACGTCACGATTTCGTGATTCATGAGTTCTTAAAAATCTACTCATTGACTTCCTTCAACAACGATTCATCGAAATTCTACCTGCTTGCCACATGTCCTTTTTTGATGGATGGTCCTGATTAAATCGATGATTTGACTTTCACAATTTTGAAACCCCGATGGATTCCGGATCTTCGCCACCTGTCCCCCATAATACACGGTTGGATAGTACTCTTCGTAGTTTTGGGATTTCTTGTATCGGAGGTATGGAGTGTAGCCTCCTCTATTCGTCTAGCTCCTCATTCCCGACTTGTATAGATCTCCACCACGTGTACTCTCTGATGGATGAACCTGATCTAATCAAAACTTTCACAAGTCCATTTTCCTCTGCATACACAAGGTTAAACCTCATGCACCTTCTTCCGAATCCGATGACTATCGGTCCCCTGTGTTCAGATATGATGGTTCAAATCTCCTCTCCCAGTGTCGACCCAATGACAATTGTGCTCCTCCTCCTGAGCTTTGTTCATTCTCTTTTCCTTAGAATATTTCCACACTTCAAAGGTCTCAGCCTTCAATTTTTGTCCTGCGAGCTCTGATACTTTGGGTCTCGCCTGCATTTTGGAAATGATGTCCCTCCTGAGCTTCTCAACCTTGCTCTAGTTTTAAGGTGCTCTACCCTTCTCTGCATCTTCTTCAGAAGACTTCTGGTTCTCCCCCTTGCAACCTTTCATTGCGCTCAACCTCTCAATTTTCTTCTGAAATCCCACTCTATCTTAAATGAACACTCTGCAAGTGTTATCCCTCCCGAGCTTCATTCCTTTCAAGATTTGAACTCCTATGCACACCTTGCATTTGAGGATTTCGAATAACTTAGATTCAAAGGAATTTTCTTGAAAATAAAATACCTGTTGCCCACTTGACATTCTCCTTTGTTGTTTCTTTGAACTTAGTCGCTTCTAAGCTCTGTGCACTCCTTGCACCTAGATTCACAAGTTCCCCTTGTTTTCTTTGAAACCCCCCCTCTAAATCGCTCTGAGATTCGATCAATGCACACCTTGTGTTTGGGATGCACACCTTGCATACAAGGTTCAGAAGAAATAATTGAAACTAATCTAGTTTCGTTATAGACTCATACAATAAACCTCTTGATCACTCATACATGAAAATAAAATTATAACAATCATGCATATTGAATAACATTCATTCAATCATATTTCAAATGAACATAGTCCAAAATTGGGAAAATTCTTTTTTTTCTATTACTCATAAAAACAAGAAAATACAAATTGTTTCTTCTCTACTCTGCTCTATTCTCCTATTGTTACTCATCCATACTGATCTTCTACATTTCTCTACTCCCCCCCCCCCGCTTTTTTTTACAATGAAATTTCAAAATCTATCTAAGGACCGACTCTCTAAGATCTCTCATTGATCCAGGTGGATATCGTTGGCCACCCACCTTTTCCAACTGGCTCAAAACAACTTTCTATCAACTTTGACAATTTACTATTTTTAGCAGGTTTTAACATCCGGGGCCATTTTGAGGGCCTAAATGAAGGTTTTTTGAGATCTAGGTTCTCAATGATAGACAAATGCATGATTGATACCCCAAAATGAATATCCTCGATGATACATTTCCAATGAGCTATCATACACCTAAAACGAAGATCGTATGCAAAAGTTACGACCCTGGGAAGTTGATGTACTAACTTACCCAAACAGGGCCCACATGACTTTTGGCGCTTCATCTCCTAGGGTTAGGTTTTTGGATGTCTAGGACTTTTGGCATTCCCATTTATTGTAAAAGGGCCTTCAGAGCTTCATTGTAACCATCTTCTTGCGAATGCGAGTAGCCGTCACATCTCTTCTCAGAGATAAGTTGCCACCATTCTAGCGAGTCTTTCACTCTGTATTTTATAGTCTTTGTACATTTCTTTCATTAATAGAAATCGTGTATTACTGTATATCTGTGTTTATGGTTGCATATATGATACATTTCTGTTATATTATTGAATATTTGCGATATCTCTGTGCATTTATTTATTATATCTCTGCTCTCATTTCGTGCCGAAAATAATCCAGATCACTCGTCCTGTTATGAAACCTATCATCTCAGAATTCAAGACTAACACCTACTCATTCCTATTACAATAACTGATAATTACTATCAGACAGAGTCAACACTCCATGTTTGCATTTTCTTACAGTCCTTAGAGACGTTTCAAACAAGTTACAATATTCAATTTTCTCAACAAAATATCTCAACAACCCAATTAAATTCTGAGTTAATGCTTGATTTGAAATTCTGGCATTACTGAAATGTCTTCAGTTTTCCTCCATGTGTGCATTGTTGATTTTTAAGGTGATGCTCCTGCATCACATTTCAAATTCATTCTTCATATCCTTTGGAAATTTCTGTCTTAACCTGTCATCAGTACTTCCAAAAATAATATCATCAATATAAACTTCAATTAATAAAATACCATCTTGAGTTACCTTGATGTAGAGGTAGTTGTTTGCAATTCCTTTTTTGAACCCTGCCTATTGTAGATATTTATCCACTCTAGAGTACCATTCTCTAGTAACCAGTTTTTTAATGTGGACTTCTTCTTCAATTTCCCCGTTCAGAAAAGATGATTTCACGTCCATATATGTCCATATTGTTCAAGACTCTGCTACACAACTGTCCATAATTTTGACTCATATGTCATTGTACTATAATGAAGTAGTACTACAACTGATTAATCTATCATATTCTACTTCTGCTAACTAAATTCACTGAATCTATCTACTCAAATTCTGCAAGTTGCTCAAAGGATGGTTCCCTGGTCTATCTCAGCTACCGCATAGACTCCCCCTATCTATTATTCATATTAAATGGGATTATGTAAGCCGAATGGATTTCAACAATTCCTTCTCTGACGTGTATTCATCATCATATTCATTAGTATATTAATCATCTATCTGAGCTTTGACTTCTTTCTTTCTTTATGTGGATTCATCTTTCACTACAATGCCTAAAAGTAAAATCTCTTGAACCTGTTCCTTATTTACCTATCCTTCTTTTCTTTCAGTTATTTTCCAAATACTTTTGTATTTGAAATATTTCCTTTTCTCTGTAGAACTTTCTTCATCTCATTTTATTTCCAAAATTGTGATCTCTGGGACCTAGCCTTTGTTCACCTCTTCTTCATTTTTTGAACAACCACTATCAACATACCTGTTATCAGGGAAATTTCATCCACAAATGGTTACAGAAATACAACATCGTCAAACAGTTATGAGGTCACCCATGGACAAAAATTACCACAAAATAATTTCCAAAAGGTCCAAAACTATAAAATGAGTGATAAAATTAAGGTGCCCTATGACTACACAAGGCACGTGCGCACATGCACAATCCATAAATGCATTAAAAGTGCACATGCGCACGATGCACGAGTGTGGTCACTAAAAGTTGCACACATCTGAGAACGATGCATTTATGAGATTGGTCAGCCTCCCACCCACTTCTGGTTCAGCTTCCAAGTTGATTTGACACCCAAATATCGACTGAATCTGACTAGGTGGCTGGTCAAAGACCTAAAAATGCCATAAACAACCTCCTTTAACACTACAAGATGGTTGCAAAATACCTCAAAGAGGTGCTATAAAACAAGGCCATGGGTGCACTTCATTTTCAAGGAATTCATTAGCAAAGTTATGCTATTGCTATTCTCTTGAGGAATCCTCTATTCTCATCAAGAGTATACTATCACCATTACATTGGGCAATCCATCTCACCTATTGAGTGGATTAGCTTGGGATTCTTTCACCATTTCATTCAAATTTGTAAGAAGAGCTTAGTTGTGGGGGTCCAAGAGCCCTCCCTTGGAGGAAGAAGGGACCCAAATTCCTCTTTATTCTTGGTGTTTTATTTCACTAATATAATCCTTGCCATTGGTGACATGAGTCTTATTGGTTTTTTGTTCTTATGTCCTTATGCTCAATAGTTTAGTTGTTCTTTTATTTCTTAGTTTAATTCTTAGTTGTTATTTTATGTTTCTTTATCTAACCCTTTTCCTTTAAAGTTGTCTTTCTTAGATAACCCAACCTATATTGTAAGCACCACTATTTTTCTCATTTAGGTGACAAAAGAGGCGCAACAGATTAGCGACTCCACTAGGGAAAGATATCAATTTCCTACCCCATTTGGGTTTTTCTAGCTCTTCTTTTGGTTTATTTAACCTGCAGGTACCTTAACCGGCCCAAGCCGACCTGCAAAACATCCAATTCAAAGTTGAATTGAGAGAATTCCATCCAAAATTTTCTTCACGGTCATGTGTCACTTGTGCATGGGTTTATTGGCCCACAGTCACGCATCGTGCTCACATGCGCCAAAATCACAGTGTTGTTTTGCGCACCTGCGCCCAAAAGTTTGTTTTGGTCTATGCAAAGGCGCTCAGTGTGCTTCTGTCTACTCTAAGACCCTCACACCTGTGTAGAGAAATACACATTATAAGATTTTTGTGATTTGGGGAAGGCTCCTAGCCTTCTTAAAAGTAATTTCATGCATATTGTAATTTGCAGCACACTTAGTTCCCTCTTCATATAAAGGGATTAGTCAAAACACATAGGCACTTAGGGGGTTTAAAATCATTATTTCCTCTTTTCCTTTCATTTTTCCACATGGATGGCTTGCTTTGACTAAAAGTATAAGTTGGAATCATTTGTAATCACATAAAACTTGCATTGGGACCAGAAGTTGGATAACAATCGTTTAGTATGTTCTTCTCTCGCGCTTCAAAGCGACCTTGAGAATCGGAAAAAGGTTGTAGGAAAATTTTATCTCCCTTAAAGAGATTAAAACCTTTAGGAGAGGATAACAACCCCCTCGGGACTCCTCTTAGTTTATTTTTCAAAGACATCTCAAGATTGTAATGGGCCCATACATGCCCACATGCTACAAAGACAGGATAGTGTTCAAATTTACTTTCTTAGATTAAATCACTAGGGAAGTTTAAAGGTTTTGTAACGGGCCCATACATGCCCACATGATCACAATCTAGGATAGTTTCAAAGATTTTCTTAGATTAAATCACAATAGGGAGTTAAAGGAATAGTAAAG
>ML784430.1:288581-322834 GCA_009831015.1 Picea engelmannii
TGGCCCTTATAAGGTGTTGCAAAAGATTGGTACTATGGCATACAAATTGGAGATGCCTGCATCTTCACGAGTACACCCAGTTTTCCATGTTTCATGCTTAAAGAAAGTTATAGGCAACAAGATCCCAGTTCAAACTATATTGCTAGAACTTTACAAGGAAGGAAAAATGATATTGGAGCCTGAAGCCATCACTGACACAAGAATTCTCCAACTGAGGAATAGATCCATTTCAGAGTATCTCATTAAATGGAGGAAACTACGAGCTGAAGATTCAACTTTGGAAGATGAGTCTTTTAGACAGAAGCATCCAGAGTTACTCAAGCATTGCGGACAACACTTGTCTCAAGGGGAGGGGCATGATAAGCCCTAATATTGGCCCATTACCCCTTAATTGGGGCATATTAGATTAGTAATGTTATTTTATTTATGTCGGCTTTAGGCCATTAGTTGTAATTATACCTCCTAGTCTCCTATATATACCAAGGAGACATTTTCATTTTGAATCATCTTGTACTTGAACATTTAAGTGGGGTAAAAGGAGGTTTCCCCCTCGAAGAGGCTTATTATCTGAAATTATCTCTTTTTCAAGGCATTGAGTACTTTTCCTGAGGATTTTCTATGCTATATTGATGTTTGGTTCTTAACAATAAGGTAGGGAGATACCCGTGAAGGGTTGAAGGCCGAGGTTTGGTTGTTCTGTGTGTCCTCCCTTGAGGCACCCACCTCTTGGACGAGATCCAGCCCGTGACCCATTTCTTAGTCCAAAAATCTAAATGCCGCACTTTGACCGAGGTACCTAGTGACCAAATTTTAGGACATCTACCTAGGTGGAAATTGTGGGCTGCAATTGCACCTTGATCAGATTTTCTGTGGCTATTGGGAAATATCGCCAGCTCTTTCGAGATATGCCCCCTTTACCCCTCATTATAACTGATTATTTCATCCTTCACTAGTTTCTCTTCTAGTGACTTTAGACCCCATTGTTGATTACTATTGGAAGGTCCAATGCTATTTGAGAGGAAGGACATTACGTCTTTTAGAACATGATCATTTGTTTTCTTTGATTCCCCATGCGTAAAAAACCCACTTATCCACATATATGCTTATTTTTCAAAACACTTTATGTATGATGCACTTCTTATTACATTTTTGATTTAGATATATATTGTGTAAAGTTCAAAATTTGCAACAAAGGATCTTGTTTATTTTCTCTCATCACAATTCACACACATCCACTCAGCTAGTCGTACATCATAGGGGACCCACATAAACCCCGTCATTCCAGATGCTTTCTAAACCTCCCTCCTATTCTAGGGGGAGTTCCTAGTCTTGCCAACTCATAGACACCACCTTCACACACTCCAGTGAGTGCCACTATCTTAGGGTCAACTTTGCTTGGTTCCACATTACTTGGGTCCACTTCCCAAGGTCCTTCATCCACTTGATCTCCTTTACACGGAAGTGGAAGGCCAACTTCCTCTCGAGGGGGAAGTACCAACCCATGTAGCCCCCCTCAAGGGTCAAGTTCATAGAACACTCACACCATGGCTAGAACTAATCCTCCGCCCCCACTACAGATGCCATATTTGGCCTCTCTTAACATACCATATCTAAGAAAACTCACAAATGATCCTATATTGCATGACCCCTCATGGCCTGCAATGCCTACCAAACTACCTTCAGACATCCCCAAGTTTGAAGGAAAGGGAGGAGATGACCCTGCCAACCATGTCATGACTTTCCACTTATGGTGCTCTTCCAACAATATTATGGATTATTCCATATGACTACAATTATTTCAATGCACACTCACTGGCCCATCAACAAAATCGTATGTAGACGAAAAATTGGGGTCCCATGCAACTTTCGAGTCCTTGGCCAAAGCATTTCTGACCTTCTTCCAATTACCAATCTACCATGACAATGGTCTTGAATTACTCTCTAATTTTAAACAAACCTCAGCCACACATATCGTTGATCACATTCATGAATGGTGTAGACGACGTAGTTTGTGCAAAGCCAAAACCACCAAACAACAGTGTCTTGACTGGTTTCTCAGATCACTTGTCTCTCTCCTCGGTAAAGATGTAGCTTCCACCTTCCCTCAATCAGAAGAAGAATCCATTAGTAAGGCTCAACAATACAAACTCATCTATTCACAATCAGGGTACTTATACACAGTACTTCCTAATCTCCCAAAACCTGTGCCATTCGGTCAAGACAAACTCGGGATGTCTCACTCAGCAGACAGATTGATTGGTAATACCACGTACCACAACCAACAACCCCAACAACCACCAATGTATGGCATACCTCAATATCTGCTGACATATGGGGGAACCTCTTATTACCCTCCACCCCCTTATCAACAACCATACCCTGCTTCTCTTCTTCCACCTATCAGTGGGCCACCACCGACACCTACAATACACCCACCTATCCAAACTAGTTCCGGTACTCCCTCTACCTTATCTTATACTCTAAGTACTAGAGAAAGTGACACACCTTCCTATGTACTTTATGGATCACAACTCCCACAAAATCCATACTTTCCATTCCCTGGTCCTCCACAACCCATGGCTCCCCCACACCCTCACGCCGGGGTGAATTTTTTTCAACCCTCTCCCGTTCAGTAATATCAAAATTCCAAACAATTGAATATGACAAATCCGACCCACCCATCGAATAATGCCAAAAAGAAAGGAAAAAACAAGAACAATAACAACACAGGTCAAGGTGGGAATCACCCCCAACAAAACCAACCTACTGGGGGAAACTAGAATCAAGGGAATCAGAACCCCCAGGGGGGCAATAACAATAGGATTCAAGGGAGAAATAACAATAATATTAGAACCACCTTCCCTTGTTCCCTTTGCGGTGAGTTCAGTCATTATACTCATCATTCTCCCCAAATTGCTTATTTTAAACAGATGAAAGACTTAAGAAGTGTACCACACTCTCCAACACCACCTACCCCTCAGCAAGCTCTGCAACAATATGTGCAAGAACCATCCCCAACCATGCTGTAGAATCCCATGCCACACCAGGGTGTGATGAACACCCAAAAAGACACGCAGCCTACCCCACCACAGTTGGGACAATACCTCAATCCAAACAATCTTGCATATCGTACTATCCTCCTCACCAATGAAGAATAAATCCTTCTACAAACACATAGTTGTATATACTGTGTACCCACTGAGTCTCCTCTCATTCCCCCAGAAAAAATCCCAGCACCAACAGGACCCCCATTGGTGATAACTCTCCCTAACGTAAAAACACCACTTCGCATCCCTTGCATCCCATTGTGCAGGAATGTCCACAACCCATAGTATAGAGAGGCTCATAATTATAGTTTGGTCAATGACTTAGCATAATCCCCAGCTGCCATGTCAGTCTTAGAAGTCCTTCAAACTTGTCCCACTCAGTGGAAATCATTACTTTCCAACTTGGGGGTAGTCGACCCCACAAATACTCAACTTATCACATTTGATCTCGACAGTGGAGAACCTTTCCTTCCCACTCTAATTGCTTTTCAAATCCCAGTAAAAATTCAAAACATTACAATTCATCGGTGCATCATCAATGAAGGTGCATCCACATGCATTATGTCCTAGTTTGTATGGCAGAAACTTGGTTCCCCCGAACTCATACTATCTTCCATTACCTTAAAAGATTATGACAGACGACCATCATCTCCCGAAGGGCTCTTTCAAAATGTCCCTGTAGAACTCAGGGGCAAGACCATTCTCATCGACATTAAGTTATCGATGCCCCACTTGATTATAATATCTTGTTCGGTCGTATCTACATGTATGCTATGAAGGAAGTTGCCTCTTTCGTCTTTTGAACCATGATGTTCCCCCATAATGGGAAGATTATTACCATTGACCAAGTTTTACATTATGATCCCAACCCTTCTGCCAACATCGATAACTTTCTCCCTCTCATCCACACTAGTCATAAAGCATACCTACTCATTGAAATGGGTCCCAGGATTTTCAAAGACCCATCATTGTTAGGAACTTACCATGATGCACCACCACTCCTTCATCCTTCCAATCAGGTATGCATCGTATCATCCAAAGGAATTGAAACAAAGGATACCCTTCCTCCCAGGGAGGCTTCTATCATATCTGATGTCCCACTAGTCACAGAGCTCCTCCCTCACGAGCCTCTTGTGAACTCATCAACTCCACCAGTTCATGATTTCACCTCTCCCCAAGACCATATCCCAGTTCGGGAGATAGTTCCCCAAGACATTACTCAAATCCCCTTCTTTTACCCTCCACAAGGCATATAAGATTTTCAAGTAGCTGCAACGCTTACTCTCCCTAATATGGTGTTGGCAATTCTAGTTTGGTATTTACATCCACCAGAGATGGTCCCTCAACCATCCCTTCCCATCCAAATGGAAGGAATCTCAATGAAGATTCCCATACTCACTCCCACCATACCTTCTACACCCCCACTCATTAATCTCCCTACCACAGCTGGAGGTAAGCGAAAGAAGAAGGAGCCCACATCTCCACTCCCCCCACATGCCCAACCTCCTTGCATGCTATGTGAGAAAGATGGACATCCAACCAAAAAATGCCCATCTCTACCAGAGTTACATAACCTAATTCAACCCAATCCGACACCATCACCACCTGCCACTGTAGAAAGTACTACCACTACCTCCGCTAACTCAAGTAGCAAAGGGATGCGAACCAAATTCGCTTGCACTATATGTTCAGAATATGGCCATTATACACACCATTGCCCAACACTACCTCACTTCCAGCAGACATTAGTTGCAGTACACCAAAGCTTCCAGCAAAAACCCAATCTAGCTACATCATCCCTACCAAACATCACTGACATCGATTATGTCACGACTTCAGTCAATGAACATATGAGATGCCCTTTCTCTCTATGTGAATCCTTAGATCATTTTACATATCAATGTCCTATGATCATTGAATATAGGAAATGCCAAATGACCCTTATTCAAACCCCTCCCCTACATAATCAATGGTTGACCTTACCTCACCACTTGAGATTCTTCATATCATTTCTCTTGAACCAGAGGAACTCCCTATTCCTCCGTGGTTCTTGGATGACTTATCCGAGGATTTACCCCAAAATCCCCCCAATTCTCTCGCTCATTTCCCTATGGAAAATTTACATCCAACTACCACTGGTACTCCTGAGTACCTCGATATTTGGTTTATGTTGAGTGAACCATCACAATATCATTGTGTCATTCCCCCTACTTCTTCATCACCAGAGGAAAACCACACGGTCACAATCACCGATATCACTCTTTACAATCCATTGTATTCCCGCCAATTCCACTGTGACAATGACATACTCAAAGAGTTAAACACCCCCGACTACCCATGGGATGTGCTACTCTTCTTTCCACAGGAAGCCTCCATGCCTCCTAACCAACACCACATATACGCAGCCAAAACCAAGGATTTTATCCCATCAGGGCATATCGACTGGTTCAACAACCCCATTCCTCCCCCTGATGCTTTTGAAGACGACAACATGGCCAACATTTCCCCGACCATCAAAATCAATATTTCCATAAAAAATGGAGTCATCGAGGAAATCACCATTGGCGCTGCATGCACTCCTCAAGAAGTCACCACCTATAAAGCCCTCTTCCAAGAATATCAGGATATTTTCACCTGGTCATACACAAAAACGCCTGGCCTTGATCACTCTATTGTTGAACATCACATCAACACCTGGCCTGATATTACATGGGTTCGTCAAAAACAACGACTGCTACACCCATCCAAAGTAGGGGCCATAAAAGCTGAGATTGACAAATTACGTGCGGCTGGGTTCATATACCCCATCGCCTATACCTCATGGGTTTTCAACCCTGTACAAGTTAACAAAAAATAGGGCACTATCCGTATCTGCATGAACTTTTGCAATATCAATCACGCATGTCCCAAAGACAACTTTCCAATGCCTTTCATCGATCAAATTATCGATGATTGCGTAGGTCATGAAGCTCTATCCTTCATGGATGGTTTCTCTGGTTATAATCAAATCCAAATCCACCCAGTCGATCAATACAAAACTGCATTCACCACCCCTTGGGGTACTTTTACATATCGTGTCATGCCTTTTGGCCTAGATAATGTTGGCACAACTTTGCAATGGGCTATGACATACATTTTTCATGATCTGGCTCATATCATCTTCGCATACTTGGACGATCTCACAACTCAATCCAAAAAATACACCCAACATCTTGATGATTTACAGATCATCTTCCAACGGTGTCGTTAGTACAACATCCGCTTGAACCCGCTCAAGTGTGTGTCCTGCATCACTGCCGAGCGTCTCCTCAGATTCATCATTTCCCAAAGAGGTATTACCATGGACCCTCTCAAAGTCCAAGCCATTACAGAAATTCCACCCCCCCCGAAATTTACATCAACTCCAGAGCCTACAAGTAAAAGCTAACTTTCTACGGTGATTTGTCCCAGACTATGCCACTCGATCACACAGTTTCCTTCACTTACTATGCCATGACATCCCATTTCACTGGGATGAACATACCCAAAAATCATTCGACAATATTAAACCAATTCTTTCTAACGCCCCTTTAATTAGTTCACCCGACTATAATCCCGACTATATTCTCTACTTATCAGCATCACCTGTCTCAGTAGCAGGAGTTCTAGTTCAAATCGGCGATGACGATCATGAGCATGTCATTTACTACATTAGTAAAAACCTCTCAGGGCCATCCTTGAAGTATAAACATGAAGAGAAACTAGCCCTTCCAGTCATTCTTGTAGTCGAGAAATGGCGCCATTACATTATTCTTCGCACGACTAAAGTCATAGCAGATTCCAACCCAATGCAATACTTGCTCAGTTGTCGGCAAATTAATGGAAAATTTTCCCAATGGATCGTTATCCTTTAAGAGTATGATATTGAATTTTCAACACCCAAGAGAAAGAAATCTCTCATCCTCGCTGAACTTGTCACGGCCTTCCCCTCTAATAATACCAGTGCCCCTGTCAATACCGACTTCCCCGATGAACATCTCTTTTATATCACTTCGGATGATCCTTGGTACGACAGCCTCCTTGTCTACCTCCGAACCCAAAAGTTCGATAGCCACCTCTCACGAGATGGTCTCCGTCATATTTTCCACCAGGCCCCTCACTATATTCTCATTGGAGATATCTTATATCGACGAGGGGTCAACACCATACCTTGTCAATTCTTGACCATTGACGAGGCCGATAGAGTCTTGAACGACTACTATAGCGGCGCATGTGGGGGCCATCTTTCGGGGATGTCGATTGCTCATAAAATCATCCAAGAAAGATATGTTCGGCCCACATTTATTCACGATTGCATTCATGCCATGAAGTGGTGCGATAAATGTCATCTTTACGCCAACAAAGCATGAGCACCACCTGCTATTCTCCACCCAGTCATTACTGTAGGCCTCTTTTGTAAATGGGGCATCGACTTCATGACTTGTAATCCCCCATCTAGCAATGGACACAAATACATTTTTGTCACAGTCGATTACTTTACAAAATGGGTTGAATCCATGCCCACCTTCAACAAAACTGCTAACACTGTAGTGCATTTTTTATTTAATCACGTCATATCCCGCTTTGGAGTACCACTCCAACTAGTTTCTGATCATGGGAAACATTTCAAGAATGAGATTTTTGTCGAACTCTCATCACGGTTGGGATTCTCCCATGAGTTTACCTCACCATATTATCCTCAGTCTAACGGATAGGTTGAAGCAGTTAACAAGGTCCTCAAGACCATGTTATGGTGCATGGTTAACAAACATAAGACCAATTGGCATCATTTGTTATTTTCCACGCTATGGGCTTACTGTACGACCGTGAAAATAGCCACTAGTTTCACACCATTTCATCTAGTCCATGGAGTTGAGGCCACTCTTCCCATCGAGTGTGAAATTCCCACCTTACGCACCGCAATTGAGCTATTACCCAACATTTCTCCAATGGAACAGTGTTTGTTGAACTTAGAGTCCCTGGATGAAGATCGTCGATCTTCATTACAGAACAATGAGGCAGCCAAAAAATAGTCAAAGGCCACCTTTGATCGCCATGTCAACCTTCGCTCATTTCATGAAGGCGACCTCGTCCTTGCTTACGATATCGCTCACGATACCCTCGGTCATGGAAAATTTGAGTCACTATGGCATGGTCCCTACATTATCCAACATTGCCTCACCAAAGGTTCATACATCCTGACTTCCCCTGGAGGCCTCTCTCTCAAAGAACCCATCAACGGGTTATACTTAAAGAGATTTCATGCCTTAGCATAGCCATTCTACATTAGGTTATTTCTTTTGTAGTGTTTTTAATCTTTTTTCTATCCCATATGTATAAACTATCATTTGTGTTATTGACATATGCTACCTCTATCGGCCTACCACATTGGTTACATCGACGGTGCCAGCCGTTGGACACAAAATCTCGCTTCGGCAGCTTGGGCCCTGTTGACGGGCGAAAATGAACGCTCGCCAACTAGAAGAGTGGATCCGGTCTGGGGTTGTCAAAATAACCCAAGCCATTTGGGATAACCCACCCTGACGGGTTTAGCTACTCCGTTGGCTGATCTAAGTCCTAGAAAAACAAATGAAAACTACACTAATAAACTATTCTAAATAAAAACAATAATTAAGACAAACTAATAAACAAATCTAAAATGCATATATACAATCTATTACCTAAATCATTCAACTATTATCCTATAAAAGTAAACATTTAATTATCAACAGAATCAACTTCAATTACAAATATACAATATTTACAAATTACAGATTTAAATTAAAACCTTCATAAATCATTTATAATCTGTAAAAAGATAGTGAAACCATTGTTTTTTTATTTTTATAATTTTATGAAAAATAAATAGAATAAAAACTATCTAAGCCAAGAAACTAAAATAATAACTCTAACTACAAATCTGAACTATACATATATCTATCTAAACTACTTATATTACACTAACTAATTAACTATCAAATAATAAATAACAAACTGACCTGAAGTAGCGCTTCAGGTTTGTCCTGCATGCAATAGTTGTTTTAGCTGTCCGGAGGGAGGAAACCTGCACTGGATTATCCACGAGCTTCTAGTAAACAAGAAGCAATTGTGCTCTTCAAATATAAATGACAGGAAAAACAAGACATAAAAAATTACAGCAATCTTATAATTTACAAAATATCACATTCAGATAAATCCTTGTGCAAAATTTGTACAAAACGATTCAATTAATGAAAAAGATAAACTTGTATTCATTAAATTGAAACAAAGTAATTGTTGTACTTTTAAAATAGGAGAGATTAGATATGGACAACATATAAATCAAGTCACATCAACATGCAATGAATTATGATAGCTAAAGTAGTCGATAATAAATTGCAAACTAATATACAGAAAACTTGAAACAAAAGTTTGATATATTGAAAGCGAAAGATGTTACAAGACATCAACTTTCATCTTAGTCTGAATCATAAATCCATAGTCTGGTTCTCTCCACAGTGATGATGATTGTTTTACAAAAAATAACCAGTATTTAAAGACTTCCCACAGGGTAAAACATCCCTGTGGGAATTATCAAAACAGTTTACAAAAAATCTGGGGATAATATCCCGAATCTCTATTTCTAACTCAAGCTAACAACCTAAAACAAAAACTACATCAAAAAAGTATCTCCTAAACTGCTAGAACATGCCGCATTGATCATTGTAATTTGTATGCACGTGAAAGGGGACAAAAATAAACAAGATTAGAAGATATTTTGTTGATAAAATTGATAGGAATCTAATTTTTAAGACTAGCTACAGAATCTTGCGATTTTGTAGTTGGTCTAAATTGAACACAGAATCATTTTAAAACCAATTCGAATCTTAAAAAATTATATTCAAACTATTAAACCAATATTTGATTTCTAATTAGAAACCAAATGAATCATTCAAAAACTTGTATGCAAATTAAAACAAAAGAAATCGTGGTCAACCGATTTCGTTAAATCAAAACTTGTATGCACTCTGTTCAATTTGTTATCACCAATTTGGGGTAAATAGAATTGCATTAAATAATTTGATAGTAATGAAATCATTTTCATGAACCCATTTCAATCGACACAAGCTGTAACCGATTGAACAAATTATTTATGCAGTCGTTTATGTCGCCTCATCCATTAACAAAATCATTGTCGAATCACAATGAAATCAACAGGATCGTTTTTCAAATTAATAGAATTGTATCAAACATATACCAATGATCATGCTAATCGTGGCCCACAACAATCGTTTACAAATCAAATCAAACAGGAACGAATCGAAACAATTTGGGGTCGACAAAATCATTATGCAAAATCATATCAATCAACACAGCCACACGATTTTTAGCAAATAGATCTTTTGCACAGGTCGAATGTAATCAAAACCCAAACGAGAATATTGATTCCATACAAAATAGAGTCATTCCTAGTAAATCGAATTCAACAGGGTTGTTTTGAGTCTATTAGAAACAAACGAAACTAATCGAAATCAAACTGAATCGACTATCCTAAATCAGACGAGCAGAATTGATTCAAAAACAAGCCAAACATAATAAAAAACAAATAAATTGCTTATACTAAGCTGGGCACGAAAAAATCGCATAACTAAATCATAGCTACATTTGAGTTTAGTAAAATGAATCTACTGTACATGATCCACAACATAACCATTTTTGATGATCAAACTATAACAGAATCATTTCAAATGTATTAAAGCAAAACCGAATCCGTTAAATTAATTCAAGCAAACTTAGAGAGAAACATTCATATTGAAATTCATATCTGGACAATCAGAAAACAACTCGGTCATGATAATCTTGAATTGACGAAGGCTGTTGTCGCTTTGACATTCCTGAAGACAATCAAACTGATGTTTTTTTGTTTCTTCTCATTGGCCTGAAGCCCTTCTCTTTCTTTTGACAACACTGTAACTTTCTCCTCTAAGGATTTGATCTTTGATTGAAACAGGGGAACGTCGGTGTAATAATGCTCTAGCCAAGCGTTACATTGGATACATGATGGCTTCTCAGGCTTTGATATCACAGGCGAGGATTTGTTTAAGTCACCAAGGGTTTCATTGTGCAGCTTGATTCCCGGGTAGTTAGGATTGTTTTTGAGACAAGGGGGTAAATTAGAGACATAGTCATAGGGTTTCATAGAGCATAGGCCATGGGAATAGGGGTACTCTTCAGCCAAGAAATGCTCAATATAGGATTTTTAGTCCTCGCTCAGTACTATGGGCTTTTGGTCGATGTTCTGTTTAGTTTTGTTCCGGGAAAGTCTCAATATCAATCGAGGATTTTTCTTTCCTTTACTGTTGACAACATTGTTACCTATGCCTTGCTTACTCACCGGCTTCTTGATGGCCTCATCTTTGTCTTTAGTACAAGGGTTGGTTAGGGTATCGAGTAGGTCGATGTCAGGGTAATCTGATGGTTTGGAAGGGGGTAGAAGGATATGAAATGGCACAGCTAGCCCAGCCAAAGTCTCACTGACCACAACCTTGTCGATTTGAGCAGAATCTGGATTAGGAAATCCATTTCTAGATAGAAAGGCTTGCCAATTATCGTGATGAAGGCTCAAATGGTGGATGATGATGAGTTTAATTAAGTCGTGGTGAAAAAATATTCTATCAACCTTCTCACGTTTGAATCTCTTAGACATCTTGTAAATACTACGCAAGAAGTAATGCGGCATATTCAAAGGATAGCCCATAAAATTCATCAATAACCGGAGGTGATACAGAAACACCAAGCCATACCGACCTTCACAGGTCACAAATTGTTTCACAATTACCAAAAGATCGTTCCACCTAGGTTTGAGGGTAGAAATAGGTATACCTTTATCACAGGAAACAACCTTTCTTGATACGAATAGTAATGGCCATGACACCTCATCAACTTTGGAATTTTTAAACCACCTTTGGCCTGTGGCCGACAGTCCTGTAGCTGAACTTATGAATTCTTCATTCAGCTCGAGCTGTATGTCACCGACTTTATCTCTGCACCCGTCAAAGGTGAGGGTGAATTGTTGGGAAACTGAAAGGTTAAAACCCTTGAACCTCTGTATAAACACCAGCCAACCACTGTTTTCTAAATCCTTACAGGCATTATCGAATAGTAAGAGAGCTTGGATACCATTTGGCTCTATGGGCACCACCGACTCCATAGACAGGAGCACACGATAAGCAGGGTGCACGGGCTAGGGTTCGAACAGAGTATACACAGGGGAAGAATGCTCACAGGCTTACCCGAAAACACCATAGGAGACCCAGGATAGGGGAAAAACATTAATGACAGAATGTGGGAAGGTGGTGGAGATATTTAGGCCCATGCAAAACAATCATTTCCCATAGTACAACCGATGATGCATATAACGTTTCAAATCACTATGCATATATTAAAAACCATGTCATTCAATAATTAATGAAACCTATGGTAAGTCGACCCAAAAATTCGTATAAACAGAGCGTTTGTAAAGTTTTTAAAATCAAAACAATAATTAGAAATCAACACCAAGGGTTCGATCATATCAAATATGCGTTGTGTGGTATGATTGCGCCAAGGGTCTAATCCATAATTTTCATGAAACCAATGTGCTAATGAATTTGATCAAGATACATCAAACAACCAATAAATCAATGATTGAATCACAATCCTTAGGAAATCATCACAGTCTCATAAAAATTGAAATCATATTAACAACAAAAAATGTCAAATGAGTAAGGAATCTTGGAGTCTTGCCAATTGTATAATCATAATTAAAATGGAAATGGAATGAACATATCGAAAAGAGTAACCATAACAATCCAGTGACGATTTCAGTGTGACTTCGAAAAAAAAAATTTCACACTTGCAGTCGTGAAAACAAGAACAAAGGCAAATGTGCAAATGTGCGAAATAATAGTGTTGTTTTATTCCAAGATTGTGACAAAAATCGAGGTTTTCAAAACACTGGTGTAGGCAGCTTATAAGGACAGTATAAAAATGCGAATAGGCTGCCAACAATGGAGACACACTAGTAGAAGCAATTATCTCTGCCAAAAGAACAAATTCAGATTAGGATAACAAGAATAATTCAACAGAAATAACCAGAAAATTGTTTAAACATCATCAATGATCAAATATTCCAGCCGTGTTTAAAGGATGAAAACTGATGACAGTCCTAAGATAAGCGAGCCACGATATTAAAGATAAAATCTCCAATATTGTTGACAGAGCCACTGCTGCCAGCAGGCATCCATAGCCTCAACAAGGTTTCCATTTAACCCACTCTGATATCTGTATCCTGCCAAGAAGTTCCAGATCAGAATAAAGGACATTTTAAGGTCAGAGGTTTCATATTTGCAAATTTTCATATACCTGACATTGCTTCACTGCCAACAGGCCTGTTTAGTACCCCAATGAAGTTGTCTTGCCATCATGCATGCATTTACCCGCTGCCAGTAGACCAGTTCATCATCCCGACGGGTTTACAAACACTTCCCATAGCTCTTTTAAGATTTAATTTTTTAAAGATATATAATTGAGCGGGGTGACGCTGAAAATCATGATGTTCTAACATATTTTTTACAGAACTCAACAGAATTTTTTAGAACTATCCTTTATTAAGATCCATAGATGGTTTATTTACAGAACCAACTTTCTAAGGCAGGGAGACATCTTTCTGAGTCATTCCCTTAAGGAATAGGGACAGCGTAAAAAGATAATGGATGATCGTGACAGGCTTATCTCAGAGATCGAAATCAATTAACTTCTTTCAAAAAACAGTTTTTTGCCAACACAGATGTAAATTTCAGAAGTCTACAATTGATGTTTACACAATTTTTCAATAGTCATTTCAGTGAAAGAATTTTCTGTTTTCTTTGTCTGAATAGTTCAGCATACAGGTATGTGTATTTCCAAAACAAAACTGATAAGTGTAAAAGAAAATCAAAACCAAAATAACAAAAGGAAAAGAAAACAAAAGAAAAGTATGTACATAGTATACAAAGAGTGTCATCAAGCGAAGTATCTTTTCAGAGCTTGGCCATTCACCGGATAGGTGTCAGGCTGCCCTTCTAGATTCTGTAATCGGAAAGAGTTGGGACCCAATTTTTCAGCAATTAAAAATGGTCCAAGCCATAAGTTCTGAAATTTCGTATGCCCTCCCTTTCCCTCATGCGGTTTGTCCCATTTCAAGACGAGGTCACCTACTTCAAAGTTTCTATCATAGGCAGAGTTAGAATCGAACCATCTTTTAACTACTAGTTGATGCTGATATAACTTAAGTTTAGCTTGGGCTCTTACCTCTTCCAGCTTCATCAAAGCATTAATTCGGTTTTCCAAAGGGGGACAATATTCTTCTTATATTTTCTGCGATAAATGTAGCAAAGGGAGAAGAATGTGTGGTGGAAGAATTGCTTCTCTACCTTAAACGAGAAAAAAGGGGGAGTTACCTACAACAGTTTTTGGTGTTACCCTATCAACCCAGATCGCGTTTAACAGTGCATTCTGCCAATTTTTGTGATTCTCAGATACCATTCTTTTGATGATTTTAATCAAGTTCTTATTTGTTGATTCTACCAATCCATTTCCTTGGGGATAATAGCTAGAAGAATATTTTAATTTAATTCCTTTTTCTAAATAGAACTCGCTCATCTCAAGAGACGAAAAATAAGAAGTGTTTTCGAATACTAAACAATCAAGGATACCAAAATGAGTGATAATATTCGAATTTAGAAAGGAAATTACCTTACTGGTATTCACAGTTCTTAATGCGGCAGCGTCAGACCACCGGGTGAAATAATCTGTGGCTGTTATGATAAAATTATGCTATTGTGAGGATGGTGTTTTGATTGGACCTATGATATCAAGGCCCCACTGCTGAAAAGGAGAATCTACTGAAACGGGCTACAAAGGAAAGGCTGGTTTCTGTAACCGCCCTGATGCTTTTTGACAAATAGTACACTTATGACACAAGGCATGGGCATCTCTAAAATGTGTGGGACAGTAATAACTGGCTCTCAAAACCTTATGTGCAGTGGTGTCACCACCAAAATTCCCACCAACTTCTCCTGCATGCAATTCTAGTAAGACTTTTTCTGATTCATCTTTCTCAAGACAACGCATCAGTACGTCATCAAAAATTTGACGAAACAGAATACCATTGACCAAATGAAAGGAGGTAGACTTTAATCTTAACTCTCTTCTTTTAGTGGGGTCCAGGTGACGAGGGGATGACCCATGTTCAAGATAGAATTTTATATCGTCATACCAGGGACTGACAAATTTTTGTGCGTAGCAGATTACATTTTGATCGTGCTGTCCTAGGTTTGACATATCGTTTTCTTCTTTTTGTCCTTCGACTGAATCAACAACTAACTTGCATAACCCTTGGCCTCTCACTATTTGAGCTGGGGTAATTTCTATGTTGTATTCCTGTAAAGAAGTAACCCAGTTAGCCCTCTTTTCTCCCAGTTCTTTCTGCACTAACAGGTTCCTGACAGCGGGATAAGGGACAATAACTTTCGTCCTGGATTTCAAAATATAATACTGGAAGTGCTTGACTGCTTTGAAAACAACGTATGCTTGTTGATATACCACTGGGTAATTAAGTTTCATGCCTTTGAAAGCAGAGCTCATAAAGGCAATGGGTACTTCATTGTTTTCGGGGTTCTTTTGAGTTAGGACGGTGGCGTAGGAACGGTCAGAATCAAAAGTGTAGAGCGTGAAGTCTTGGGAAAAGTCGGGGCTCATGAGAGAAGGAGCGCCTATTATGGCTTTTTTTATTACATTAAAATCTTTATTTTCTAGGGGTCCCCAATGATATTGTGCATCTTTCTTAATTAGGTTTTGCAAAGGCCTGACCATTTCGGAGAAGTTGGGGACGAATCTCCTCACAAAGTTAATCTGGCCTAAGAAAGACTGCATAGACTTTTTGGATGTAGGAGGGGGGAGTTTCGAGATGAATTGAGTCCTTTTGGGGTTGATAATCATCCCTTTTCTTGACACAATAAATCCTAAGAGTTTACTCTGTTCTACTGCAAAGATAGAATTTTTAGGATTCAAGGAGATTGCATATTTACGACATCGTTGTAGAACGACTCTTAAATGAGCTAGATGATCGGTTTTGTTTTTAGAGAATACAGTAACGTCATCTAAGTAAACTACGATGGGCTGATTAATTAATCCTTGGAAAGAAATGTCCATTGCTCTCTGGAAAATGGCACCAACATTAATCAATCCAAAGGGCATTTTTCGATACGCGTAGGTGCCCCATGGAGTGCGGAAGGTAGTTTTAAGTTGGTCTGGGGGAGACATCAGGACTTGGTTGTACCTCGAGAAACCATCCAATAAGGATAGCCTCTCAGAACCAGATACATGTTGAAGGATCTGTTCCATGGGTGGGACAGGATAGTTGTCTTTATCAGACGCTCTATTAAGGTTTCAGAAATCGACGCATAGTCGGATTTCCCCATTTTTCTTCCGGACAGGGACAAGGTTTGAAACCCATTGAGTGTGGCTAACAGGGAAAATTATCTTAGCATTTAGGATCTTATTTAATTCTTTTTTGACGGTCGGTTCGAGCTTAGGGTGCATTTTTCTTAATTTTTGTTAAAAGGGTGAGGTTTGGGGTTTCATAGGAATGACATGTTGTATGATGTTAGGGTTGAAAGTTTTAAGGTCATCATACGTCCATGAAAAGACATCTTTAAATTCTTTGACCAATTTAATAAATGCAACTTTTTCTTGTTGAGAACACCCTACCCCTAGATTAATGCACTATGGATTGTCATTAGTTCCTAAGTTTACTTTTTCATAAGATAACGAGGAACTATTGGTTTTACAGTTGATCGACTTTTTGAATTTATCTTGAAGATCAAAAAATTTCTCTAATCTAACTACAGACTTAGGGATCGAATTTACCATGTCCAATGAAGATTCAGGAGTTCTCGGATCTGGTATTATCGTGAAATCGCGTAAATTGTCGTCGTGAGTGCATTCGTCTATGACCACGCCTTGAAAAGTTTCCTCCATATGAAGGAAGCTAATAATCTTCTGGTCGTCGTCGAAGACTCTCCAGTTCGTGATGTTGTCATGAACGAATGGACTAAACAACAACTCGACGAAGAATGCATCTGGGGATAATCCTTCTACAGGAAAGAGTTTAGAAGCTACGTTAGCTAATAGATCAGCTTCAGAATTATTCAATCTAGGAATATAATTTATATTCAAAGCAGAAAACTTATTCATTAAATTCCATACCTCAGATTGGTAGCTTTTAAGATGTGAAGACAGACAGTGGATAGAATCTCTTACCTGTCTAACCACGATTTTGGAATCGCCAAAGACAGCCAGATTTTGAATGTTCATGTCTAAATCTTTTCTGATACCTTGCAGTAAAGACTCATATTCTGCAGTGTTATTAGTACATTCAAATTCTAGCCTACATGCAATCAATGTTTTGTTACCTGCCGGATCGATAATAACGCAGCCTGCACCAGCGCTTTCTTTGGACTTTGACCCGTCAAAATAAAGAGACCAAATTTGATTTTTATCAGGTACGTGAGACCGTTGTGTAGAAGTTGTTGGCTGCGCATATGCCACAATCTTGGACTGTTGTTCTGGGTTGGTGATAGCTGAAGCCTCTTCCATGAAATTGTCGAAAAAGGCATCCATCCCTTGTATCTCGGGTGAATCAGCAGAAGGTGTAAATGGTTCATTGGGATCATTCAAATCTGTGACTGTGAACTTAAGGTAGCATTCACAATTTACCCTGATCTTGTTGGGCTTGCTATTCTCTGGAAGCCAAAGGTGAGACCAATTTGTCGTGAAATAGCCGTGTAGTTTCTCCGACCAGTCCCTGCTTAAAAACAGACCATACACTTCAGGAATATCCACTACAATAATATCAATAACTTGATGAACCTTGGGGTTAGACGATAATCTTATAAGCACATTTCTTAATTCGCCTACGACTTTAACACTGGTTCGATCAAGTTGGATGATTTTTAAAGTGGATGGTTCAACTTCGGTGTTAATCTTCTGGCACACAGACCATGGCATCACATTGGATGACGCTCCTGAGTCTACCATACAATTGTGCACATTTCTATTAAAGATTTCGAAAGTTAACAAAAATGGAGGCACATTTCGGCGAGTGCTAATGGTAGTAGTTTGTGGTTTCTTACTCGCCGTTTCTAAAGCTACTTAATCTACATTATTTACATTATTTACATTATTTACAGGAATGCTTCCTTTGTCTTGAGGATCAAGATTACTTTTAGTGGAAGTCTTCTGAGGAAATTTGTTCAGAACAACCTTGTTACTGCTTGAATTACCATTTTTTCTATTCTCGACGATGTTTTGTAATATTTTTTGTAGCAGAAATGGAAATTTCAATAACTCATAAACATAAATGTTAGCCCTTAACTTTTTAAGATACTCAACTAAATCATAATCTAAGTTGGGGTTTACATGACTCTGTTTAATCTCAGCTGGTTTAGATTGCTTTGGAGGCAAAGTTGTAGTGTTTTCGGCAGAAGGTTTGTTTGTTGTCTTACTCCTAGTATTGTAGGGATGGACTCTCTCGAAGTTAGCTTGAAAGATGCTATCCGAGAAGTGTCCAAATTTTTTTGGAGAAGACTCTTCTTCTTGAACTATCTCTTGTTCAACTACCTCCTCAGGAATCTCAGGAGGCATCATGTTATCCTGGGCTTCTAGAATTGTTTGAAGGGTGAATTGCAGACTTTCTAGATTAAGGCCCTCAGTAGTCGGATTAGGTTGGTTGGTGGGAAAAGGCTTCCTGAAAGGGGGCTTGTAAGGTCCTTTGCTCGACGAAGATTCTTCGGTCATCCTTTTCAAGTCTATAACTTGATTTGATAGTTTTTGAACGACTTTAGTTAAGTTTTCTAAATCACTGCTTTCAAGTTGTGTTTTACTTTGAGTAGGTCTAGGGAGGATTTCATCTTCTTTTTGGAAGATGAACTAGTTTCTGTTTCGTTGCTAGTAGAGTCTTTTAGACTAAGTATGTATTTTTCAATCTGGTTGGCCTCCTCAAAGTCCTCTAACAACGTGGCTTTCTTAGATTGTTTGATCCAAAAGCTATACTTTGATGTAGTGCTTTAGTGTAGTATGCTATTATAAGATTCTCGACAAGCATGGAATCCGTAGGGATTCGGTTTTTAAGTGTTAAGAATATTTGATTAAACTCTTTAAATTTCTACTTTGAGTTCATTCTTAAGTCAGAAAGGTCCATGACTATGACTTCCGGGGGCTTACCATCTCTGAACTTTTCCAAAAAGCAAGATTCAAACTTTTCCCAAGACACGATGGTATGGGGTTGCTGGGCAAAGTACCATGTAGATGCATTTCCTTCGAAAGTATAGGGGAACAACCTACAGACTACGTCTTCATGCTCGACATTGTGGATTCTAATGGATAACATAAACTTTTTAATGTGATCTTCAGCGATCTGTTTAGAATCAGGGTCAAACTTGGGAAGCCACTTCTCCGGATGTTTGGGTAAGGGATGCTAAGCTCCAGGTACAACTAGCGCATCCTGGTCTAGCTAAGGTCTAGTAGGATTTTTCTGGTTGGCCATTGGTGTAGTCGGTGTGGAAGGCTGAGAAGGGGAATTGCCTTCATCAGAGGAGTCCTCTCCCGAAGAAGAAGGGGATGATGAAGGTGGCGAGGGTGGTATTCCAGATCCTCCTGCAGCATGAGTGAGGATTTGATCTGTAGGGTTCACAGTGAGGTTAGTGCCTCCGAGTTGTTCTCTGATATCAGAGAAATCTAAAGGTTGGTACAAAGGTTGATTTGGTTTCCTCAAATGGGCTAAGGCACCATGTGTTCTGATGAGAGATTGGTGGACAATATCTTGTATGTCACCACCTGTAGGATTTGGGGTTGCTGGCTCAACTGTGATCCGTGGATCATCGTTTGATGTGGTTGTTGTTTGAGGGGGGATGTTGTCATTTGAATGAATTCTTGTTACTATAGGTGAGCGGTTAGGTGGTGGAGGAGTATTACGACTGCCTCGTGCCATTAATAAATTTCAGACCCTCCTTCTAGCGCCATTTGTTGACGGGCGAAAATGAACGCTTGCCAAATGGAAGAGTGGAACCGGTCCAGGGTTGTCTAAATAACCGAAGCCATTTGGGATAACCCACCTTGATGGGTTTAGCGGCTCCATTGGATGATCTAAGTCCTAGAAAAACAAATGAAAACTACACTAATAAACTAATCTAAATAAAAACAATAATTAAGATAAACTAATAAACAAATCTAAACTGCATATATACAATCTATTACCTAAATCATTCAACTATAATCCTATAAAAGTAGACGTTTAATTATCAACAAAATCAACTTCAATTACAAATATACAATATTTACAAATTACATATTTAAATTAAAACCTGCAAAAATCATTTATAATCTGTCCTAAGACAGCGAAACCATTGTTTTTTGATTTTTATAATTTTATGAAAAAGAAATAGAATAAAAACTATCTAAGCTAAGCAACTAAAATAACAACTCTAACTACAAATCTGAACTATACATATATCTATCTAAATTACTTATATTATACTAACTAATTAACTATCAAATAATAAATAACAAACTGACCTGAAGTAGCACTTCAGGTTTGTCCTGCATGCAATAGTTGTTTTAGCTATTCGGAGGGAGGAAACCCGCACCGGATTATCCACGAGATTCTCGTAAACAAGAAGCAGTTGTGCTATTCAAATATAAACGACGGGACAAACAAGACATAAAAAATTACAACAATCTTATAATTTACAAAATATCACATTCAGATAAATCCTTGTGCAAAATTTGTACAAAACGATTCAATTAATGAAAAAGATAAACCTGTATTCATTAAATTGAAACAAAGTAATTGTTGTATTTTTAAAATAGGAGAGATCAGATATGGACAACATATAAATCAAGTCACATCAACATGCAATGAATTATGATAGCTAAATTAGTCGATAATAAATTGCAAACTGATATACAGAAAACTTGAAACAAAAGTTTGATATATTGAAAGCGAGAGCTGTTACAAGACATCAACTTTCATCTTAGTCTGAATCATAAATCCATAGTATAGTTCTCTCCACAGTGATGATGATTTTTTTACAAAAAATAACCAGTATTTAAAGACTTCCCATAGGGTAAAACATCCCTGTGGGAATTATCAAAACAGTTTACAAAAAATCTAGGGATAATATCCCAAATCTCTATTTCTGACTCAAGCTAACAACCTAAAACAAAAACTACATCACAAAAGTATCTCCTAAACTACTACAACATGCCACATTGATCATTGTAATTCGTATGCACCTGAAAGGGGACAAAAATAAACAAGATTAGAGGATATTTTGTTGATAAAATTGACAGGAATCTAATTTTTAAGATTAGCTACAGAATCTTGCGATTCTGTAGCTGGTCTAAATTGAACACATAATCGTTTTAAAACCAATTCGAATCTTAAAAAATTATATTCAAACTATTAAACCAATATTTGATTGCTAATTAGAAACCAAACGAATCATTCAAAAACTTTTATGCAAATTAAAACAAAAGAAATCGTGGTCAACCGATTTCGTTAAATCAAAACTTGTATGCACTTTGTTCAATTTGTTATCACCAATTTGGGGTAAACAGAATCGCATTAGATAATTTGACAGTAATGAAATCATTTTCATGAACCCATTTCAATCGACACAAACTGTAACCATTTGAACAAATTATTTATGCAATTGTTTATGTCGCCTCATCCATTAACAAAATCGTTGTCGAATCACAACGAAATCAACATGATCATTTTTCAAATTAATAGAATTGTATCAAACATATACCAACGATCATGCTAATCATGGACCGCAACAATCATTTACAAATCAAATCGAATAGGAACGAATCGAAATAGTTTGGGGTCAACAAAATCGTTATGCAAAATCATATCAATCAACACAGCCACACGATTTTTAGCAAATAGATCTTTTGCACATGTCGAATGTAATCAAAACCCAAACAAGAATATTGATTCCATACAAAACAGAGTCATTCCTGGTAAATCGAAGTCAACAGGGTTGTTTTGAGTCTATTAGAAACAAACAAAACTAATCGAAATCAAACCAAATCGACTATCCTAAATCAGACGAACATAATTGATTAAAAAACAAGCCAAACAGAATAAAAAACAAATCAATTGCTTATACTAAGCTAGGCACAACAAAATTGCATAACCAAATCATAGCTACATTTGAGTTTAGTAAAATGAATCTACTATACAGGATCCACAACATAACCATTTTTGATGATCAAACTATAACAGAATCATTTCAAATGTGTTAAAGCAAAACCGAATCCGTTAAATTAATTCAAGCAAACTTACAGAGAAAAATTCATATTGAAATTCATACCTGGACAATCAGAAAACAACTCGGTCATGATAATCTTTAATTGACGAAGGTTGTTTCCGCTTCGACATTCCTGAAGACAATCGAACCAGTGGTTTTTTGTTTTTTCTCATTGGCCTGAAGCCTGTCTCTTTCTTTTGACAGCACTGTAACTTGCTCCTCTAACGATTTGATCTTTGATTGCAACAGGGGAACGTCGGTGTAATAACGCTCTAGCCAAGCATTACATTGGATACATGATGGTTTCTCGGGCTTTGATATCATAGGTGAGGGTTTGTTTAAGTCACCAGTGGTTTCATTGTGTAGCTTGATTCCCGGGTAGTTAGGATTTTTTTGAGACAAGGGGGTAAATTAGAGACATAGTCATATGGTTTCGTAGAGCATAGGCCATGGGAATAGGGGTACTCCTCAGCCAAGAAACGCTCAATATCAGAGTCTAAGTCCTCGCTCAGCACTATGGGATTTTGGTCGATGTTCTGTTTAGGTTTGTTCCGGGCAAGTCTCGATATCAATCGAGCATTTTTGTTTCCTTTACTGTTGACAACATTGTTACCTCTGCCTTGCTTACTCACCAGCTTCTTGATGACCTCAACTTTGTCTTTAGTACAAGGGTTGGTTAGGGTATCAGGTAGGTCGATGTCAGGGTAATCTGAGGGTTTGGCAGGGGGTAGAAGGATATGAAATGGCACAGTTGGCCCAACTAAAGCCTCACTGACCACAGCCTTGTCGATTTGAGAAAAATCTGGATTAGCAAAGCCATTTCTAGACAGAAAGGCTTGCCAATTATCGTGATGAAGGCTCAAATGGTGGACGATGATGAGTTTAATTAGGCCGTGGTGAAACAGGCTGCTATCAGCCTTTTCACTTTTGAATCTCTTAGACATATTGTAAAGACTACACAAGAAGTAATGAGGCATATTCAAAGGATAGCCCATAAAATTTATCAATAACCGGAGGTGATACAGAAACACCAAGCCATACTGACCTTCACAAGTCACAAATTGTTTCACAATTACCAAAAGGTCGTGCCACCTGGGTTTGAGGGTATAAATAGGCATACCTTTATCACAGGAAACAACCTTTCTTGATACGAATAGTAATGGCCATGACACCTCATCAACTTTGGAATTTTTAAACCACCTTTGGCCTGTAGCCGACAGTCCTGTAGCTGAACTTATGAATTCTTCATTCAGCTCGAGCTGTATGTCACCGACTTTAGCTCTGCACCCATCAAAGGTGAGGGCAAATTTTTGGGCAACTGAAAGGTTAAAACCCTCGAACCTCTGTATAAACACTAGCCAACCATTGTTTTCTAAATCCTTATGGGAATTATTGAATAGTAATAGAGCTTGGCTACCATTTCGCTCTATGCGCACCACCGACGCCATAGACGGGAGCACACGGTAAGGAGGGTGCACGGTCTAGGGTTCGAACAGAGTATACGCAGGGGTAGAACGCTCACAGGCTTACCCGAAAACACCATAGGAGACCCGGGATAGGGGAAAAACATTAATGACAGAATGTGCGAAGGTGGTGGAGCTATTTCGGCCCATGCAAAATAGTCATTTCCCATAGTAAAACCGACGGAACATATAACATTTAAAATCACTATGCATATATTAAAAACCATGCCATTCAATAATTAATGAAACCTATGGTAAGTCGACCCAAAAATTCGTATAAACAGAGAATTTGTAAAGTTTTTAAAGTCAAAACAATAATTAGAAATCAACACCAAGGGTTCAATCATATCAAATATTCATTGTGTGGTATGATTGTGCCAAGGGTATAATCCATAATTTTCATGAAACCAATGTGCCAATGAATTTGATCAAGATACATCAAACCACCAATAAATCAATGATTGAATCACAATCCTTAGGAAATCATCATAGTCTCATAAAAATTGAAATTATATTAACAACAAAAAATGTCAAATGAGTAAGGAATCTTGGAGTCTTGCCAACTATATAATCATAATTAAAATGGAAACGGAATGAACATATCGACATGAGTAACCATAACAATCCAGTGATGATTTCAGTGTGACTTTGAAAACAAAGTTTTCATGCTTGCAGTCGTGAAAACAAGAACAAAGGCAAATGTGCAAATGCGCAAAATAATAGTGTTGTTTTATTCCAAGATTGCGATGAAAATTGAGGTTTGCAAAACACTGGTGTAGGCAGCTTATAAGGACAATATAAAAATGCGAATTGGCTTCCAACAGGCCCTCTATTCCCCCTCACATGAACTGCTCCACTCTAGCAGCATATATTTGGGTTCAACAACCAACAACCAAGCCGAGTACACTGTCATCATTGGCCTCCTCACCGATGCCAGTCATCATCGTATTCGTCACCTTAGCGTCTTTCTTGACTCCCAACTAGCCGTCCTCCAACTCAACAATGTGTACTGTGTCCACGATCCTTGCCTCTTTCGCAAATACCTGGAAGTTAGAATTTTATCTCGACATTTTGATTCCATTAGATTTACACATATTCCAAGACAATTGAATCAAAGTACAGATAACTTAGCTAACATTGTGTTAGATTGTCTTATATCACATCAAGATACCTCTACACACACATAAACCATCAAGAGCCTGTCACAACATATATAGATTAGACATCATCCACACATTACAAAACACACATGTAAACATCAAAAAGACCCCAAAATGTATACTCATATATATATAAATCAATCAACAATGCCATCAAAATGTTTGCATACATACATCACATACAAAATCCGTAGGTCAGTGAAGCACCTCGGTACAAAACTAGTCTCACTAGACCAAAATGGGCTCACTAGCCTATATACAAAATAAAAACATACATAGAGTGACACTCAAGGTGCCTCTAGAGCACCACCTCCTACCCCTCCCTCAGGTGATGGTGCCCCACCCACTACTAGTCCCTCCGGACCTGGAGGTAATCGTCCGGTCATCGCAACACCTGGTATTGTTGCTCTCCGCACCACAATCTACCACGTCAGTGAAACTCCTACACACTGCTCCAGGATTCCCTCATCCTAGATGCACGACCACATGCCCTCAGGCACGCCCTATAGCATCGTGTACAAGCAGTGGCGAATATCCTCAAAATATCCCTTGGCCTCTGCTGAAGGAGCATGCGATGGCCCAACACCAGGGTCATCAAAATGACGTCTCCTAGCCACTCTCTCATCACCAATTGGTCTTGCCTCAACATCCTTATGTCGATGTCTCTCTCCTTCTCATGTCCCTCCCCGCGGTAGTCTCCTCGAATCCTAACGAGCTGGCGCTCTCATCAGCGCAACCTCACACCCGCGAGGTCCCACATATGCACATACAAACAACCAAACGATAGTATCAACATCTATACAAAATACACATGTCATTCTATCTCAAAAATCAACATATCAAAATAAAAAACATACCTCGGTGGTCAAACAACTCCCCTGGTGGTAACACCATATCCGGATCACCACGGAAGTCAACCCCACATTATGGATACTACACTATGATCTACGACATCTTCCGCCACACCTGTGTCGCCTCAGCCATGAAAACATGGCCACCCTCACCACCACCGTGGAAAATCAAAATCATCAACCACCACCTCAGTTATGGCTCCCGCTCACCAGGTGCACCCAATAAAACTCTAGGGTGCAACATTGGCACCCTCTCCAAAACCCAGGCCACTAAGATGGACCCAAAGGAAAAGTCCCTTGAGTTTACAGTCTGACATCTGTCCAGCTGCCCTACCATCTTGGCATGCAACATCAAACCTTAGGGAAAATTCTCTCTGGCTAGTGCCCTCCCCATAACCCTCAGTTGACCACCATTGATCCACTGAGTCGCGAGGGACCCATATACCCTCACAATCATCACTTCTACACAATGATGAACTAAAGCATCCATCACCCCAATACTCACTACAAAGCCTAACATGAAATTCTCCCTCGAACAATACCTCCGACCCAAGGTAGCTAATTGCATGTCCGCAGGTAACAAAGGCTTTGTCGGTAGTGGCATTCCCCGAAAAGGGAGCCTAGTCAGAAAGTATACATCCTCCACCACAGTGAAGGCAATCTACTCTCCCCACAACATAAAGCAATGCAAATCTAGACTCCACATCCAGATCAGAAACTGCAGAAGATACTCCTACACTCGTATCAACGGGCACTCGAAGAACTTCAGTAGCCCACAGGCTGCCAAAGTGGCACGAACCCCCGACTCCTCAATAACCACATCATCCCTCAGCTATGACCAGTCCCACTCTTTCCAATGGACCGACATCATGCAAATGATCACTTGCAACCACATAATACGGTCCTAGGTCATCCATGTTGACCATAAAACACATTAAAATCTCCAAAAAAGATAATTTTTACACCCATCAGCCTTGCCCCCAAGGCACAACTATTTAAACCACAGACGCGCACATATGCGTGCCTGTTCACCCCATAGGCACGTATGCATGCATGCCTGTCCATCCCCTAGGTGTGCATGTGTGCACACTTGTCTTCCCTATAGGGGAACCTCCATCCACCCCTATCAAGAACACAGGCAAACATCACAGTGCGCCTGTCCACTACACAATCGCGCACCCATGTTCAGCTGTGTATCAAACAGGCACACATACCATGCGTGCCTTTGTTCCCCCCTATGGGCGCACCCATGCGCGACTATCTAGATAACAGGCATGCACCCGTGTGCGCATATTTCCTGATTGTCTGTGCACTAGGGGCCCACACCCATAAAAACCCCTGTATGGCCCTCCTTACAGGCCCTACCCACAAATTGAAAACCTACTTCTATGCAGGATGATAAGACTACTAACCTGAAGCTCGTTGGTCCTGAATCAGCTACCGCGTTCTCCCGGAATCTCCAAATCTCCTCTGAATACCTCTCATCTAGTCACTCTGACAGCAAGTACAAATGAGGTGTCAATGTGGGCCCTACAACTATATATAGGCCTTTTCGCCAAACTTCCAAACACCATTCCGGGAGCTTCGGGTGTTCATTTTTCAATCCATCTTCAGCCATGGGATCAACATCCCATCATATACATCAAGACATTCCCTGGGCCATTTTTTATCCTTAGCCCTCGAGGTGCCATTTTTTCATACCCCATCCAGGTACACATGCTCATGTTCAAAATTATCAAATAAATGTTTATATGTTCGATTCTCTTCAAATATTGTTCACGTTGGGTATTTGGTTTTCATGTGTGCAGATACTTGGTCATCATACATCAATGCAACCCCTTCAGGTATATAATCAACACTGGTATGTAATCATTCCCTCTAAATGTCAATTGCATCTCCAATCACACCCTCTGAAATTTGCCTTTAAGATCCCCATCCGTAGCTTTGCAGCACTGACACCTCCATTGCATTTTAGGTACTATTACCCGGTAGCACTCTCCCCCACATGCGTTGTCCCATTCATAACACCCTTTGGCACTTTGACACTCATGTTGTTTTTCAACCCTTTAGGGATGGGAGTCCTAATAGTCTTACATCATGTCATGAATCAACCACATACTCCTTCTCCTCATTTTGCTAGCTTTCCCAATGGACTCCCAAGTTATCTCTTCAAGGTTCTATTTTTCCTGTGCCTCTGCAAAATCATTAACCCTCCATTTCATCCACAATCAGTTTGCCCCTCTGAAAATTTCCCTCCATCCCATCTACCTCATACAGAAACCCACCCATGGGGCCCCCAACCTCCACTAGTTCTCCAAGCACATTGCGCCCTCACCAGCTCAACCATATTCCACTGGGGCACCCGTTTCTGTATTTGTACATTCATCTTAAATTATTGTTTATATATTGTAAAAAGCCTTTGTTTCCAACATTTACATATCTCTTTGTCATCGCCTTTGGCAACCTTCTTCCCTTTTTTGGAAAATGCAACCCATGTCTCCCTTTGTTGGGGCACTCTTTATCATCTACTCCTATTGACATTGTCCATATAATTCGAGTATCCCACAGGCCACTTACCTCTGCTCTCTGAGTTTGTCCACTTTGTCCCACCTCTGGCACAACTTATCCCACGTCTTGTTGTCCCCCTTACACTCAACCTAGTTGAACGGTTGCGGCCACTTATACTTCGCATATACCCCCAACCAAGGGAAGCCTTGAGTATTCATACATATTGACTTCGTCCATGTACCTCCTCCAGTTCCTAACCTTACCTAGTAGATTTCACGAAGCCCTTTGCTTCTTGGAGTCGCATCCCCCTTTTGTCGACATCAACACAGTTTCCAGAAGGGCGACAGTATCCTGACTCTCATTACCTTTCCAATGAGAGGTCTCTGACGACACAGGGAGAACCACAATTACTCCCTACTATCATTGACCCCTGTAAAATTTGAATTCAACACTTTCTCATGTCACGATGGGTCTTACTTTGCGACTATTGCAGTTATTTCTTATATTTGTCGAAGACCTCTGAACTGGGTTGGGCTATCAATGCCTACAAAATCCATGATACTTTTTACAGGTGTCATAGCCTACTGTTCAGAGTATGTTCCTCCGTAGAATTGTCTTCTTCCTTTATCACGACTGCCCCTGAGGGCGCTGCAGTTTTCTACATCAATACACCATTTCAGTTACTATACAACACCATTCTTTTTTGAGTTACATGACACAAGCATGGGGCATGCCCACCTCATTTGTAAACAATTTATTTTTACACACCTTATGGAAGGTTGGGTTCTACAGGTTCCCTTCTCCCTCCAATGTGTCACTCTTGATACTCTCACTATCGCTCTCTCTTACCAACGACACTCTCAGTAGAAGAAACATTAATGAATTTTAGCTATACGTATGCTCCTAACCTCATCCATCAGGGAGCATCTGTTATCACTTAAATTTCATCCACAAATGGTTACAAAAATCCAGCATTGTCAAATAGTTATGAGGTCACCCATGGACCAAAATTACCACAAAAGAATTTCCAAAAGGTCCAAAACTATACAACCAGTGATAAAATTAAGGTGCGCTGTGACTACACAGGGCGCACGTGCACATGTGTGATCCAGAAATGCATTAAAATCACACATGCGCACGATGCGCAACTGTGGTTGCTAAAAGCCGCACACATCTAAGAACAATGCATTTATGATATTCGTCAGACTTCCACCCACTTTTGGTTCAGCTTCCAAGTTGATTTGACACCCAAATCTCGGCTGAATCTGATTGGGTGGCTGGTCAAAGACCTAAAAATGCCCTAAATAGCCTCTTTTCACACTACAAGCTGGTTGCACAATACCTCAAAGAGGTGATATAAAACAAGGCCATGGGTGCACTTCATTTTCAAGGAATTCATTAGAAATGTTATGCTCCTGCTATTCTCTTGAGGAATCCTCTATTCTCATCAAGAGTATACTAGCACCATTACATTGGGCAATTCATCTCACCTCTTGAGTGGATTAGCTTGGGATTCTTTCACCATTTCATTCAAATTTGTAAGAAGATTTTAGTTGTGGGGGTCCAAGAGCCCTCCCTTGGAGGAAGAAGGGACCCAAAGTCCTCTTTCTTCTTGGCGTTTTCTTTCACTAATATAATCCTTGCCATTGGTGACATGAGTCTTATTGGTTTTTTGTTCTTATGTCCTTATGCTCAATAGTTTAGTTGTTCTTTTATTTCTTAGTTTATTTCTTAGTTGTTCTTTTATGTTTCTTTCTCTAACCCTTTACCTTTAAAATTGTCTTTCTTAGCTAACCCAACTAAGCTTGTAAGCACCTCTGTTTTTCTCATTTAGGTGACAAAAGAGGTGCAACAATACCAACCACACTTTTTTTGCTTAGCTTGTATAGCGAGTGTGCATTCTTCATTGCTATACTGATTCTTCTTTCTTATCCATGATCTCTTTTGAGGCTCCTGTCTATGACTATTGTTGTTTTGTTGTTGTTCTTTAGGGGGGATTGTCATTCTACAATCTTTGGCCATGTGTCCAAATTTATTGCACTTGTATAATTCCACTTCAGCGCTCAATGATTCAAACCTATTGTAGCTTCTTCTCTGTGTTTCACTAGGGCTTCTTGGATAACCATTTTGTGTATGACTTTCAAATTTTTTTATGTTCCTGCTATTAGCTCTGCAATTTACAGGTTTATGTCCAAAATTATTGCATGGATAAAATAAACCCAAAAAGATAGTTTGATACTTGGGAGTTGAAGATATTCTGAAAGGAGTTTCTCTTATGAATCCTTATTCTTCTTGAGGCCTATTTGTTTCTATCGTTCGTTGATTATGAAATCTAATTCTCTCAGTGGCAGAGTTTCCCTGTAATCTTGCTTGTAGGTCTTCCTATCCCATTTGATTGTTTCTTCATAACCTTTTCGATATGTTTCTTGTCTTGTTTATTTGGAGCTTGATCCCTTTTCTGTATGATTGTATCCAAGTCTAGACTTGTCATGATTAGGCCTTTGACTGTTGATAATGTCATCCAAAACTTTTGAGTTGTTTTTCATATTTTTCTTTTGAAGATCCTTTCTCAATGTGACAATCTCTACTTCCAAATTTCCAATGATCATGTCTCTTTATTCTAACTATTATTTGAGTGCTTCTTCAATTATTTTATATTCTTTTATTTGAACCTTCAATTCTGTGATGCTCTTCTCTAGTTATTGAGTGTCTTCCTTCTTGTCTATTTCTGCTTGTAGCTTCTTGTTTTTCCTATTTTCTCTTCTTATAAATTCTATGGAAGTCAACAATTCTTCTCAGTAGTCAACTTTTGCCTATTCATATTCTTATTCGATGTCTTCTTTATTAGATTCTTCTACTTCCATGAATAGAACTTTTTTGTTCTTACTGTCACCGACTTCATCTTGATCTGTTGAGGAGATGTCTTCATTGGTGCATAAGAGTTTCTTTGTGGTTCCTTTGCATTTATATGTTTGTTTTATATTTGAGTAATCTTAATCATTCCCCTTATTTTTCTTATGAGAAAATTTGTTAGAAAAATGACGAATACCGTCACAATTAAAACAAATCAATGGAATATTACCTTTGTATCTGCCATTGATTCCCTTGTTCAATCTCTTGACAAAATTGGCCATTTCTTCATCATCTTCTGAGATGTCACTGTTGTTGCTATGTTCTTTTTCTTTTTTCTTTCCCTTTTTATTTGGCCTTTTGGATTCTTTGAAAGATGCTTCTTTTATATATGTATTTTCCTATTCAGTTCTCAGTTCATATGTTGTGAAGATTCCATGTAGTTCATCCATGCTTATTGAGTCTAGATTTTCTCTTTCTTCTAGTGCTGATATCCTAGGATCAAATCTCATAGGAAGAGATCTTAGTACCTTTTGAACAATTACAGATTCTTCAATTTCTTCTCACAATCCTATGATTGCATTTACTATTTCATCGACTTGTAAGAAGTAAGTTGCAATATTCTCATCTTCCTTCATCTTTAGTTGTTTGAACTGACCTTTGTAAGTTTGAATCTTTGTTGCTTTGAATTTTTAATCTCCTTCATAAATATTTTGAAGTTTGTCTGAAATCTCTTTAGCAAATTTACAATGCATAATTTTGGTTTATATAGATTCACCAAGAACATTTAGAAGTGCATTTGTGGCTTTGGAATTATTTTTACCGAGTTTTATTGCTCTTTCACTTGTTGGTGAAACTATTGGTTTTTTGTATCCATATACTATGGATTGCCAAATTTCAAATCCATGTGCCTGTATATATTTTTTCATCCTTCTTCTCGAGAATGTATATATTTTTTCATCCATTTTTTTTCTCTCCATGATCTACCTTTCAGTGGTTAAAATTTTTCTTGAAGTAACTCGCTCTGATACCAATTGTTGGATTACTGAGACGGGGGGTGAATCATTAATAGAGAAATTCAATCATTTTTAACCATAATAATCAAGTGTTATATCAATGTAGCAATATCATACAATAGTTGTAGAGTAAATAAACAATGAACAAATGAGAAATCATACACATACATAGTACACCAATGTTTTTAAGTGGAAACCCAAAGCGGGTGAAAACTACATAATTATTTTTCTTATGTGTCTTTAAGAATTACATTCATTGGAAGCACCAACTTCCTTTTTTTTTTCTAGCTGCAACTAGAAGGAGGCTCCAACCCCCTAATTTCTCATGCTACAACCTGAGGGAAGCTCCAACTCCCCAATTCTCTGGATACAACTAGAAGGAGGCTACAACCCCCTATGTTCTCCAGCTACAACCAGAAGGTGGCTACAACCACATTTCCTTTCCTCATCCAATGCCCCTGACGTAGAAGTAGAATGATCGAACCATTGTCACACTATCACTGTGAGATATACTGTTATAAAACTGTACCAATCAACCTAAACCAAACAACATGTACCAATAACCTGAACCACGCATCAACCTATACCTCAACTTGTAATCAACTTGTACCATAAACAAGTGCATCAAACATGCACCAACCTGTACCATAAAAAAGTGCATCAACCATGCACCAACCTATACCTCAACCTGTACCATGAACAAGTGCATAAACAATGCAATAGACCTATGCCAATCATGCATCAAATACACATAAACTATGACTCATCAAGATGTACCAACATCATCAACTATACACCTCATATATGTGCCAACTCATCAACTACTTGTCTCAACCATGTACCCAACATGTACCTCAACCAAAATCCCTCATAAATTTCATCATCCAAATATGATTTGCAACTTTGTAATATACCTTTTGTATATGATCACAGACCTACAAATCTTCCTTAACTTTAACAACAAGAGACTAGCATTTTCATCAAAATTTTCTTTAGTCTCACATGACTAGTTTTAGATTAGTCAACAACCCTAATGTGAAATAATCATAACTATGTACCTGTAATGAATAGATATCTGAAACGGATACGCAATGTTATTCAATGTGTTTTATGTGATTCCTCCAGGTGTAACTACTTGAATCCTCTTCCAAAAGGAGTTATAGCAAAAATGACATAACTTGCTGAATTCTAGCTTATTCTAGAGAGCGACCTTGTACAGAGTGCCCCGCATGGAATATTTGTTGAATCAATCTGAAAATGTTACACATAATACTACAGAATGTACTCTAACCAACACATTTGTTCTTAATGAATTTTTACATGTTTGAATAAGTTATAACATTTTTACCCAAAACTGTAACATTCCGCTCTGGCGCACTTACCAAACTTATTCTTTGAGGACACTTGCTCACAAGTGATCTGGATTTTTACGATGATAAAACTTTTTCCTTCCTTATGATGCGTTAAGTTATATGAAAGGATGTTTTTACTACATTGATGTAGACAGGTGTTGCTGACTCGGTTTCATTGAGTGTGTAGGGTTTCAGACCTTGAGGATGCAAAGGCATCGGTGGAACTCCCTTGGACTCCGGATTGAGTCAGGGAGTGGGCTATTTGGTTGTTTCATTACGGTGATATTGTTTTCGATTTGATGCTATGCTATTGATTTTATGATATGTTGTTGACATGATCTGACATGATGTTTGATGATGCAGGCTAACGATAGCTTGCCGACCATACTCACATATGGAGTAAAGGGGCCACACATGAGTTCCAGAGAGATTGAGGGAGAGGTGTGGACAGCAGCCCTGCCACAGCCTACTAGCACTCCCATCGTGGCTCGAATTGTAGGTTAACGATTACCTAGTTAGAGAGGATCCACGATGTCGTGAGGGCAGACTGCGACAGTCTCTCATGATGATTCTAAGGGGCACACAATAAGGTGGGGGCCTTATTCCTTAGAG